>JAXQQM020081784.1:0-275859 GCA_034641835.2 Pinus albicaulis
AAACATATTACAATTTTTTTAAATTAAAAAATAAACATTAAAAAGTTGTTCAATTTTTTTTTTAAATAAATATTAAAAATACATCAAAAAAATGTAGATTTATTTAAAGCACTAAATTTTTTGTTTTTGGTGGTGTGGGGGCAAGGGATCGACACTCAACACTACCCCATCACCAAAATGTCGAATTCATTCCAACCACCCTACCCATGACGCTTTCGTGTCAAGGTACAACAGGACCTTTGACCCCATGGCAAAAAAATGATATATATATATATATATATATATATATATATATATATATATATATATATATATATATATATATATATATATATATATATATATATATATATATATATATATATATATATATATATATATGTTTTATTTGCTTTGTAATTTCATATTTAGTATTATTTTATTTGAAAATAATAATATTGGTTTTAATTGTGATTATGGAAATCTGGAAAATATGTTTTAATTTTTATTTTTTAATTTTTTTATTTTTGGTTTTATTTATTTTTCTTTTTTCTTTTGTCAAGTTATTTGTGATTCTCCAAACTTTACCTATGGCCTGAGGAGCCGCGACCTAGGGGCATCTAAGCCGTCAATGTCACCCAAGGATCGCATCTAGTCTGGGCCACACCAACCATAAGCTGACTGGATTTTTTAGCATGTCTACTCCCCCTAGCACATTCGTGAAGTTTGATCTTGGATTTCCTTGCTGAAGAGACTCATCCTCAACTGATTGTGTTAGTGGGACTTAACATTTTACTTTTACTTCTATTTTGTGTTATTTTTTTTTTGAAATTGTTATTTTTAGTAAGATTTTTTATTTTTTTAAATTTATTTTACTTTAAAATATTATGTTTTTTAATGCTTGAATTATAAATTTTTATGATGGATTTATTTATTTATTTATTTGGTATCATTTTTTTAAATTATATTTTCCTTCTAATTATAATTTTTATTTTTTTGTTTTATTTATTTACTTATTTTATTTTTTGGTTGCAGAAGTTGTTGCATTGATCAAGTCGAATCCATTATGTGTCAATTTGATAGTAGATTTTAAAGTTTTCATTACAATGGATGATATAGGCCCTAATATGTGTCGATTTCATGGTTGATTTTTAAGTTTTTATTGATTTTAAATTTGTTTTTAGTCACCATATTTGATTTTAATTCCATGGTTGAAAAGTTTAAGGTTTTTCTAAGTTGTGATATTTAATCTTTAATGTCATGGTTGAAAAATGTGAAGATTTTATTGTTTTTGAGAGGAATGGCATGAATAAATTTAGTTTTTGATGCCATTGTTTTTTTTTAATCAGAATTTTAACCCCAAAAAAAGGTGTTGATATAGCAGCAATTAATGTGGTTGCTAGATTATTTTTTGAAATTGTAACTAAAAAAAATACATTGATGCAACATCAATACTTTTAGTTTTTAACTTGTTCTTTTCATGTTTTTTTGCACAAAAATAAGGGTTTTTTGGGTTGGAGTTCTAGTTTTTAGGTTACAGTTCTCAAGTTGATAACTTTGTTCATAATGAACATGGATATCAATAAATTTCTTCATAATGAACATGGTTATCAATAGTCAACATAGCCACCCATGGTCAACTACAACTAAACATGGTCAACCATAAACAACCATGGTCATGCAAAATATAACCATGGTAAAACATAGTCAACCATGTTATCTATTGTCAACCAAATTTAACATAGTTGTCCATAGTCAACATGTACACTTATGCTCAACCATATCTAACCAAAATCAACTATGGTCAAACATAACCAAACATAATGAACCATAATTAACCATATCAACCTATAATATAATATGAACCACCATACTAAAATATCATAAATATTTTCATTTTAATTTATATCGATATTTTAACTTGCAAATCTTATAATTCTCTCCATTTAATCCTCCACTCATATTTACCATCTAAGTAACACAACAACATAACCACATAATTAAAAATAATTGTTATAAATTTATCTACACTATTAAAAATAAATACATTTAATAGATTTAAATAATATATTTTATTGTTATTAGAGAAATTTGAATCATATAAAACAAATTAATTTAAAATTCATAGACCAAAATACAATTGTAACATACTACTATAAACTCATAAAAAACAAAATTTAACTTCTTCGTTTTTACCTTCATTTATATTCAAATGTTACACTTGCCTGTAACCAGTTTTCACTTAGCACTTATATGAATTATAAACCACATGTTTTATATAGCTGTGTAGCACTTTGGGTTGAACTATATACAAATTAAAGTATTAAACCTAAGGTTTAACATTTTGTTCCCCACTTCTCGAGGAGATTACCTGTCAGCATATCTTACTTGGTTTAAATGGGATTTCTCATCCTCTCAGATTATTGGTTATTATGTACGTTGTATTCATGGAACCTATTACTATTTTAATCAATTTAATCCTATCGCTCAGCTATGTCATTATTGTAAAATCTTGAAAATGATTTTTTTTAATGCAAAAGCTGCTCCGTTCTGGAAAACTCACTTACGGTGGACATCTGTACTGCCCCTTCCACTGTCAATCTGATCACGCCCAGAATCCAAAGGTTGTAATGGATTAGGGTTTTAAATTCTCCAGGTATTGACCACCCTAACCCTAATCGTTTCTCTGCCATTCAAGCGTTCCACTGCAGAGCTCTACGAGAGAGTCTTGTTGCCTCTGCATCGAACCTTCATCAATATTCTTCTCAGCGCAGGTCTGGTTCGCCTTCAATCCATTTGGTGAGTAAACCAACAGTTTTATGTGAAATACTGGTATCTAGTTACAGTGAAATGGTTTCACTTAAATCAACCGTGAGCACAGTTATGTTATTATGGTTTCTAATGTTTTCCAATCTACTTTATACCCCATTCTCATTTGCATCTAAGTTTTGTCATCATCTTGTCTTTGGCCACAATGATGGTTCGAACCCTTCCTCCAGATGGAGCTTCTCAGCATCCAAGCTTCCCGTAAGCGAAGTCCATAGGTAAGAATCTCTTATTGCAGAGTTAATAGATTGAGTTTGTGTAACCTAATTTCCCTAAATGTCTGCAAATACATTGACCCATTATTTCTTGATGGTTTACTTGTAGTTTAATCCTTCTGACTTCCACAAAGGGTTCTCATAGGTAAGGCTGCCTTATTAATTTTTAAACTCCTTCTTTAGCATTTGAGTGGATGCGTCTCCCGATTATTTGACACTCTTCCCTCTATTCGTGCAGGTAAATTTCTTGGCCTGGCATTATGGCGACTAACTTTCGTTATGCTCGACTTTGGTCTTTCTTCTAAATTCATAATACCTACTCCATCAGGTACTCTTCTCTGCTCATGATTTTGTCATGGAATCTCGAATTTGAAAGAGGTTCAGCTCAATATGGATTTTATTGTCTTGTTCTAGTTACTTTAGGTTTTAAATTTCATTCTACAGGCCTTACCCAAATTCGGCATGACGTAGGAAAATGTATGACAATTATGGTTTGTTGAATCACATTCATGTGTAATTTTAGTTTGTTTCTTGGCTTATGCACTCAGTGTCTCAGAGTTTTGACTATGGCTTGTTAACTAGTCTTTGACTCAATTCCTCACTATGTGAGGCGCACTTGGTATGTGTCATGTTTATGGTGGAACAATTTGGTCTGAAGTCTTGCTTTGTATAAACAATGTTAAATATTATGCATCTATGGTGAACTTGTTCCATATTTCTGTTGTGCGAAACTGAAATGAAGGCTTGGTTACTTCCAGTGCTTGTTTATATTTTCTATATTTCTTCTATCGTTTTGGTGAACTAGAGGTTTTCAATACTGTAATGTGTTACTTCTAGACTTCAGGAATGCAAAATACAGAAGAACTCTAATAATCTGTTTGAATTAGTGTTTATTTATTTCACTGATATAACAATGCTCAGTTATTTCGATCATATTGCAGTACTTTTGCAATTCTCAAGAATAGAATAGAGATTATTGGATTCTACCATTTCAATTATAGAGTTAGAATTACAGCATATTATTAATTTTTCTATACGGTGGTTTAGTATTCTTTCCAATACTCTGTTGATAGATACACATTTTACAGTTTTAGGAATGGTTATCATTAATTTCAGCTCTTGATTTTACATGTATTGTTTATACGTCTCTATTTTTGTAATTTTGTTCTCTGTACGATGCTCTCTACAACATCTTGTTATCTAATGTTCAATATATATAAGTATTTAGCTTGCTCTACTGTTAACTACAGATACTTATTTTATGAGCTTTAAGGTTTCATCATTTACTTTTCTTTTTGTTGTTAACAATAAAATGGCTGGACCATTCTGTCCGTGTTTATCATAGTTGCAGAGAACAACCAAAACAGAGCCTTCGTCTCGAGGGCTCTATGTTAACAGTTCTCTGTCTTATAGTTTCTAGTGATGAATTAAGTCTTAACTTCGTTTCAGTATCTGGGTTTTGCTTATCACCACTCATACCTGTTTATATCATGTCCTGAGTATATTAACAGAGTCTATCTGGCCATATTATTTATTTAAAAAACATACATAGAAGTTTCTTGTTTCATAATAAAATACTGTAACATCTACAGATTATAACATACAAACTGGTATTAGCATTCATAAATCAAACTCGGATTCCCAATGGCAGATAAACTTATCTGTATTCCAAATACTGACTGATGTTGTCCTCCCTACCTCGAGAGAGGTAATTATGTCCTCGTCTCTCCCCCGTGCTCCACTCCTGAGCTATGGAGTTGACAGAGGTTCTGGAAGGGACCTCGAGACTTCCTAATTCAGTCCTCTATTCCAAAAAATATCAGGATTGTGTGTAATTCCATTGGTCACCACCAACTCGGGAATTCTTCTCTCAATTTCCTTTTTCCAGTTACCAAACAAAACCCCTCTTCCTCATTGGGATATTCCTTTATCCTCAGAGGATGGGGTAGCTGTTTGAACTGTTTCTGTTCAACTACCTCTTAGTTTTTGGAATAATTTTACCATCAATCTTTTATTTTTTTATGGAAATCATTTCAATAACTAATTTTATTTAATCAAAAATTAATTTCTTCTCATAAAGTAATATTTCTCAAAAAAGAACAAATAAATGTCTTAGTGTCTTAACAAACATAACATAACCATTAGTTGGCTCTTAAGCTAGTTGTCACAACTTCCCCCCTGGAAGTGAACATTGTCCTTAGTGTTTCATTCTAATTCAGAAAATAGTTCTGGGTAAGCATCCTGAACAAATCCTTCATCCTCCTAGGTAGCTTCATCAGGGCTGAAGTGCTTCCACTGCACCTTAATCCTTCATCTCTCTGATTGATTATATGTTGAGGCTCGACTAGAAAATCGTCGTCTGGTTCGACCTGAAGTCAGCAAACTTTGAGTTAATTTCTCATAAACTTTAATATTTCAAGTTAGGGTTCGTATTCATAACCTACCTGAATGCTTTGTCAGTGGATTACATGCATTGGGTCATGTACGTATCGCTTTAGTAATGACACATGAAAGACATTGTGTACATGGATATGGTTGGGCAGGTCCCACCCTCTCTAATATTTGGAAAGACCCACAAAACCTGGGAGCCAACTTGGCACAAGAGGCCCACCTTAATGTGCTCTTTTTTGGTTTGATCCTTACATACGCATGATCTCCCACTTCAAATTCATGATAATTCCTTTTCTTATCTGCATACACTTTTTTTTCGATCCTGAGCTGCTTTCAAATTTTTCCTGATCTTCCTTGCTTCTGACTCCTTCTCAGCTAGCATTTCCGGTCCAAGCATCAACTTGGTTTCTCGTCTACTCCAATTAATAGGAGTTAGACATTGTCATCCATATAATGCTTCAAACAGACTCATCTTAAGAGATTCCTGATAACAGCTATTGTATGCAAATTATAATAAGTGTAGATATTCTTCCCACCTTGTTGGCTGTTGCATTACGTACATTTGTAACATATCCTCCAAGATCTAATTCACCCTCTTAGTTTTTCCATCTGTTTGTGGATGGTAGGCAGTGCTGAAATTAATTTGGGTTCCCAAACCTGTAAATAACGTTTCCAAAATGCTGAAGTAAAATTCACATCCCTGTCAGATATGACTGTCTTTGGAATACCATGCAATCTGAAGATTTCTCGCATAAATATATCTGCTATTTGCATTGTTTTATAAGTGGACTGTACTGGTATGAAATGTGTTTCTTTACTTAATCAATCCACCACCACCATAATGGAGTCATTGTGCTTCTTTGACTTTGGTAAGCCAGTAATGAAGTTTAAGGATATTACCTCCCATTTCCACTCAAGTATTGGTATAGGCTGCATCAATCCAGCAGGATGTCGATGCTCCACCTTTACTTGCTGGCACTCCAAAAATTTGTTCAAATATTCAGCAATATCTCTTCGCATACTTGCCCAGAAGTAATTCTTTCTAATTTTTGTTAACATTTTCTGATACTTGAGATGTCTGGAGTAGTTACTCCAGTGGTATTCGTTCAAGATTAGCTCCTTCAATTCCATTCGATTTGGAACATAAATTCTCTCCTTGAAAGTTAGTAACTGATCCTTGCTAACTCCGTAATCAACAGATTTTTCTTGTTTTCTGGCCTCCTCTACTTGCTACCACATAAATTGGTATTCAGGATCCTTTTCAGCTTCTGTTTTTATTTGTTCCAGAAACTTGCATTCAATCTTATTGTAGTACAATTCATAAAAACCATGAAACTTTCTACTCAACGCATCTGCTACTCTATTTTCCTTACCCTTCACATGATACATATCAATGTCAAATTCGCTTAGGAAGGAATTCCATATTTCCTGATGAGAATTAAGATCAACTTGCTTAAAATAACTGGTTAAGCTGCTATGATTAGTTTTGAGTACAAATCTCTTTCCAAGCAGGTAGTGCCTCCATACTCAGAGTGTATACGCTACCGCTGTCAGCTCCAAATCATAAGTTGAATATCACTGCTCATGCTCTTTTAACTTCCATGATTCATAGGCAACTACTTTACCTTCTTGCGACAAAATTGCCCCAACTCCATATTTACATGCATTCGTGCAAACTTCGAACTTGTTATTGGTATCAGATACTCTCAACACTGGAGCTGTAGTCAATAAAATTTTTAACCTTTCAAAACTGTTTTGACATTCCTTCGCTCGTTTAAATATTTTTCCCTTCCTTATTAAGGAGGTAATTGGGAAAGAAATCTTTGAGAATCCTTCAATGAACCGTCGATAATAATCGGCCAATCCGAATGGTAACACCACAAACTCATAGTGCCCATATCTGGTACGAAAAGAAGTTTTTTATATGTCTTCATCTTTTATTCGGATCTGATGGTATCCTGACCTTAGGTCTATCTTTGAAAATATAGTAGCTCCCTTCACCTGATCAAACAGATCATCAATCCATGGTAGAGTTATTTATTTTTTACAGTCAACTTATTGAGTTGTCGAGTCCATGCACATTTGCATGGTTCCGTCCTCCTTCTTTACAAATAGCATTGGTGCTCCCCAAGGGGATACACTTGGTCGGATATATCCTTTATCCAACAGTTATTATAGCTGCATCTTCAGTTCGGTCAATTCTGGTACGCTCATTCGATACAGTGCCTTTGAAATAGGTGATGCTCCAGGCATTAACTCTATAGTAAAATTAATGTCCCTTCTAGGTGGAAAACCTGATACTTCCTCTGGAAACACATCCATAAAATCTTGTACTACCAGAATGTTTTCCATTATTATAGTATTTTCTTTGGAATTAGTAAAACCCACTTGAATGGCATATATCTGACATCCCTTCCTCATGCACTTACTCATTTTAGAGGCTTTAATAGGACACAGTTGTAGGGGTTTATTTATTCCTTGAATCTCCTTACGAGACCCATCTTGCATTCTATAGTTTATAACTTTTTCCTTACAATCCACCAATGTCCAGTGCTTTTCCAACAAATCCATGCCCAGTAGCACATCATAGGATCCCAAGGGTAATATATTCAGATCCATAGTTAGTTGTTGCCCACTAATTTCCAATGTACAATTTGGAATCTTTACACAAACTTTTCTCTTTTCTCCAGTGGCTAACTATACCAGCCATGGATTCTTGAATTTTTGACGTTGTAACTTACATTTTTCTACTATTTTGGGATTTACATAACTTAAACTTGCACTTGGGTCAACCAAAATAGAAACAGATTGTGAAAGTAGCTTACCTTCCAACTCTATCATCATTGGTTGGTAATCTACCTGACGATCTTCCAATGTTGTGTTAATTCTGGGTATATCTCTGGCTACATCTCCCACTGTAGAAGCTTCATTGTGAGTGACTTATTTCCATTCTGTTAGTGGTTTGTTCCCTTGCTTGTTGTTCATTTCCTTCTTGCATATCTCTATCAAGACTGGGTTGTACCACACTCTGATTCTATTTGTCAGAAACACTCTTAAGTATCCTTTCATGCTCCTGCATTAAGCGTTCATTGTCAATTTTGACCCGGACCATTTCTTCCTATAGATTTTGCACTATGTGTTAACATAATGCTAGTATGGTGTTGTTGTTCCTCTAATATTCTAATAGTTTTCTGGTGTTGATCCACACTCAGTTGAATCCACATCTTAGGGTTTATTTCTCATCGGGGTTGGGGTACAGGATCCCCTGTGTTCTGGGGCGGTTGTTGTGTTGACCCCCTTCTCATATCGTCTCGTGCTATGATTTCTTAGTTGTGCATCATTTACACACAATGTGTCATATTAGGTGACCCATAGGGTCCCAACGTGTGAATGTTGTTCTGATACCACTTGTAACATACTACTATATACTCATAAAAAAAAAATTACTTCTTCGTTTTTACCTTCATTTATATTCAAATGTTACACTTGTGTGTAACCAGTTTTCACTAAGCACTTATACGAATTATAAACCACATGTTTTACATAGTTGTGTAGCACTTTGGGTTGAACTATATACAAATTAAAGTATTAAACCTAAGGTTTAACATAATGTTCTCCACTTCTCGAGGAGATTACTTGTCAGCATATCTTACTTGGTTTAAATGGGATTTTTAATCCTCTCGGATTATTTTTTATCATGTATGTTGTATTCATGGCACCTATTATCAGTTTAATTAATTTAATCCTATGGCTCAGTTATGCCATTATTGTAAAACCTTGAAAATGATTTTGTTTATTGGAAAAGCCGCTCCATTTTGTCAAACTCGCTTACGGTCGACATCTGCACTACCCCTTCCACCGTCGATCTGATCACACCTGGAATCCAAAGGTTTTAATGGTTTAGGGCTTTAACTCCTCTGGGTATTGACCACCCTAACCCTAACCGTTTCTCCGCCATTCGAGCATTCCGCCTCAGAGCTCTGCGAGAGAGTCTTGTTGCCTCTGCATCGAACCTTCATTAAGATTATTCTCGGTGCAGGTCCAATTTCACCTTCAATCCATTTGGTGAGTAAACCTAGAGTTTGCCATGAAATCCTGGTATCTATTTACAGTGAAATGGTTTCACTTAAATCAACTGTGAGCACAGTTTATGTTATTATAGTTTCTAATGTTTTCCAATCTACCCTATATCCCATTCTCACTTGCATCTAAGTTTTTTCATCATCTTATCTTTGGCTGTAGCGATGGTTCGAACCCTTCCTCCGGATGGAGCTTCTCAACATCCAATCTACCCATAGGTGAAGTCCATAGGTAAGAATCTCTTATTGTAGAGTCAATAGTTTGATTTTGTGTAACCTACTTTCCCAAAATGTCTGCAAATACATTGACCCATTATTTCTTGATGGTTTACTTGCAGTTTAATCCTTTTGACTTCTGCAAAGGGTTCTCATAGGTAAGGCTACCTTATTACTTTTTAAACTCCTTTAGCATTTGGGTGGATGCGTCTCCATATTATTTGACACTCTTCTCTCTATTCGTGCAGGTAAATTTCTTGGCCTGGCATTGTGGCAACTAACTTTCATTATGCTCGACTTTGGTCTTTCTTCTAAATTCCTAATACTTGCTCCATCAAGTACTCTTCTCCGCTCATGATTTTGTCACGAAATCCCTAATTTGCAAGAGGTTTGGCTCATGTAATGAATAAAATAATGTAAATAGTGATTAATTAGTTAATTAGTAATTAGGTTGAAAGGCCATGTCTGATAAGACATGACCTTTCATGAAGAGTGTTACCCATAGATTTTTGACAAGCAAACAGGGGGCTAAGATGTTGTTGAGCCTTTAAGGAATGCATTTCCCTTGAAAACACATCATCTTTGAAGTCTACTTGTGCCTTTTTTCCTTTGATAAAATCCCCTCTGCTGACTTCCATTATAAAGCCTCTCTGTTATGAAGAAGAATGCCCAAAAGGCCCGTTTTCCCTCTTATTTCACCCCCACTTAACTTCTATTTTGTTCCCCTTTGCATTCCCTTCTATTTCCCTTCTTACCCTTCAAATTCCCCTAAAATCCCCTTTAAATCCTTCCCCTAACTTTTGTTGGCCTTTTCCCCCTTTATTCCCCTATCGTTCCCTTTTCTAACCTTTAAATCACTTTGAAATGGGCCAAAAACCCACTTTTCTACCTTAGTATAAGCTCTAAACCCTTCTTCCCCCTTTCCGCTCATAAATCGCATTATAAATCATGTCAAAATGAAATATGCGATTTTAAACCACTTCCCCTTTTTTTTCATACCCCGTAAAATTTATATTACAAATTTTGCGTTACATATATATTAACCCCCGCCGCGTGCCAATCGCAATCGCAAACAAGTTTCAATCACAGCTTTTGTTAAAGTTCCAATCGCAAGTGTTTGCGATGCGATTAATCGCATCGAAAGTGTTTGCGATGTGATTAATCGCATCGCAATACATTGCGATTGTGTTGATCGCATTTCCCTCCGTCGCATTCGCCCTCCGATCGCTCCGACCTCCGATCCCCCGATTGCTCCGATCGTAAGTCCTACTCCGATCGCCCGATCACGAGTCCTTTCCCGATCGCACTCCCCGCCGATTGATCGCATCGCACTTCCTCCCAGTCGCGGTGCGATTGCCTCCCGCTCCGATTTGTGAATAGCGATTAGACCCCGATCCCACCGTACTACCCTTTCGCCCATTCATATTATAAAGGTCTTTTCCCTTTGTTAAACCCATTTTTTGGTACAAAGGGTTGTATCCAATCGCATCGAAAATTTTGTGATTCATATGTTTAACTCTCCGCCCCACTCTGATTTGTGATTACGATTTCCGTATGGTCCCACCTCGTACTATATTTCCCTCTCGCTTCATTGTTTTTCCACTATTTCCTGTGTATTTCCCCAAAACGTTGAACCATTGGGTTTTACACTAATCACCATTTCTTCCGCCATTCTTCATCATTGCTGCTATTTTCACTGTTCTGCCACTGTTTCTCCGGGCCTCCACAGCATGTCTCCGCCATCACTGTCTGGGTTTGTAACATGATTACTTCATTATGCAGATAACACAGAGAGGCCGTTTCAGTGTTCACCAGCGGACCAGTAGAAGATATTCAAAGGGGGTTTATGCTTGTTATTGTTATAATTGATGTTTGACCCCACAATTCAAAGGAAAGACACAATTTGAAGACCAAAGCACATTGTCGAGTCTTATCCATGTTAAATATCAGCAGAGTATTTTTCTCTCAGAAGTACGCCATTCCCACAGCGCCCTCAATGCCCCTTGAGCCCAGGAAAGTTAAGACAATGGAAGGAGATTCTTAAAAGACTGTCATATTGCAGTTATGAGGTATGGAGGGGCCGCGAACTTTCATTCGGTTCATTTATTCTAGAAGGAAAAAACAGAGTTCCAGACGCCAGAAAGGACTCCAAAGAATATCAGAGGTCAACCTCGACCTGATAGAGGCTTCCAAACAGTCTACACGGTACTTACAGTGCTGCAGAAGCCATTAAGCAGAGTGGGCATGAACTCTTTCTCCACTTTGTCTTAATGAGACCATAGTTACTTGCCATCTACCACCTGTTATTTTCATTCCCCTATAAGAATTCCCAAGAATGAATTGGAAGGGGGGTTGTTATTGGGCTGTTGTTGTCCAGTTGTTGCTGTTGGAGTTAGCGGGATTCATGTTTGACTGTTAGAACAGTCTTGGGAGGGAGTAGGAGAGTAGTTATTATGTAGTAGGCTGGGAGGAGAAATTTGGATTGTATTTCAGCCATTGAGCTTTGATGTATATGACTGGTTTTGCATCATTAAGCAAGCACATTTCACAGGATCCTGGTCTATTACTATTCGTGATGTTTTCCTAACTCTGTTTATTTCATTTACATGCTGTTTCATGTTCTACTGGCTTGCATCAGAAGTTTGGCATAGGATTTACCCTTGTTAGGTACCCTATGCTCCTGCTCTCCTTGCCATTTATGTTTCTCTTCTGAAATGTGTTATCTAAGGATTGATTTCAATCAATTTAACCGGTGTAGTGGATGTTATTGCCTACTCTATGATGTATGAATTGAATGGATCGGTTCTTAGATGTTCTTGCTGGGTTTAAGCTGGAATATTTGGGAACACTGGGGATTAGAGTTAGCCCTGTCCATTAGGATCCTTGTGCAACCATGCTGGCCTTTCTAATATATCTCCGTTAAACTTATCTCTATTTTCCCTTGGAGCATGCTAAAGCTGACCTGGAGTTAAATGACCTCTGGTCCAATCTATAAGCTGCCCCTTTGTCCCTCTTTGAGAGCTACCTTTGAGTATGTCCAAGCAGGTCTGGAGTTAAATGACCTCTGACCTGATCTATAGATAGAAAATTGGTTGTCTTTCCTTCTTTCACCTTCTTTCCTTAATGTTCCCATCCCACCATCTAATCTAAAAGATCCTTTAGTGTAGATGACTTGCCCTCTGAAAGCCTTGGCTAGTTGTTGCATGTAATTCTCCTTTCATGACTCCATAGCCCAATGGATGGCATTTTCTTGACCTATCCTCTTTGCTGAAAACATCCTGATGCTTTGTCCCTTTCCTCTCATTTCTTTCTCAGTCCATGATCTCATGACTAACCCAGCAACCAACCAACCAAATCATTTAAACCCCCCTTTTGTGCTTCATACCTAGCCTAATATCTCAATTTGAGCTTTGAAAGATATATCATTCTTTGTTTTATTGGAGAGATCCCTCTCCGGGTCCAGGAGGGCTAGATCCTAGGGCCCTAAAGTGATTTGATGTTGTCTTATCTTTTGGTATTGCCAAATCTGAAAAAACATAGGAACCCCAACATAATGGCGACTCCACTGGGGACTAGACCAATCAGCCTTGATTTGGTAAACCACTGTGGTGGGCAGTAAGTTGTAAATCATCCACCTGGCGACTCCAAAATTCCTGAATGATTAAAGGACTCCTTTGGTGATCAGTAGGCCGTTGATTATCTGTGTGTTCACAAGACTCCACTGGGAGACCATGTCACAGTACAAAATCAGCCATGCTAGAGATCCAGTCACTTCACTTATGGAAAGATTTGAACAATTTGCAGAAATAGATCCAAGTCTCATAGTAGAGTTTCAGTATGGAATAGCGAGTGTACTGGCAGAAATTGAATGGGAGGACCTTCCAAAAATTGTCCTTCTCAGCTCACCTCTCGATAATCAGCCCGTGCTTAAGAAAATTTTTTTAGATTTTGTGGTTGAGAGATATGAAGCTGAGCTCGAACCTTTGAACTCACAGGAGATATCATACGAGTTCAGAAACCCGAGAGCATTCTTGGAAAGACTCCCGCCCCCTAAAAATGAAGAGATTCCACTGCTGTTCGATGTGCAAGAAGAATATGATCCGGTTCTCAATAGCTGCTTTGAAGACGCAGTGAAAAACGCAGAAATCAAAGCTGCCTAGAACGTAGACAGCCCACTAATCATGGAAGGCGTAAAGAAGGAGCTGGGACATCATGTGTTCATCGATCCTGTGGCAGAGTACATGGAGGCCCTGACTTGCTCAAATACTCCAGAAATAGTCTCCAGCACGGGCCAGATTCATCAGGAATGGTCCCTACTGATGGTGACCACAGCTTTGAAGAACCACATGCAGAGCACCCTGTGGTTATCTCTGACAGGCAGTTAGTGCTCATATCCTTTGTTGCTATTGCTTGACTGGATGCATTGGCATTATCGTATCACCTAAAACATCAGAGATTTCCAGTACAGTAGGGTAGGTAGGAAGCCTAAAATAAAGCTCAGTCCATGAGCATGTAGTTAGTTGTTTTTAATTTCTGCAAAGTCCAGCAAGCCAGACAGTCTAACCCTGGATTGACTGTTTTCAATTTTTGTCTTAGATTAGGTAGAGAAGCTATGAGATCAACAGTCTAATCTGTTCTCATGGAGTAATAAGGGTAGAAGTAGAATAGGCTTATTTTCCTGTTTGTAAAAATTGATGATGTAAAGGATCTGAAAGTCCAAGTGCAACCAGAAGAAAAATGTTAGGACTTTAGTGTGGGTAGGTAGCCATATGGGAGAATGTTACTGTTCATTTAATGTCTTCATGGTTAGTGGTAGCTGAGCAAAGGAAGAAAGGGATGTGCCAAGCAGCAGGCATCTGGCCTACACCAAAGATCATTCTCTAGATTCTTGACTCCTTCAAGAAGAAGCCATCCCCATGTGGAGCCACTGTTAGCCCCCCATAAATTTTTGACAAGCAAACAGGGGGCTAAGATGTTGTTGAGCCTTCAAGGAATGCATTTCCCTTGAAAACGCATCATCCTTGAAGTCTACTTGTGCCTTTTGTCCTTTGATAAAATCCCCTCTGCTGACTTCCATTATAAAGCCTCTCTGTTATGAAGAAGAATGCCCAAAAGGCCCGTTTTCTCTCTTATTTCGCCCCCACTTAACTTCTATTTTGTTCCCCTTTACATTCCCTTCTATTTCCCTTCTTACCCTTCAAATTCCCCTAAAATCCCTTTTAAATCCTTCCCCTAACTTTTGTTGGCCTTTTCCCCCCTTATTCCCATATCATTCCCTTTTCTAACCTTTAAATCACTTTGAAATGGGCCAAAAACCCACTTTTATACCTTATTCTAAGGTCTAAACCCTTCTTACCCCTTTCTGATCATAAATAGCACTATAAATCATGTCAAAATGAAATATGCGATTTTAAACCACTTCCCCTTTTTTTCATACCCCGTAAAATTTATATTACAAATTTTGTGTTACATATATATTAACCCCCGCCGCGTGCCAATCGTAATCGCAAACAAGTTTCAATCGCGACTTTTGTTAACGTTCCAATCGCAAGTGTTTTCGATGCGATTAATCGCATCGCAAGTGTTTGCGACGCGATTAATCGCATTGTAATACATTTCGATTGCATTGATCACATGTCCCTCCGTCGCATTCACCCTCTGATCACTCCGACCTCCGATCCCCCGATTGCTCCAATTGCAAGTCCTACTCCGATCGCCTGATCGCGAGTCCTTCCTCGATCGCACTCCCCACCGATTGATTGCATCGCACTTCCTCCCGGTCGCGGTGTGATTGCCTCCTGATCCGATTTGCGAATAGCGATTGGACCCCGATCCCACCATACTACCCTTCCGCCCATTCATATTATAAAGGCCTTTTCCCTTTTTTAAACCCATTTTTTGGTACAAAGGGTTGTATCCAATCGCATCGGAAATTTTGTGTTTCATATGTTTAACTCTCCGCCCCACTCCGATTCGCGATTGCGATTTCCGTATGGTCCCACCTTGTACTATATTTCCCTCTCGCTTCATTTTTTTTCCACTATTTCCTGTGTATTTCCCCCAAATGTTGAACCTTTGGGTTTTACACTAATCACCATTTCTTCCACCATTCTTCATCATTGTCGTTGTTTTCACTATTCCACCACTGTTTCTCCGGGCCTCCACAGCATGTCTCCGCCATCACTATCTCTGTTTGTAACAGGATTACTTCATTGTGCAGATAACATAGAGAGGCCATTTTAGTGTTCGCCAACAGACCAGCAGAAGAGATTCAAAGGGGGTTTATGCTTCTTATTGTTATAATTGATGTTTGACCCCGCAATTCAAAGGAAAGACATAGTTTGAAGACCAAAGCACACTGTCGAGTCTTATCCGTGTTAAATATCAGCAGAGTACCTTTATCTCAGAAGTACGCCATTCCCACAGTGCCCTCCATGCCCCTTGAGCCCAGGAAAGTTAAGACAATGGCAGGAGATTCTTAAAAGACTGTCAGATTGCAGTTATGAGGTATGGAGGGGCCGCGGACTTTCATTCAGTTCATCCGCCTCATTTATTCCTTAAGGCATAAACAGAAGTTCTAGACGCTAGAAAGGACTCCAAATAATATCATAGGTCAACATCGACCCGAGAGAGGCTTCCAAACAGCTTCACAGGGTACTTACAACGTCACAGGCTTTGGCTGCTGCAGTGGGCATGGAACTCTTTCTCCACTCGCCTTTTAATGAGGGTCTGGCTAGCTACTTGCCATCTACCGCCCGTTATTTTCATTCCCCTATAAGAATTCCCAAGAACGAATTGGAAGGGTGGTTGCTGTTGGGCCGTTGTTGTTCACACGTCGTCGTTAGAGGGATTCATTCCCACTATTAGAACAAGCCTTGGGAAGGAGAAATAGCAGTTGTAAGGAATAGGCCAGAGGGAGAAAGTCTGGACTGTAACAGCCATTGAGCTTAGTGTATGTGACTGGTTTTGCATCAATTAATCAAAGCACATTTCACAGGATCCTGGTCTATTACTATTGGTGATGTTTTTCTAACTCTGTTTATTTCATTTACATGTTGTTTCATGTTCTACTGGCTTGCATCAGAAGTTTGGCATAGGATTTACCCTTGTTAGGTACCCTATGCTCCTTCTCTCCTTGCCATTTATGTTTCTCTTCTGAAATGTGTTATCTAAGGATTGATTTCAGTCAATTTAACCAGTGTAGTGGATGTTATTTCCTGCTCTCTGATGTATGAATTGAATAGATTAATTCTTAGACGTTATTGTTGGATTCATGCTGGAAGATTTGGGAACACTGGGGACTAGAGTTAGCCCTATCCACTAGGATCCTTGTGCGACCAGCTTACCTTTCTAAGATCTCTTCGTCAAACTTATCTCTATTTTTCCTTGGAGCACACTAAAGCTGACCTGGAGTTAAATGACCTCTGGTCTGATCTATAAGCTGCCCCTTTGTCCCTCCTTTGAGAGTTGCCTATGAGTATGTCCAAGAAGGTCTGGAGTTAAATGACCTCTGATTTGATCTATAGACAGAAATTAGGTTGTTTTCCTTCTCTCACTTTCTTTCCTTATTTTTCCATCCCACCATCTAATATAAAGATCCTTTAGTGTAGATGACTTGCCCTTTGAAAGCTTTGGCTAGTTGTTGCATGTAATTCCCATTTCATGACTCCATAGCCCAATGGATGGCACTTTCTTGACCTATCCTCTTTGCTGAAACATCCTGTTGTTTTGTTCCTTTTCTCCCATTACTTTCTTAGTTCATGATCTCATGAACAACCCAGCAACCAACCAACCAAATCATTTTAAAACACCCCTTTGTGCTTCATACCTAGCCTAATATCTCAATTCGAGCTTCAAAGATATATTATTCTTTGTGTTATTGGAGAGATCCCTCTCCGGGTCCAGGAGGGCTAGATCCTAAGGCCCAAAAGCGGTTCTGATGTTGTCTCATCTTTTGGTCAAACCAATCCGCCAAACATGGGAACCCCAACAAAGAGGCACCTTCAGAGGGTATATAAGCAAGACTCATTTGTAACATTCAATCATCTATCTCATATTTTTTATAATATAATATTTGTATCCTCGTGGATATCTTTGTATTCCAAGTGTTCTAGAGTATTTTAACTTGAGAAGGAACTTTGTTCAAGATTTGTTAACGTAGCAAATAAGCCTTCACGCCTAATCGGCCGTATAGACTCACGCCTTTCGATCCAGGTTCTTGACCATCAAATTCGTCAACGTTGTTGCCGTCGAAGCGTTTTGCTACATTTTTGGAGTTTCTCCGTTGCTGAGTTCATCAGAGGCCCTTGGCCATTTTTATTTTTTAAGAAGAATAAATATTTGTAAAGGAAAAAAACAAATAATCGAAAAAGTCATTAAAAAAAACTCAAAATATTTAAAAATATATATATAAAAATAACAAATAAAACCCCCGCATTCGTGTTATCATACTCCCACCACCATCCTTGTTGCCTCTAGTTCCCTTGCCCAAATACTAATCGTTCACACTTCCAAACTTGGGTCAACGTTGCCTTTCCAACAAATCAATTAAAACTGTGCTTAGTTGCTCCCCATCGAGCCTTCGTCCAACCGCACCATCCACGACATTGTTGAGTTAAGCAACGAAAAACTTAAATAAAAAATCAGAAACATAGCATAAAACATGAGACAACAGATTTAACATGGTTCACCCAACAAATCTGGGCTACGTCCACCAAATAGAGGCATCGACAATCTCATTCATCAACAGGAAAATTACAATAGCAAAGTTTCTTATCTGCATTTCTCTTCCACCCACCTCACATCCCTCATACTCATTTGCCTCTACGGGCTTACATTTTATAGCTAGGAGTAGAAACTGAATCATAAATTCAATCACAACAAAATAGGATGCAATAAATCCACATCAGGATTAGATGGAGTCAATTTAGCAACAAATCCTATTGTTGTCATATTCATGAGATTTTCTCCAAATTTGATTTAAGAAATCTCAACAATCTCCACCTTGACAACAATTAGCCTAATACTCTGTTCCATTATCATTTTTATCTTTTCTGCAAGCCAAGAGAAGCTAGACACCATCGTAGCTTCTCTAATAAAACTAGTTTCGTGAACATGTCTGCACAGTTTTCCTTTGTATGCACTTTTTCAAGAGAGACTCCCCATTCAGTGATAACCTGTCTTACAAAATGGTACTTTATAGGTATATGCTTTGATTTACTATGATAGGCTAGATTTTTAGCCAAGTGAATTGCACTTTGACTATCACAAAATAACTTAATGTTGTCTTGCAACCTACCAAACTCACCAAACAAACCTTTCAACCAAACCGCTTCTTTGCAAGCATGTGAAGCAACTATGTATTCTGCTTCTGTAGTGGATAAAGCAACAATGTTTTGTAGCTTTGACATCCAGCTAATAGCTCCACCTGCAAGAGTAAAGACATATCCTGAAGTTGACCTTCTCTTATCCAAATCACTTGCAAAATCAGAATCAACATATCCGCAAACAAATTCACTACTCCTGTTATAAGTGATACAATAATCACTTGTGCCTCTTAGATACCGAAGCACCCATTTCACTGCTGACCAGTGTTCTTTTCCTGGATTTTCCATATACCTGCTGACAACCCCAACTGCATGTGAAATATCTGGTCATGTACAAACCATCGCATACATCATGTTAGAAAATTATATATTATGGAGCAATGCAACACATAAAATATGCGGAAAATACAAGCACACAAAAAACACATAAAACCAGAGAGACACAGATATACGTGGTTCACCCATTTTGGGCTACGTCCACCCCGAACAGCCAGTCCTTCCTTTATATTATCCAACAAAATGAAGAGACAAAACCTACAGCAGATCCGCTGTAATATCATTTGCTCTCTCTCACAGTCTCCCTCTTTGTTTCTCGCTCCGAGAATACACTCATAATACACAGCCGTAATACAATGCCCCCATATATACAAGGGGGTTGCCTTCTAGGGCAAAAAACCCTAATCTAAACATAACTTCTACCGTCAGATCATTTGCCTAATGAATGGCCCAGATTGACTAGAAATTACTATACTTTTACAAGGCAATTTTACATATAGCGGAGGCCGGCACCGCTCCAAATCCCCGCTAAGGGGCAACATAAAGTCGCCGCCCCCCTGGACCCACCACGACAACGATTAATTTATAGGCGGCATTGCCGCCCCATTTAAGGTACAGGGGTCCAATGCTATGATACAAAGTAAACAAGATAATCAGGCTCCACACCCAACAATCTCCCACTTGGAGACTGATTGTAGCAACTCCACCGCTGCTTCATTTGCTGGACAATGACTCCTCTTTGGACCTGGTTGTTCCACATCTTCATCATCATCCTTGAAGACCAATTGAAACCAAGCACATTCTTAGTTTCTCCCTGGTTACAACTTTTGTTAGCATATCTGCAGGATTTTGGCTAGTGTGTATCTTTTCCAACTTCAACTCTCCATCTTCCAATACTGACCGTATGAAATGGTACTTGAGATGTATGTGTTTAGTCCTGGAATGAAATGTTGAGTTCTTTGCAAGATGAATGGCACTTTGGTTATCACTGTATAACATGCCCATATCATGCTTCTTACCCAATTCACCCATAAACCTTTGTAACCAAATCATTTCTTTACTAGCCTCTGTAGCAGCAACATACTCTGCTTCTGTTGTTGAAAGTGCAAAAACACTTTGGATTTTTGAAACCCAACTAACAGTTGTTCCACCTACAGTAAATACATATCCTGTAGTGCTCCTCCTGTTATCTCTGTCACCTGCCATATCTGCATCAACATATCCCTATAGAGCAATGTTTGAACCACCAAAGCATAATGCTTGATTTGTGGTACCTCTCAAATATTTGAGAATCCATTTTACTGCCATCCAATGTTCTTTTCCTCGATTATTCATGTACCTGCTTACAACTCCCACTGCATGTGCAATATCAGGCCTTGTGCAGACCATTGCATACATTAAGCTTCCAATTGCTGATGCATATGGAACTTTAGACATATAATCCATGTCTTCTTGGGTCTTGGGGCACATCTCCTTACTAAGTTTGAAATGGCTAGCAAAAGGTGTACTAACTGGTTTTGCATTCTACATATTAAATATTTTCAACACCTTTTCTATGTACTCATTCTAAGACAGTGTTAATTTGTGATTTTTCCTGTCTCTAGTTATCCTCATACCAAGGATTTGTTTTGCAGCTCCCAAATCCTTCATTGCAAATGAATTTGCCAATTTTTGTTTGAGCACATTTATTTCCTGCATGTTAGACCCTGCAACAAGCATGTCATCTACATACAATAACAATATAATATAGCTGCCATCATTTTTCTTTTTTCAGATAAACACAATGATCAGAGTGACATCTAGTATAACCTTGTTCAGACATAAACTTGTAAAATTTTAGATACCACTACCTTGGAGCCTGTTTTAAGCCATACAAGCTCTTCTTTAACCTGCACACCAATTTTTCTTTCCCTTTTACCTCATATCCTTCTGGTTGTTGCATGTATATCTCTTCCTCCAAATATCCATGGAGAAATGTTGTCTTTACATCTAACTGTTCAAGATGTAAATCTTCCGCTGCTACAAGACTTAAAATAGTTCTAATTGAAGTCATCTTAACAATAGGAGAAAATATTTCATCAAAATCAATACCTTTCTTTTGTGCAAACCCCTTCACCACAAGTCTAGCTTTGTACCTTTGTTTTCCTCCATCTTCTTCCTTCAGCCTGTAAACCCATTTATTCTGCAATGTAGTTTTACCTGCAGGCAACTTGACTAAGTCCCAAGTCTGGTTATGCATTAAGAAGTCCATCTCTTCTTCCATGGCTAGCTCCCACTTCTTCCTACTTTCAACCTGCATTGCTTCTTCATAACATTCAGGTTCACCAGAATCAGTCAACAATAAATAATATAATGAAGGAGAGTATCGTTCAGGGGGTCTACTTATCCTAGTAGATCTTCTAACACCACTTTCAGGTGTTTGAGGTGCCTGTTGCTGTTGTGGTGGTTGCTGCTGCTGTGGTTGTTGATTATTATTATTTTCAAGCACCTTTACTTTTTCAGTTATCTCATCAAGAACCGTGTATTCCTTGCTTTCTTTTTCCTGTTTCTTTTCCTGCAACTGATTCTTATACAAGACCTTTTCATTGAATATTACATCTCTGCTCCTAATGATTTTGTGATTTTCATAATCATATAAGTGATAACCAAAATCATTAACACCGTATCCAATAAAGGTACATTTCTTTGATTTTGCCTCAAGCTTTGTTCTATTTTCTTTATTAATATGGACAAAGGCCTCACAACCAAAAGGTTTTAAAAAAGAGTAGTTTACCTTTTTACCTGTCCATGCTTCCTCTGGAATACCACCATCCAAGGAACTTGAAGGCCCTTTGTTTATTAGATAAACAGCAGTATCTACAGCATCTGCCCAAAATTGTAAAGGCAATCCCGCATGCAATCTCATGCACCTTGCACGCTCCATGATTGTTCTGTTCATCCTTTCTGACACACCATTTTCTTGTGGTGTTCTTGGAACTGTCTTCTCTCTACGAATTCCATGCTCTGAACAGTACCTATCAAACTCTTTGCTACAATATTCACCTCCATTGTCTGATCTGAGACACTTCAACTTCTTTCATGTCTCAATCTCAACCAAAGCTTTCCATTTCTTGAAAATATCAAATACATCAGATTTATTCTGAATACAATAAATCCAAGTTTTTCTAGTTGCATCATCAATAAACGTAACATAATAGTGAGAGCCACCGAGAGATGATACCTAAGCAGGTCCCCATACATCTGTATGCACAAGCTCCAATTTTTTTCTCTTCTTTTCTTTCCCAACTCTGAGAAATCTGACTCTCTTTTGTTTTCCATAAATGCAATTTTCACAGAAATCCAAATCAACATTCTTCAAACTTGGCAACAAATTTCTTGAGTGAAGAATCTTCATTCCCTTCTCACTCATTTGTCCGAGCCTATGATGCCATAATCCTGCATCTGCTCCTTTGGAAGTTAAAGCATTAACAGAGTTAGAAATACCATTTCATAAATACAATGTACCAACCTTTTCACCTTTTTCTATTACCAGGGCTCCTTTGGTGACCTTCCAAGTTTTATCTGTGAAAGTTGTCACACAACCTTCACCGCCTAACTACCCTGTTGAAATCAGATTTTTCTTCAGATCTGGAACATGCCTTACCTCCTTTAGTAGCCATTGGTTTCCATTCTGTTGTTTTACAAGAACTTTACCCATTCCAACAATTTTACAGGGTTTATCATCACCCAAACGAACTTTTCCAAAATCTCCTTGAACATAGTCATGAAAATATTTCTTATCAGGTGTGGCATGGAATGAAGCCCTTGAATCTACAACCCAAGAATCAGTAACATTTTCGAAAGAAAGAATCAAAGCATCTTGTAACACATCACCTGTCACATTTGCTTCATGATTGTTTTCTTGCTGTGTGTCTCCTTCTTTTCCCTTCCGAGATCTACAGTCTTTCTTTAGGTATCCTTTCTTTCCGCAATTCCAGCACACTATCCCCGATCTGGACTTGGATCTGCCTTTCCTTGATTTACTGCGATATCCCGAGCTCTTTCCTCTTTCCATTCTTCTTCCCCTAGACTCTACACTCAAAGCATTACCCGATGTCTCACCGGAGCTTTTCCGTCGCATTTCCTCGCTAAGGATAGCACCAACAACATCATCAAAATTTAAAGTACTAGATCCAGAGACAGAGTTACTAATGGCCATTACTAAACCATTCCAACTCTCTGGCAATGAGCACAAGAATAACAGAGCTCTAACTTCATCATCAAAGTTTACCCCTACAGAACTTAACTGACTGGTAACTGTATTAAATTCATTTAAATGGTCTGCAACAGATCCACCTTTCGACATCTTCATATTAAATAGTCATTTCATAAGAAATACCTTGTTTGAGGCTGAGGGTTTTTCATATAGTTTCGCCAACGTCTGCATCAAACCCTCTATTGTTGTTTCCTTCGAAATATTGAAGGCGACTGATGCCGCAAGACACAATCATACTGTTCTGAGTGCCTTTCTATCGAGAATGTTCCATTCCGCGTCTGTCATGGTCGTTGGCTTATTTTTTTTTCCGCTCAATGGTAGGTATAGATCTTTCTGATACAAATAATCTTCCATCTGCATCTTCCACAGTGGGAAGTTTTGGCCGTTAAATTTCTCGACCCTAAACTTACCATCGTCCGCCATTGCTCCCACTCGAACCAGGAACCCTTCTTTCCTGCAAGTTTATCAACCAAATATACTGATACCAGTTGTTAGAAAATTAAATATTACAGAGCAATGAAACACATAAAATATGCGGAAAATACAAGCACACAAAACACATAAAACCATAGAGACACAGATATACGTGGTTCACCCAGTTTGGGCTACGTCCACCCCAAACAGCCAGTCCTTCCTTTCTATTATCTAGCAAAAATTGAAGAGACAAAAAATACAACAGATCTGTTGTAATATCCTCTGTTCTCTCTCATAGTCTCCCTATCTGTTTCTCACTCTGAGAATACACACACCATACACAACTGCAATTCAATACCCTCATAAAAGCGAGGGGTTGCCTCCTAGGGAAAAAAACCCTAATCTAAATATAAATTCTACCGTCAGATCATCTGCCTATGAACAGCCCAGATTGACTAGAAATTACTATACTTTTACAAGGCAATTTTACATCCGTTTTTAGCTTTGGGGGCGCTGCCCCCGAAACCCCCTGCCAGGGGGGGCTCCGAAAACTGCTACCGCCCCCCCCGGGACCCCCCACGGCAGCGATTAATTACGGGCGGCGTTGCCGCCCCTTTTAAGGTACAGGGGTCCAATGTTGTGATACAAAGTAAACAAGATAATTAGGCTCCACACCCAACACATCAAAGTTCCTACTGGATTAGCATAAGGTATTCGAGACATATATTCATTTTCTTCATTTGTGTTAGGACATAAACTTGAAGAAAGCTTAAAAATGGAAGCTAAAGGGACTAAAACTAGCTTCACATTGTTCATACCAAACCTTAAGAGTATTTTCTCAATATACTTCTTTTGTGATAACCATAGCTTACCATTGCTCCTGTCTCTGAAAATCTCCATGCCCAAAATCTGTCTTGCTGCTCCTAGATCTTTCATATCAAACATCCTAGCCATCTGAGCCTTTAACCTGTTGATCTCACTTATGCTTTTTCTTGCTAAAAGCATATCGTCAACATATAACACTAAGATAATGAACATGCCATTACTCAATTTCTTAAAGTAAACACAATGATCATATTCACTTCTTATATAATTTTGACTCATCATGAAAGAATCAAATTTCTTGTACCATTGTCGAGGCGACTACTTCAGACCATACAATGATTTCTTGAGCCTGCAGACAAATTTCTTGTTGCGATTTTGAACAAACCCTTCAGGTTGTTCCATGTAAATCTCCTCATCTAAATCTCCATGTAAAAATGCAGTCTTAACATCTAGTTGCTGTAATTCTACATCAAGTAAAGCAACTAATGCTAAGACAATCTGAATTGAAAATTTTTTAACAACTGGTGAAAATATCTCATGAAAGTCAATTCCTTCTTTCTGAGAAAAACTTTTTACGACTAACCTCGCTTTGTACCTGTCTTCTGTATCATCAACACCCCTTTTCAATTTGTAAACCCATTTACATCCTACAATTTTACTGTCTTTAGGAAGTTCCACTAGATCCCATGTGGCATTCTTGTCTAATGCCTTCATCTCATCCTTCATAGCCTCTTTCCACTTATAACTGTTAGAACCTTCTACAGCTTCCTGATAGCACAAAAGTTCATCGTCATTAGCGGTTAAAGCAACTGAAGTAACATAATCATCATACCTTTTAGGAGGACGTCTGATTCTCGTGGACCTCCTTAAAGATGTTTCTGGTACTTCCACAATTTGCTGATTATTATCTGTAGGAACTTCTTCATGATCTGCATCTGAAACATGTTCATGATCTACATCTAAAACTTGTTCATGATATACATCTAAAACTTGTTCATCTGGACTATCATCAGTATTTGAACTGGTTTCAAACTGAATATGTTGAAACTTAGGTACATTATCATGTTTCAATTTATCATCTACATCTGGATTATCGAGTGAAGATTCATTGAATTTAACATCTTTGTTAATGATGATCTTGTGAGTAGTAGGATCCCACAACCTGTATCCCTTAGTCCCATCACCATATCCAACAAAGATATATCTTTTTGATTTAGGATCTAATTTAGAACGTTGATGTTTCGGAATTAGAGCATATGCATCACAACCAAAAACTTTCAGTTTAGAATAATCACATGGATGACCTTTCCATACCTCTTGAGAAATTTTGCATCCTACTGCAGTTGATGGTGATCGATTTATCAAGTAACAAGCCGTAGATATTGCTTCTGTCCAAAGTTCCTTCTGCAAATTGGTGTTACTAAGCATACTTCTTGCTCTCTCTAAAAGAGTCATGTTCATGCGTTCATCAACTCCATTTTGCTGAGGAGTATAAGCAGTAGTTCTATGTCTTTTGATCCCAGCGTCCTTGCAATAATTATCAAATTCCTTTGAAGTAAACTCACCACCATTGTCAGTTCTTAAACATTTAATGGTTCTTCCAGTGATGTTTTCTACTAATGCTCTAAATTGTTTGAAAACTGTGAATACATCAGACTTTTTCTTTAACATATAGACCCACACTTTTCTAGAGAAATCATCAATAAAAGATACAAAATATGATGATCCTCCATATGAGGTTGTAGGAGATGGACCCCAAACATCAGAATGGATATAATCAAGGATTCCCTTACTAGTATGTTTTCCAGTTTTAAACTTCTGCTTGCTTTGTTTCCCATATAGACAATGTTTGTAGAAATCTAACTTAGAATATTTTAAACTAGGAAGTAACTTACGATCAGATAAAATTTTTAATCCTCTTACGCTCATATGGCCCAATCGTTGATGCCATAAACGAATAGAATTACTGTCCTTTTTAGATACTGTAGAAACATGATCTGATTATGTTCTTCCTTCTAACTGAAAAAGATTTCCAACCTTCTTTGCTTTCATTACTAGTAAAATTCCTTTATAAAATTTCATTACTCCACCTTGAATAAAGGTTTTATATCCATTTGTGTCTAGCACTCCTAGAGAAATGAGGTTTTTTCTGAGTTCAGGCACGTGTCTTACATCAGTTAATATTTTATTTGTCCCATCAAACATTTTAATCTGGATGCTTCCAGTTCCCACAATATTACATGAGACATCATTTCCCATGTAAACCACTCCATCATTGATTGATTTATAAGATTTAAACCACTCTCTATGAATGCACATGTGATTTGATGCACTAGAATCTAACAACCAATGTTGATCATGATTAGACAAACTAACAGATAACACTTCATCACTCATACCTGAAACGGATGTCGAACCTGTATCTGTCGTGTTTGCTTCTTTCCTTTCTGTCAAAGAGTCTCCTTTGGATGTTTGCTGTCTCTTCCAATAGTCCTTCTTCAAATGTCCTGATTTGCCATAAAACCATCACTTTACCTTACTCTTCTTCCCTTCGATTTTGAACGCGAGTTGTTCTACTTACTGAAGCATCTTTCTTTAGAATGACCTCTAACCATCATTGCTTCTGATGTAGAGGTTTCTGAATTTGACCTTTTCCTTGTTTCTTCAAATAACAAAGCTCCAACAACATCATCAAATTCAAGGGTTTCTGATGAACTAAGACTTATAGAAGTAACAAAATGATCCCATGACTCGAGCAATGAGCATAATAAAGTTACAGCTTTATCTTATGATTCAAATTTTACTTCTATACTTTCTAACTGCACCAAGAGAGTATTAAAGGTATTCATATGATCAGTTATCGTCGTACCTTCCTTCATGCGCAAGCTGTACAACTGTCTCTTTAGAAGAATCTTATTCGCTAAGGATTTTTTCATGTACAACTTTTCAAGCGTTGTCCACAAACCAGCAGTAGTTTTCTCTGACACAATGTCAAACAAAACATCATCCGCCAAACACAATCAAATTCCACTCAGTGCTCTTTCATCGACGTCACTCCATTCGTTATCTTTCATGGTGTAAGGTTGTTTGGATTTTCCCAAAAGCGCCTTCGACACACCTTGTTGTACAAGTAGATCGTGCATCTTAACTTTCCAGATCTCGAAGTTATTTTTCCCATTAAACTTCTCGATCTCAAACTAAGCACTTTGAGTTTTTGACATTTTTAATTTAACCTCTTCTCTATGGATCCTTAATTTCCTTTTTTAAATCAAATTAAAAATTTGATAAAAATTCCCTTTGTCAAACATGCAATTATTAATTAGCTGGATACCATAAATGTGCTATAAATGGAGATTTTACCTCTTCTCCACCATGCAGAAACTACAAGAAGTTAAAAAAATATATATATGATAGAAAGCATGTTCTAAACCTGCAGAAATGCCTCTGCTTCAAAGTTTCTCCAAAAAAATTAACATGATGCCGCCAGCATTTTCACATGTCCACTGTTTTGGTGTTGTGTCGTCCAGGACTCTCAGCGCAAGGTGGAGGCAGTTTTGGCTTTCAATGCTTACAGCTCACGGCTTTCAACGCTTATGGAAAGTCCATGGCTCATGGCTCACAGCCTCATGGAAGACAGCAAGTCCATGGCTCCGCGGCTCAGTCACCGCTCACAGTCTTCCAATATATGGCTTCCACGCAGATCTGGTCTTCCAATGCTTTGATACCAGCTCACATGTTGTGCATTCACAGCTCACCGCAGATCTTGGGTCACATATGGATCCACGCTCGAGCAGTTGGTTGCCAAGCACAAATTCGTGCTCTGCATCAGACGTAGAATTAACCTTCGCACCGCAAGCTTTTCAACTTGCCACGTATTCGTCCCAGCACCGGCTCTGTTGCGTTATGAAATCCCACGGCTCTGCAACTCAGCAACACGGCTCTGCATCTTAGCAACACGGATTCTCTTTCAACCTAATGCTGTAGTCACGCGTTACAGTCCACACTTCCACCGCAATCACAGTCCACCGCACGGTTCAACGCACAGGTCTAGTTTCTTCTACCAGCTCATGGCAAGCATAATAGTCCACGTCTATTGAACAATCTCAGGGCGAGCATAACAGTCCATGGCTCTCTGTGTAGCACTCTCACCAGCAACTCGAGCTCCGATACCAATTGAAGGAGCAAAAAATGACATTGGAAACTAAATAATCACACATAAATTCACACAACATAAAACATGAGAGACAAAGGATTTAATGTGGTTCACCCAACCAATCTAGGCTACGTCCACCAAACATAGGCATCAACAATCTCATTCATCAACTGGAGAATTACAACAGCAAAGTTTCTCATCTGCACTTCTCTTCCTCTCACCTCACATCCCTCATGAATATTTTCCTCTACGGGCTTACATTTTATAGCTAGGAGTAGAAACTGAATCATAAATTCAATCACAACAAAATAGGATGCAATAACTCTACATCAGGATTAGATGGAGTCAATTTAGCAACAAATCCTATTGTTGTCATATTCATGAGATTTTCTCCAAATTTAATTTAAGAAATCTCAAAAGACGTCTGCAACCACTTCCGCCTTCCGCTTCTACTGCCATTCAACCCACACTACTCTACCCCCGTGGAACTATCCATCGCCATCGCTGATGTCTACCTCACAACAATTGTGGGTCATTACCTGCATTGCACTCCTGAATTACCATGACCGCTTACTAGTTTTATTTGCGGACATGCCATCCACTATCACTGCCCGATAGGTCATCCATAGGCCACCATAGCCATATGTTCCTTGCAACCTAATAAAAAAAAGGTGTGTGCTGCAGATGCTATCATACTTACGGTACGTTGTCATTCAAATGCTAAAACATCGCGTTCGTAAAAGATATTCGTACAACCACTAGACGCGTCCGTATGATATCCATGCATCGAAAATCAAAATTGGGAGTTTACCAGAATTTATAGGAAGGAAAAATTAAAGTGATTTATTTATTTTTAAAAATCAACAACTTTTCAAAAGAGTATTCCAGGATTAAAAATTATTAAGTGAAGCAAGGGACTTATATATATAAAAAGGGGATTTTGGATATTAAAAAAATAGAGGCTTATTCAAATTTATAAAATAAATTTTTTTATTAATTAATTAAATTTATTTAATTAATTAATTAAGCTATAAAAAAAGGGTATTTTTTAAGAAAAAAAAAGGGAGTAATATTTTTAAAGATAAAAAATATCTACTTAAAAAACCCTAATTTCACCTCGATAAATGCAAATGGAGTCCAATTCGGAAAGGAAAGAGGGAAGATTTCCTGAAAATTATAGTATGTTTGTCTGTGCGCTAATTAGAGTCAAAGGGTCACTTGGGGGAAAGGAAGTTCTCATATCTATCGATCTTAATCAAGAGAATAATTATGTTAGTACTGAATGTGCTAACCAATTAGTGACCCCCGAATCAAATATAACTGAAACAAAGTCATTTCATGCAAATGAAAAACAATACGACATAGGGAATTTACACCTAAGTATTGGGGAGTATTCCCTTGTCTCCCAATTTACCGTTAAAACCTTATTTTGTAATGATAGTGATATAATTCTGGGTTCACTCTGGATGGAATCACTAGGGTCATTCATCCTTAATACGAGAAATAAGTTTTTGACATTTTCTTACGAAAAGAAAAGCATAACGTTACAAGATGTCATGGTGAAGCCGAATTCACTAACACCGGAAGACATATTAGATATCACAAGAGTAGCTCTTCCAGAAAGTAAAAAATAAATACAATATTTGCAAAGAGAAGTTGACAAAATTGCCACTAACAAGAATGAAGAAGTTATTCGCCTTAAGGACCACAACGAAAAATTGCTAACGCAAATTAAGAAACTAAAGAAGGATAAGAAGTCATTGGAAAACAAGGTGCAACAACTTGTCGAAAAAACGAACATTGATCCAGTAAAGGTCACAAATCAAGAAGAAGACAAGCAAGTTGCAAAAGATAAAAACTTCGATGTTGTAGTTCAGACGAGGAGCATTCTAAGTGAAGTTTCTGTAACCTACTCAATAATGTCCTTGTCGAAAGAAAATCAAAGTCAAACCAAAAAAGTTCCCTATCGACATCTAAATCACGGGAGCAGACAACTCAGCCGAGCTATGTATTCAGAACAGAAACAAGCTGATATTCTGAAGAATACTAATGAATCATCACAATTTTCTAGTCATCGTAAGATTACACAGAAGATTGATTTAGGATGGTCCGATCCATTCTCAGTGCGACAGTTTTGTTTGTCACTTAGAGGATCATATCAACTTGTATCGACAAGGATAACTGCTGCGAGACAAGAAGATGTTTATAGCAGGAAAAGAAATCGAGGTCTTTCATCAACAAGATTTGAGGACAAAGCTTTTTGAGGGGAAGGAAATGTAATGAATAAAATAATGTAAATATTGATTAATTAGTTAATTAGTAATTAGGTTGAAAGGCCATGTCTGATAAGACATGACCTTTCGTGAAGAGGCACCTACGTAGGTATATAAGCAGGACTCATTTGTAACATTCAATCATCTATCTCATATCTTTTATAATATGATATTTGTATCCTCATGGATATCTTTGTATTCCAATTGTTCTGGAGTAATTTAACTTGAGAAGGAACTTTGTTCGCTCCAGCTCACTATGGAGTTTACTGCCTTGTTTTGGTTACTTTAGGTTTTAAATTTCATTCTATAAGCCTTACTCAAATTGGGCATGCCATAGGAAAAAATGTATGACAGTTATGGTTTGTTGAATCACATTCATGCGTAATTTTAGTTTGTTTCTTGGCTTATGCCCTCAGCGTCTTAGATTTTTTACTATGGCTTGTTAACGATTCTGTGACTCAATTCCTCACTGTGTGAGGTGCACTTGGTATGCATCATGTTTATGGTGGAACAATTTGGTCCGAAGTCTTACTTTGTATAAACAATGTTAAATATTCTGCATCTATGGTGAACTTACTTGTTCCATATTTCTGTTGTGTGAAATTGAAATGAAGGCTTCGTTACTTCGAGCGCTTGTTTATATTTGCTATCTTGCTTCTATCATTTTGGCCAACTAGAGGTTTTCAATACTGTAATGTGTTACTTCCGGACTTCGGGAATGAAAAATACATAAGAACTCTAATACTATGCTCGAATTAATGTTTAGCAATGTCCAATTATTTCGATGATATTGCAGTGCTTTTGCTATTCTCAAGAATAGAATAGAGATTACTGGATTCTACCATTTCAAGTACAGAGTTAGAATTACAGCATATTGTTAATTTTTCCATACGGTGGTTTAATCTCCTTTCCAGTACTCTCTTGATATTTAAACATTTTATAGTTTTAGGAACGGTTATCATTAATTTCAGTTCTTGATTTCACATGTATCCATTGCATGTCTCTATTGTTGTAACTATGTTCTCTGTACGATGCTCTCTATAGCGTCCTGTTATCTAATGTTCAATATATATAAGTCTTTAGCTTGCTCTATTGTTAACTACAGAGACTTCTTTTCTGAGCTTTAAGGTTCCATCATTTACTTTTCTTTATGTTGTTAACAATAAAATGAACAGACCATTCTGTCCATGTTTATCATAGTTGCAGAGAACAACCAACACGGAGCCTTCATTTCGAGGGCTCTGTTTTAACAGTTCTCTGTCTTATAGTTGCTAGTGATGAATTAAGTCTTAACTTCATTTCAGTATTTGGGTTTTGCTTATCACCACTCATACATGTTTATCTCCTGTCCCGAGTATATTAACAGATCATCTTATTTATTTAAAAAGCATACATAGAAGTTTCTTGTTTCATAATAAAATAATGTAACATCTACAAATTATAACATACAAACTGATATTATCATTAATAAATCAAACGCAGATTCCCAATGGTAGATAAACTTATCAGTTTTCCAAATACTGACTGATGATATCCTCCCTACCTCGAAAGAGGCAATTACGTCCTCGTCTCTCCCCCGTGCTCCACTCCTTAGCTATGTGAGTTGACAGAGGTTCCGGAAGGGACATCGAGACATTCCAGTCCAGTCCTCTATTCCAGAAAATCTCAAGATTTTGAGTAATTCCACTGGTCACCACCAGCTCGGGAATTCTTCTCTCAATTTCCTTTTTTCCAGTTACCGAACACAACCCCTCTTCTTCACTAGGATATGCTTTTATACTCAGAGAATAGGGTAACTGTTTGAACTATTTATGTTCAACTACCTCTCAGTTTTTATAATACTTTTACCATTAGTCTTTTATTTTTTTATGGAAATCACTTCCATAACTAATTTTATTTAATCAAAAATTAATTTCTACTCATAAAATAATATTTCTAAAAAAAAACAAATAAATGTCTTAGTGTCTTAATAAACATAATATAACCATTAATTAACACTTATGCCAGCTTTCACATCCTCATGTCTCTCTGTAACTTTTCTTCTTATTAGTTTTTAAGTTGGTTTAAGTTGGAGATGGCAAAATTTTTGCATCACATTAAGTTTGTTGTGAATCTCACTTGAGAAAGCATACAAATGTTAGGAAAGAATGGCTGATAAACTCGTGATCTGCTGTCGTGAATGCTCTGTATAAAAGTTGAAAATCTCAGGAATATTCTGTACGACTGGTGAAAATTTGAAAATCAGCTTATGTAACATTATATAGTTGATTCATTATGTGTGAATTACAAGATCTTCTGTCTTGAATACTTTGTATGAACGGTGAAAAGTGAAAATCTTGTGTTGTTGAAATAAAAATGATACAATTGGTTGTCATGAATATTTTGTATAAATTAGAGTATGCGTTTTTTTTAAGAGGTTACAGGTTTAAAATTAGAGAAGTAGAGTATGTATGTCTTGGTAGATTTAGCAGTTATATGACTGAGCCTATATCAATTTGGTATTTGACTTGGCTGTGATCTTAAAATTAAATAATAGCTAATAAAATGATAAAGAATTCTCTATACTAATGATAAAAATATATAACTGAAGTAGCATTATATATTTTGCATGTTATGTGTGTTGTTGAAATAAAAATGAGTGAAAGAAAATTACATACAAATTCCATTTCCTATTATTTGTAATTTACAAATTATGTGTAATTACCATTTTGGAGAGGCACTGTATTGAAATTGGGCACGATATGTTTGAAAACTCTTTGTCCGACATTCAGGCCGTAAGCAGAACCGTTTCGCAGAAAGGTAAAGTATGCAGTTAATTTTATGTATTAGTTTGGGAATATTTAAAAATTTGATTTGGAGATTATTAAATTTTATCATCTGAACTCTCATCTAATTATTAAATTTTAAAATATTATCTGAATTGCAATAAACATAACTTCATATATATATATATATATATATATATATATATATATATATATATATAAACTTTGTATATGTTATTTTCAAAACATGCAATTAACATAAAGGTGAACTTAGGTAAATTGCACTTGTATGTAGCCATTTAATCTGAAACTATTAGCCAATGAAAAAGTTACATAATCAAACAAAAAATATATAAACCTCTGTCACATGACATTTGCATTCATTTATTGCAGAATATTGAAAATAGAGTAAATTGCACTTGCAGGTTTATGGCTATTAAATCATCCCTGGATGCCATTACGCCATTTAATTTGAGACCATTAGCTAAATGAAATGTTACAGTAGGAAACAAATAATCAATTGAAAAACAACATATAAACCTCTACCACATGGCATTTGCGTTCATTAATTGGAAAATACCTAATATAGGTTGGAGGGACAATCTCTGAATATGGAGAAAACAGGATCAGAAATACGTTAACAACGCATCCGAATTATGAATCAAACATGATTGATCCAAGAATAAAGTGATAAAAAAGCAGAGAGAGGAAGAAAATATTAATGTGTAACTAATTCTGGACATAAAAATAAACATTCTTGAAATAGTACTTAGATGATCGGCATCGGAATTAGGAATCCGAACTATGCGTAACCGTGATAGATACATGAACAAGATACATCCTTCGGTGAACACAAGTATATGACAGCGCAAAAGCATTCATCCATAATTGAGACGGAATATGTCATTTTGAACGTAGAAGCTTCCTTCCAGAGTGGGTATAAGATGGAACATCTGCACGCACACAACATCATTAGTAAATATTGAAAATTATTTTCCAAAATAAATATGGGTATCGGGTGTGTTTTCAAATGAATAATTAAATTTAATATAGTAAATATATTTTATTAAAATATAATTATTCGTTTATTATATAATAAAAATATAATAAAAATATATATATTTTTTTCAAAATCAAATTCATATTAATAATTATTAATGGTAAATCAAGTGTCAACAGGATCATCACAATTAATTCATTTATATTATTCTCTATATATTAGTTGTAGATATTATAAGATTAATAAGACTTTTTTCAAGGTTATATATTTATATGGTTTTAAGAATATTTTTTTATCAGTTAGAATTAGAATTAGAATTATATATATTTTGCAAGTTATTGAGTTTTTGATTAATAAAAAAACAAGTTATATTTATAGTTTTTCTTGTTGGTAAGTAATTGGAATTAGAGGTGAGAGAAAATCTTCTACTCTCAAAAATATAGTAGTAAATTGTTAAACTACCACATACACTATTGAGCTAATTATAGACTCGATAACTAAAATTAAACATTATTGCAAAAAGGTACAAATGCCTTATAGCTAGAAACAAAAAGTTGAAAGAAAGCAAAGTAATATTGAGAAAAGTGGACAACTGAGATAACATCCCTTGGAGAAGGGTGGACAACTGAGATCGCATCCATGGTCCACCCTCGACCATTTTCAAGAGCTTGCATCCCGACACACCCAAATTGAGGGATATAATTTCTTATATATTGTTAAGATTTTTTAAAATTTCAATTTATTTTTTATTTTATTTATAATTTTTTAGTTTTTTGGTTTTTAATTTAAGTCATTTTTTTGAAATCATAATTTTGAGTGTCATATTTTTTAGAGTTCAATTTATATATACAATCAAAAATAAATTTCAAAAAACAAAAATAATGATTTAACCGAACAAATATTTCAGCAAATTGCTACCAAATTTCCAAAATCTTTAATAGTTAAAAAAAAAATTGACTTAATAAAAACATTTTTACATCAATACTTCGATTCCCTCATCAATAATTTTTACAAAATAAAATATAAATGTATAACATAAAAAAAACAAAATATTATTATAAATATATAAAAATTCAAAAAACAAATATTTATAATTAAAATATAAATAATACAAAATCAATAACAAAAATAATTAAGATAATAAAGAATATTATTGCTATTATCTGAAGCTTAACAAAACCCTAATTAAAAAAAACACAACCAAAATATACACACTTTTTTTAAAAGTATGCATACGTTGTAAACTTGAGAGTTAATTCAATTGGTGGTTTGCCCGTCAACCTTTACAATCGCGGATACATTTCTTTTGACACACTTAGATCAGGCATCAACCCCTACCCATGCTCAAGAGACTCATCACTTTATATTTATACAAAATATAAAAATATTCAAATCAATATTCTGTTAGCATTTTTATAAAAGTGGGAAGAATGAACACCTTCCCTAGTTCCACACAACTTTAAACATGAATTATCTCTGTCCTCACCCCCACAAGCTTTGACAGTAGTTTGGAACCACACATAAACTCAGTAAATATACAATTAATTATCTTCAAACTATTGGGCCAAAAAACAGAGAAAGAGAGAGAAGGGATTGCCTGGCTGAAGCGCAGAAGATGTTCTTCGCCTGGAAGCTGAAGGTTTCCACTCACAAACACCAAAATGCCATTTGCTGGTCCAGATTGCTGGCAGTCGATGGTGGAGATATGATGCTTGCATTGCTCAAAGGGAAGCGAATTCAGCTTCAGCGAGATGTTCTGGGCGCCCTGAATCTTCTGCCCTTCAAAGGTCAGCATCGATGTCACCTCGTTGTACAGAGAGATGAGGGCCGCCCTGTTGTTATCAAATTGATAGTAATAATGATCGACGAAGGCCTTTGCCACGGCTTCCACCTGCTCCTCCATCTGTGCCGCCGTCATGTCAACCGCATCCCCTTCCAATCCCATAATCAAGAACGTTTAAGATTGCAGTTCTTGGAGTCCCGTAATTGTTCTCGCAGAGAGCTCAGGTGTCACAAACAACCTGCAGATGTACGATGAACTTCACATGGGGCTGATGAAGGGAGGTCATATAATATGGCCCTCGGCCCGCAGGCGTTAAACCAACGCGATCCAGATGCCCTGATCGCTTGCAGCACCACCACAACCGAAAGCAAAACGAAGGAATCTAATTATATGATAAAAAGGACAAATGGATTGACAGAATCTCGCCTTTATGACATCAGAGGGGCCTGCTTGTGACATCACTCCTCGTTTGCTTTTGGTTTTTATCGGTCACGCCAAATGATTCTCTTGCTTCACCATGATAAAAAGGATCATAACATTAGTTTGAGAATCGAAAAAAGTTATTTCCTTTCATTTCTAGTACACAGAACTTCACTTTAAAAATGTTTGATATCCATGCCAATAAAAGGGTTCACTTACCAATATAAAACAGATTTCTAGTACACAGAACTCCACTTTAAAAATGTTTGATATCCATGCCAATAAAAGGGTTCACTTACCAATAGAAAACAGGAATTTGGCCGTGGCTTGCAGTAATTTGAGGCAGAGTCGTTTTACTTTCTGTGACCACTGGATTTTGATGAAAGACTTTACTAATAAAAAAATGGAATATCTTTTGCTTTGATCTTATCCAGTGATGCCCTGTGGTTGTGTTGTGTTTCTTGTCACGCTGACGAAAGCATGAATAAGTGTATTGGGTCATGATAATAAATAACATGTATTTTTTTTTCTTATAAAAGTTTGTCACGAGATTAATTACAACCAACAAAACACACAAACATGTAATTAGTTTCCTATTCGTATTTATAATTATCAAGTAAACTGCAATCCTAACAAACTTGTAGTGCACATTTTTTCAATACGTTCCATTACAATGATTCTCTGCCAACTCTTTTTTCAATAGTTTCCATTACAATGATTCTCTACCAACTCTTATCTTCTCCTCTAATTATCAAGAGAGTTGCAATCATAACAAACTTTTAAAGGTTAATGGACTTTCTTCAATGATGTCCCAATACAATTATTCATTACCAATTAGTATAGTGTTTCTTATTTAATATTATGTAGATTTAGTCCATCTTACATTAAATGGTTTTCATTATTTTAATATTATTATTTTTGGATATTTCTCTAGGTACCTTATATTACCGTTTTAGGCACACTACAATCCCTACAATTGTTTTATCATATGGCAGGGATATTGAGGATATGGAAGATATGGAAGTCATGAAATAATCATAATTGGTTGTATGAGATTTGGTGCATGAGGATAGTGTGTTTGTTATAGTCCAAGACACATAATTTGTTGCATTATTATATCGAGTCATGTATTTGCCATAGTGCAAGACACATAATTTGTTGCATTATTATATCCAGCTATGTAGTGACCTAGTTTTCCATTCCATCACTGCTATTGGAAGGAACGTGCTTGCTATTTTTGTCTCGAGAGTTTAAGGGATCGTCACCAAAATTTCAATATAAAATCACACACAAAATATCTAAGAAAAAGATAGAAACGATTCACTCTTTATTACTATCAAACCCTTAAAATAGAAAAACATGTTACAATTGATTATTTTAATTGGATGATTATTGTTATTCAAAATGGGAGTAATTAGCTCATGGAACCATTTTTATTAGTGGGTACCAGTTTTAGGAGGAAGTTTAAGGAATTTAATGGAGTTCTTTGGGGTCCAAAAACTCTCTCCTGTGTTAGACCCCCACACTCAGATACCTTTCCAATGGTGCAAGAAACAACTCAAACATAGTTTGTATGCAAAAGTAATGCCACTTGGAAGTTGACCTTCCTGTTTTGTCCACCATGATTCGAGAGGACGTCACTTGAGCCCCATTACTAATGTAAAAGGGGTTATCCATGTGATCCAAGATCTTTAGCTTTGAGATGGATTAAAGAATTACATGTAAATTTTCATCTTAACCATGAAACTTAAAAGGCATGAACATAAGAAGAGAGAAACACATAAAATCATGCAAAGAAGACATGAAATTGATATCGGAGTTCGTCCAGGGGGGACTACGTCTCCGAGCCCTGCTCAATCAATGGGGAGGCCATCTTTCATTAAGTGGCAAATAAAATGAAAGTATAGGCATCAATGCAAAATTACACCCTTATACCTCCATAGCTGAAAGTGCCATAAAATTGGAGACCTCTGATGAAGAAATGGACAGCACCATTGGATTCGTGTCGCCGAGCAGAATCCATATAAAATTTTCCTAATTCTGATGCCAGACAAATCTAGGTCCTCTGGAAATTAGCTCAATTCATGGTTTTACCCCCCTCCTGAAAGGCGATCAAGGTTCCACTCTGTCTCGTGCTCTATGCCGCTCTTGGTCTCTTGGGCGCACTTCTGAGAAGAAGGTTCAAATAAATAGAATTGGGCAGACTTCACCAAGTCCTTCTTGGTTTAGATCCATAATGGAAGGGAGGAGGTCGGGCGGTCAAACTCCGCCCACTCCCAAAATGGTGGTATATTATTTTAAAATTCCAACGAAACATTTTAAAAACCAAAATTTGTAGTTAATGGGGGGAGGGGCAGACCCGCATCGGGCGGCCCACCCACTATTCCTTCGCTCGTATTACATATATATATTATATATATAGGTATAAGGTGGGTAGGGGCGGCGGGGTTGACTACCTGCACCCCACCCCTATTATAGTCGTTGGTTAATGCGACAGCTAGGGGCAGGGTCATGGCGACCGACCCACATTTTTAAATATATTTTGTTATGTGGTACGGTTAGGGGCAGGGGTCATGGCCTGCCCCTATTTTTATAAATTAAAAAAAAAAAAAAAAAAAAAAATCATAACAATAACAGGTTTTTTTAAAGTTTCTTGATCTTGACCCAAAGGAGACAAATTATGTATCCCACGATTTCGCCTGGATTCCAGCAGGAGTTGGTCGGAATCTGGCCATAGGAATTTGGAAAAAAAAATTCCTCCTTAAGGATGTGACCTCATCAAGTCAACCCATAACTTTGACTGCTTCTAACTTCTCCATACGAACTCGGTTTGATGAACCATTTGCACCATTGCGATCAGAACGACGAGATCTTCACCTTGAAACTGAGTTTGCCACATTTTTTATACTTTGATTTTTGAGGTTTCTCCTTATACCACTTGTACTTTGGATCTGTACGATCCTCCTAGATCATTCCTCCCCACTGAGGAGATTTTGGACCACCAAAAGCATAAACACGCTCAACACATTGCTTGTCCGTTCAAACCACACATTCAATCTCCTGCACGCAAATTGGGTACATCATTTGTAACCATGCACATACCACACATGACTCAACAACCCCTCACTTGCCAAGAGTTTATAGCACACACTAATTGGCCAAGGATTACATAAAAAAATTCAATACCTCAACTACTCATAAGGAAAGGCCAAAACATCATCGTTTCATTTCGAAGTGATGGGAAAAAGACCATCACATTTACATTTACTTGCAAAGTATGATTTACAACTGTGGCCCTAACACTAATACCTCTAATAAAACCATCTTTTACTTAAAAAAGTAAATGGGTCATCTCCCTATGGTGGATTTGCCTGTGGAATAGCTTCCAGGACTAGATTCTTCATGGGTGATTTTTTTTCCTGACGTGTTTGACATGCAGGTTTCTGGGGTTCATCCTGGTTGTGATGATTCTTCTTCCTCCATAATTTCCACATCATCTTGGAGCACTTCCCCCTGGTGTTCCCCCAATAAGTGTTCATGGAACCCTCACTATCGATGGACTATGAGGAAGTGATTTCATCGGTCCGTCGCTAGTCAGTTGTTAGCCACCTGTAAAATTTGATTATACCAAAGGTGGCTAAATATGTTTCGAGCCTTCAAAGAACAATTTTTTCCTTATCAAAAACTGTTGGCTCTTGAAGACTCTTAAAGGCCTCATGCCTCTGTCCAGATCCCACACTGCTGTTTTACATCCTAAAAACCTCTGAAATCCTACAAAAATCCAAAGTCAAAGACTGCTGCAGGCCCCTTGTTCCCTTCATTTTCTTCCAAACTAACCTCTTTTTCTATCCCTCCATTCCCCATGAAAATCCCTCATTTCCACATTTCTGCTATTTCCCCTCATCAAAATTCATTTTATAAGGTTAAAAACCCACTTTTTAACCTTACCGCAACCTTCTTTTCTTTTGAAAATCATTCAAAAACCATGAAAAATACATATTTTTATATGAGGCTTAAGTCCCCTCGGGCTAAACCCCTAACCCTGTTCGTCCATACGCCCGAGCGCCAGAACTAACTGTTAAGCTGTCAGGTGCTTATCCTTTCCAATATTTTATCCGCCCAAAGACATTAAAAACCTTTGTAAATTCGTGTTTTTGGGTTTTTAATTTATTTCCAAAGTTTTCCGCTGTGTGAATTATGGAGCAATCTCAACCGTCGATCTACTCCGCAGATCGGACGGTGCGGAGCGCGACTTACCATGTGGTCCCTGCCGTCCGTGCGCTGTTTCCGAAACCCGCCTGGTATCCTTCGCACCGCCTTCGGGCCAAAAGATTCCATACGCTATGTGACGCGTGTCCCTTGTACGATTTGAAAACCGCTGTGCAACCGTCGTCCATCGTACGTTATAGCCCGGACCAGGATGCCCAGCAAAATCGATCTCTGCCGTTCGATCTGGGCACACTCATCCAACAATTGTTGATCGCCGAAAGTGTCCTATGTTTAACCAAAGTGCCCGCGCGATAAACAGGCCCTCGTATAGCAGCAAATTAATCCCCGCCGTCGATCTGATCTGCAGATCGACGGCCCATATTGCGTCGCCTGATTCCGTTGCCCAGTCAACGATTCCCCGTCGCTGACTTTCCATTGCCCACTCCCGACTGTCGACCTCAGCGTGAATCGATGGCTCTGATCTAATCCTCTTTCTCCCATGCTTTTTCGACCATTCTGAGATTAAATCCCGACCGTTGGATGATGCCATCCAATGGCCCTGCTTCCTCCGCACATCCTCCGATGCAGATTGACCTATAAACGTAGGATTTTGTAACATTTGTTTGTTTTTGCAGGGTTTAATGTTTTTCCGCTTAAATGAAGAAATTTCGTAGGCCAAGGATGACGATCCTCCGGCCTTCGAATACATCAGAGAAATCGTCCATAGGGTATAGATACACGTTTTTCAGCAAGGTTTCATGAGCCTTTGGTGCCGTATGCCCTTGTTAAACCTGAAAAACATCAATGAAGCACAGAGAAAGAGTATCAGTTGCAGAAGACAAAGCGCAACAGAATGATGACTGAAGACAGTTTTATGGAGATTACGGCTAAGACTGTTATCAAAAGCCTAATCCCCAATCCAAAACACAGTTTAAAGGAAAAGCTAAAGTGTTTTATCAGAAAAACCCTCCACCGCCACGAATGGAGGTAAATTGATTCCTCCCAGCGACTAAAGCGCCACCTGTACCTCAAAGTATGCAATCAGGAACAGAATTTATTGAGCAGAATCAGATATTTTGCCTCGACGCAGCCGAAGAGTTACTTCTGCCAGGTATTTAATGAAAGAATATCTGCAGAGAAACCCTAGCATCACACAGAGCCTCAAAGGTCAACAAAAGCTCTCACCGAGCTTAAAACATGAGTGTAAATCAATTAATACAGTGAAACACCTGTAAAGTTTCTTCATTGAGCCCCCCAAGGGCCACGAAAACATTAACTCTGTATTAATTGTATTTGAGATCTATTATCAGATCTCACCTCCTCATCTTTCTATAAATACTTCAGTAGAAGGTGAGTGAGGGGTTGGTTGTTGATGTAATTGCTGAAGCATTGTAATGTAACTGAGCTGAAGACTCCCGATTGTAAATAGTGATTCACTGGCTCTTGGAGCTCTGCTTGTGACAGATAAGTTAGGTTGTGAAAGAAAGATGAATTAACACACTGGACTTGAAGATTGTAACTGGTTTGGAGCATCAATACAAGTTGATTTATGGGATCCTGGTCTATGTCGACGGTGATGTTATTCTCATTGTAACTTATGATTTTGTTTTTGTTTTCATTATGTTTCATGTTCTTCTGTAAAGAACAGTTTAAACAGTATTAGGACCTACTGCATACCAATAACCTTCTCTAGCTGAAAAATCTTTATGTAAATGTTTTCTTCCAACTGTGTTATTTGGAAATGATTCAATTCAGTTTAAGCATAGGAATGTTGGTGTTCCCTCGTCCCGTTGTCTTAGCTGAATATTATTTTTAAATGTTACTTTCAGTATATGTTGTGTGAAGATGAACTAAGGAAGATATGGTGAGCCCTGGTCCCAGTCTTGTTTACATAACTGTTTGATTGTTTCCCTTAGAATGTGTTAAAAGCTGGCTAGTTTCAAAGTACTTACCAGATCTTAAGCCATTCTGTGTTATCTTTGTGATTTTCTTGGAAGTAGCTAAGTAAAGAAGAGCTAGGAGAGGATTTGTGGTGAACCCGACCCGCTAGTCTCTACTCCAAAGGTTGCCTTCAAATTTCCCTTAGTTTTTATATGTTTTCTATTGGAAGTGTATCGAAGGCTGGCTAGTTTCAAAGTACTTACCAGATCCTAGTTTGCTTCTATGTTTTTCTTAAGTGCCTGGTCAAAGGCTAGCTACTTTCAAAGTACTTACCAGATCCTGGGCTGCTTTTTGTTCTACATCTGTTTATTTCCCTTCTTGATGTATCATTCCATTCCATAAATCAAACCTTAAAGAGATCCTTAGGCATAGATGACTTGCCCCATAGACCACTCTTGAACCTGATTGTTTCAATTAAATCCTCTTATGACTCCATAGCCCAATGGACTGAAAACCTGCCATCATCTTTCTTCTTGATCAAAGCTTACTCTTTTGCTTGCAACTTCTCACCTTTGAACCTTTTACCTTTGGGACTTTCACCTCTAACAACAATCATGTTCAACCATCCAAAACAAAACAAAACCCTTGGACCTCATAACTAGCCTAATATCATTACCCCAAACTTCAAAGACAAATCCATATTTGTACATATTGGAGAGATCCCTCTCCGGATTCAGGAGGGCTAGATCCTAGAATCCCAAGGTTGGTTGAAACGATGTTGTTTCCGTAATTGACCGCCAATCTTGCTAATAAATTAAATATTCCTAACACCGGTCACTAGCGTTACTTTCTCCCACTTCCTTCCGGTGTATCCGTGCACCGCATGATGCAGAATTCCTCGACCTGATGGGGTCACGATGTTCGTCATTTACGTTTATAAACTTTCCCTGATACCCCATCTTCTCTAGCAGTTTAGATCTGATCCCTGTAGTATGTTTTTCAAAAGCAACGAATTCATCATCATGAAAATCACATGAAATTAAAGGGTTGCTTTTTACCTCAGGCTGGTTATGTTGCAACTTTTCCAAGGCCTTATCATTAGCTTGCAACTGGCGTAGTAACCTTTGTTTTTCTTCCATTGTTTCTTGCATAAGCCTCACCTCCGTATTCTCTATGTTATCACTCAAAAAAATTCAAAACATCATATTGACAAGGTTACATAGGTTCATGGGTCAAAATAGGGTTTTAGGAGTCATTTTAAATTTTATCAAGGGAATATTTAGATTTTCTATAGTTTGAAGCTTACCCTAAGGTTTAAACAAAGCCATTTTTAAACTCTTTTCATGTCCAATATTCATCATTTTCCATTCCACTTCATTTCCCAAAGCTTTTGTATCAAAACTGCCTAATTAGCCAAGAAACCACAGTTTCGTAGTGCATTACACTATAAAAGGTCACTTTGCGCTACGAAAGCGCTGATAGTTTCGTAGCGCAAACAGTAAATTTTTCACTGCAGGCGCTACGAAAACGTGATTTTGTAATTGTCTTGTCAATTGAGTTGTCAAATGTCAGAAACCATTGGGAATGGGTATGTTATATGCCTGTTGAGTCATGTAATGATGAAATCGAAGTACATACCCACGTTTGCAGTCATCATAGTCAGTGTAGGTTATGAATAAGCCATCATTTTCAGTTATGAGAGGACATTTAAATTTCAAATTCTTTCCTAATTAGTCATTCTCATTCCTTTTGCCTCCATGCGCAATATCTCAGCTCTGAAGCATTATTGTATTAAGCCAAACTTGTGGTTGGTTCTTTCAAAGGATTTACTACATCCATATCAAGCGAGGCTGATGCATTTATATCAAGCGAGGCTAAAACATTTATATCAAGCGAGGCTATGAGGTTCTCTGAAGAACTATGGCAGAGGAAAGAAAAATACACAAAGGAGGACAATGCTTAAGACATGAACCTGAAGACATGAAAGAAATAACTGAAGACCCAGTAGTAATGGAAGCATCCAGAAGAGCAAGTTGCCTACAATTTTGTGAGAAATTTCAAGGCTGTCATACACAGGTATCCAAGGAATTTGCTATGAATTTCAGTGGAACAACCACTAAAGTTGGGATGCTAAGTTTGTCTATCACACCAGAGGTCATTTTTGTTGTTACAAAAATTCGAAGAGGTCAACAAACCTGGTTCAAAGGATTCAAATTTAATATGGAGCCATATAAAGAGTTCATGAAGCCTGAGCACATTGAGATGGATCTCAACAATGCTATTCCAAGAAGACAATTCAAAGATAACTATTCAAAATTGTTGCTCATCATCCAGAAATAATTTACCTATGAAGGTAGATATCACAAGGTTTATTCATATCATTTCAAATTACTTCTACACTTCACTAGTAAGACTTCCCTTGACTTACCCTTTTATCTGCATAGAAGTGTTTCAAAGATGGTTGATAAGGTTCAAGAAAAGTCTGAGGGGAGTGAGACATCATTGTTTCATCATGGATTAATGAAATTATTGGTTTTAGATGAACTTCAAAGGTTAGGCAGAGATTGGTCCTCATTCTTGTTTGTTAAAGGTTTTGAGTTGGATACTTTAACTCCTGCAAAAAAATCTAAACCTAAGAAATTCTCATCATCATTAGCAGCAGAACAGAGCCAACCTTTGGTGGCAAAACTAAAAGAACCTGCAAGAGTAAAACCAAGTAAGAAAACTGAGAAAAAGTCAGAGCAAGTATAGGGTCTTGACACACCAACTCCTCTATCTACATGACATAAATCAAAAGTGGTCAAACATGCAAACCAAGAACAAGCTGTTAGAAAACAAGGGACCAAAAGAATGACTAGAAGCCAAACAGTGGTTTTTAAAGAAAAGGTAGTGACTACAGAAGATAGAATAGAAACAAAGGGGAATCTAGAGGATATTCTTCATACCATTGAAATAGAGGAAACACCTATTGTCCAAGATGAATTCATAGGGGAAGAGGGGCAAAAGTTGAAAAAGGCCAAGTCTGCAAAAATATTAGAGTTTGAGGGAAAAGATGCAGGTTTCATTTTTCAAGCAAGAAAGCCTATGACAAGGCATGCTAGGAAATTGATGGAGAGCAACAAAGAAGTCCAAATACCCACTGAGAAATCTCAATCACCTAAGGATATTATTGACCTCTCATCACCCACAATAAAGGATACAATCAACAAATTAAAAAATGGAAAAGAAAAAGTGATAGAAAAGACAGAGTTGCGGTTCCTTGAGGAAAATTTGAAATTGGAAAATCAGGAAATTTCTATCATGAAAAAGGAAGCTAGCCTAAACATAGTGTTGAGAAAATGCAATTTGAAAAGATGAAGGCATTTTGGGAAAAATAGGTTGATGCTATCTCTAAAGACTTAGACAATACACAGGAGTTTGTCAAGTGGGCAGTTCTAGCAAGAGCAGAAGCTAAACATGTAAGAAAGGTGAAAAGTCATCTGAGAGCTACCAATAAAAGTCTTAAAGATCAGGTAAAGGATTTACAAGAGCAGCTTGAAATGATTCATGATGAACTGCAGAGTAAAGGTATCAAAATGATAGTGATTGAAGAACTATTAGGTCAACCAACTGTTAATGAGGAAGAAATGCCTAAAGGAACCTAAAATAGAGTTGGTTTATGGTTTGTGGATGATGAAGACATGTTGGTTACAATTTTTTGGCAACTACAATTTTCATTTGACAAAATTATGCAAAAAACTGTGTTTTTAGTAGTTTTCAGTAGTTTCGTAGCCTCCAGGTTTAAAAAGCAGTAAAGCGCTATGAAACTGATGTAGATGCGTTTTTGGTTTTTTGATCAGTGTTAAAGGGTGATAAGGGCTGAACATTTTATCAAACATGTGTTGAAGGATGATAAATCCGATGCAAGAGGAAAGAGTTAGAATTTTTTAAGATAACGGTTTGTATGTAAGCGCTACAAAAAGCGCTATGAAACTGTTGTATTTCTGTATCACAATGTATTACATCTTTTGGAACAGCCTTTAAAGTGGTTTTAGAACAGCTGGAGGTTATGGAAGAGTCATGGAATATGTCAAGCCAAGATTAAATATTCAAGACCACGAATTAGAGATTAAATGATAGCCAGAATGCTCAAAGAAGAAAAAAAAGATCCTTTGCCTATAAAACAGGGTATTGTTTCCTATTTTTGAGGAGGTCAGCTAAGTGGTCATGAATAAATGAATGCCATTTGACCATGTGATGACATACTTGTCAATGATTTAATTTCAACTAGATAATGTTTGTTAAAGATAGTAATAAGGAGTTTGAGTCCTTTTTGAAATAGGACTGTCAAGTAGGATAGGTGTCCTTTTGTAATAAATTTCATGTTTTATAGTTATGCAAGGTGTCAATGGATGAAAATTCGATGTATCTAGCCTAGAGGCAGATCATCTGATGATTTAAAATCTCTATTAAAGGCCATTGGGTCGAATTTGTCAGGGGTCAGACATTTTTGGCAAAATTGCAACTTATTGTTAAATGACTGTTTCATCTAATACAAAGATCTTTTACTTGACCAACTTGAGATCTTGAAGGAGTTTTTAGTGTTTTCCTATTCTATCTGTATCTCATATATATCTCATTTGTAGTGGTGTTCATTTATATTACTTAGAATTCATCTATAAGATGCTCTGACTTCCTTTATAAGTGATTTGATTGTGTTTTTACATGTTTCATGTGTGTGTGTCTTATTACTAAAAAAATCTTATATGCCTCAACTTCCATGTCAAGTAAACTCACTGAATCACTGAAATTTTTTACTCCATAAACCAAATGAATACATGTTGATGTTATTTTCAACCTTCATCTATCATAATCAATTTATTTCCTAAATAGAGTTAGCCATCTATATCTTTATTCCATATCATTAACCCCCGAGAGAGCCCTCTTAGGCTGAGGAGGCTAAGCCTCAGTCACAAGATTGGTTTGAAATAGCTACATGAGATTGTCTGATCAAGCAGCCTATCAGGTCCAATTTTTTGATAACATTTTGGTGTGTCTGCCGGGAGCCTGAAGATTATACTTTCCTGAAATTTTGAAGCTGAAATTCTGAAGGTAGCAGGAGCTCAGGAAGTTGTTCGAGGTTGCAACTACCTTGGTGACTCCATTAAAAATTCATGTGATCAAAGGTGGCTTCGAGAAGGAGATACATGAGGAGTAATCTTGACCCGGATGCACCTACCATTGTGGATAATCCAAACACCATTTCCAGAGGCAGTCAAGGCTTTTCTGAAATATCAGGTACTCCATCGCATACAAAATCCTTGTCCTTTGAAATATTAAGAAGTCTTGAAGATAAAAGAGTTGATGATAAAATTCAGGAAGCCTTGTTTAGATCTGAAAGTGAAAAATAATTCACTGAAATTATCTTACACTTGAATAAGAGAGGTATTGATACCTCAGCCCTAGTAACACAGGAAGATAAAGAAGATTTTTGCGAATCATTCACTTCTAAGTTGATGTTGGAAAGAGAGTCTTTAGATAAGTTGAAAGAGCTTGACCCTTTCGAAATCTTGTTAAAAAGTAAAGCTGGTTTTCCTCTTCCTGATTGGAGTTCAATTTTTGATGGACAACAAAGACCAAAAAGTCCTCCTCTTAACAGTTCCTCATCCTCTATTACTGCTATCCCTAAAGCTACCACAGTCCCTTTCACCATGGCTAGAATTGTTCCTCCTTCCCCTGCTACACCTACTATTTATGCCCCTCTTGTTCTTCCAGCTGTTTTACATGACCTCCCTAGCAAATATGTTGCTAGAATTAAAACTTGGGGAAGTGATGAAGAGATTACAGAAGAAGATCGTGTGGATTAATTTAATGATTTTATAAACAGGGAGGAGGTTGATCATGAGGATGTCAAGTTGATATTGTTTGCTCAGAGCTTTACTGGTGAAGTTAGGAAGTGGTTCAAAGCCCTTACTCCTGGAAGCATTCATATTTGGAATGAGTTTGAAGATACCTTTTTGAGAAAATGTGGAAATAGGACTAATCCTGTACAAGCCCTGACTGAGTATAACAGTTTAAGAAGAGTTGTTGATGAAACTATTCAAAAATTTTCAAAAAGGTTTAACAAGGTTTATAACTCTATTCCTGCTCATTTATAACCTCCACAAGCCTTAGCTCAGATGAGATATGTTGAATCTTTTTATTATGACTTTTCTATACTGCTGAGAGAGAGAGAATCCCCTTCACTTGCTGAAATGAAAAATGATGCAGTGAAGGTGGAGGTTAATATGATAGCAGCCAAAAATTAAAAAATGGGTAAGACTAAGTTAAAAGAATAAGAGAAGCCTCCTTCTTCTTCCTCTGATGATAAATTTGATTCAATGATGAAGACCATGGAAAATTTGATGGATAGGTTGGCCCTTAGGAATACTTCTGCTCCTCCTGCACAACATGAACCTCAGTTTAGAAACCCTCAATTCAGGAGACCTCATAATCAGCAAAGGCCAAGAGAAAACAGAAATCGACAGCCTGATCCTCTAGTGAGACCTCCTTTCCAGCAGAACTTAGTTTATGAAGAAGATGAAACTTAAATTTCTAAAGAGTCTATTCACTGTTTAGATGAAGAAATGTCTGGAATTTTCTTGAATAAAGAGGAACATGATGAATCAGACCAAGGTAGTCATGGAGAGGAACCATCTGACTATTTTAAAGGGTATCAACATGCAATTTTTGAGATGCAAAAACAATACAATCTCAGAAATAGAAATGTGCCAATCATTGCAAATAAAACACAACCTAAGAAAGATACAACTAAGGTTTTTGAAGGAAAAAAATATACTCCTAAGGTTGCTGAAGGTAAGAAAGATACACCATCTCCTCCTCCTATCAAAGAAGCTGAAAAATCTGTTTTTTTTTTTTTAGTTTGGAAAATGAAATTTCTATGATCAAAATACCAGTACCTATTGGTGAGATTCTCAAGGTAAATGAGTATAGAAGCAGGATTGTTAAAATGTTGAATTCACAACTAGGAGCTGCTGATATCTTGAATGTTCAAGAGGATCATCCAACCATTTATTTGGGTCCAAGATTAGAATATGAATAGAATGAAGAGGTGCCTCCTTTATATGTGAGCCTTAGCATTCATGACATGACATTGCATAATGCTATGTTGGATTCAGGGGCTTCTCACAATCTTATGCCCAAAGTAATCATGGAGAGGACGGGGTTAGAAATAAATGGACCATATAAGGATTTGTTTTCTTTTGATTCAAAAAGAGTTCAATGCATTGGTTTAATTAAGGATGTTGTTGTTGGTCTTACACAAGTTCCTGCCAAGATAGTGGTCATGGACATTGTGGTAGCAGACATTCCACCTAATTTTGGCATGCTATTATCAAGATCATGGGCAACAAAAATCAAAGGTACAAAATAGATGGACCTTACTTATGCTACCATTCTTGTTTTTGGTGAGAAAAGGAGATTGTATAGAGAGACAAGAATGGCTCACATGTTGAGTAGTAAATATAAACCTCAAAATTTTCCAATTTATGCTCTTGATACTGAACTTGGGTCTGCTATTTTTTTTCAATGAATTGACTAATGAAGCAGAAGATGAGAAGAAAGAAGAAAATCATCAATCTAAAATTTAGCAGTCAGAAAATCAGCAATTCAGCGATAAGAAGGCAGAAGGTTGGTGGTTGTTTCATTTTGATGGATCAACAAGAAGAGAGGGGGCAGGAGCAAGGATTTCGATCACAAGTCCAAATGATGAAAGTAAGTTCTTTTCCTACAAACTAATTTTTTATTGCACAAATAACATGGCTGAGTATGAATCTTTGATTTTGGGCCTAGAGGTTTTGAAAAGAATGAATGCTCAAAATATTTATGCTTATGGAAATTCTGAATTAGTCATTAATCAAGTTTAAGGTGTGTATCAAACAAAGGATATAAGAATGAGGGCATATAGGAACTTAGTTTTGGACATGCTGGAAAATTTCCAAGATTATTCATTCATTGTAAAGACTAGAGACCAAAACTCCATTGTTGACTCTCTAGCTGTCTCTATAAGTATTTTCATTATTCCCATACATTCCACTGAAAAATATGAGGTTTAAGTTCACCATAGACCAGCTATCCTTGATAATATTACTCATTAGCAAGCTTTTGAAGATGGCCAACAAGTGAAGAACTTTATTGAGCTAAAAGAAGAGTTTCAAAATATACAATTAGATCAACAAAACATGCTTGTTGAATCTAAGGGAAATTCTGAAGTGTTATAACTAAAGAATAATTCCATACCAAAGGGTCTCATACCTCTTGAAAAGATTTTTGATCAGAATGATGTTTTCAAATTTCCTAAGATACAAGCTGATGATGAAGAGGTAGAGAGTTGTAATCTTGGTACAGTAGCTATGCCCAAAATGATTAAACTTTCAAAGATTCTTTCAATTGATATGAAGTACACATATATTGAGATGATGAAAAGATTCATAGATGTTTTGCTTGGAATTATGTTGATTTAAAGGAGTATGACCCTACTATTATTCAACATACTATTCCCATTAAAGAAAATGAAATACCTTTCAAACAGAAATTGAGGAGGATTAATCCACTTCTCATGCCACTGATTGAGAAGGAAATCAAGAAACTCTTTAATGTCAAAATAATTTTTCCAATTAGATTCTCAGATTGGCTTGCAAACTTAGTTCTGGTTAGAAAAAAGAGTGGAGAAATCAAAATATGTATTGAGTTCAGAAACTTGAATAAAGCCTCTCTGAGGGACAACTATCCTCTCCCAAAGATGGATCAAATTTTACAAAATATTGTTGGTTCCCAAAGGATGTCTATGCTTGATGCTTTTTCAGGATACAATCAAATCCTTGTGCATCCAAATGATCAAGAAAAAATAGCCTTTTTTACACCATGGGGCACTTTCATGTATGCCAAGATGCCATTTGGTCTCATGAATGTAGGAGCTACTTTTCATAGGGCAATGGATATTGTTTTTTCTGAAGAGAAGACAAGATGGTGGTTTTTTATCTTGATGACATAATAGTCTTCTCAAGGAGGGAAGAAGATCACTTGAAGCATCTAGAAAGAATTCTGCTGAAGTGTAGAAGGTTTGGAATTTCTCTAAATCCCACCAAAATTATTTTTTCTTTAACTTCAGGTAAATTACATGGACACATTATTTCTAAATATGGGATTAATATTGATCCAAACATGGTCAATGCAATTCAGAAAGTGGATTTTCCTAGAAGCAGAAAGGAGATTCAATCTTTCCTTGGAAAAGTAATTTTTGTAAGGAGATTCATTCCTAATTTTGCTGAGATTATGAAGAACATAACAAGGATGTTGAAGAAGGGAGTTGACATTAAGTGGAAAAAATAGGCAAAGCACTCATTTGAGGAGATAAAAAAGGCACTCACTCAAGCACCGGTATTGATCAGCCTGTATTTCTCAAAAGAATTTCTAGTTTTCACTTTTGCATCAGAAAATACAATTGCTAGAGTTTTGTTGCTAAAGGGACAACAAGGTATTGACCAGCCCATTTCATTTTTTAGTAGGACATTAGCTAACTCTGAGCTGAAGTACAACATCTTATAGAAGCAAGCTTATGCCTTGGTTGAGGTTATTAAAGATTTCATAATTTATATTCTGCATTCTCATATTGTGGCTTTTGTTCCTAATATCGTTGTGAAAGAAACCCTAATTCAAGATGATCCTGATGGTAAGAGGGGGAAATGGATTTCTAACCTGCTGGAATATGATATAGAGATCAAGCCAACAAAATTGGTCAAAGGACAAGTTCTAGCAAAGCTAATGGCACAGTCAAACTTTGACTGTCTTAACATGAACTTAATTGCAGAAATATCAGAAATTTCAAATGAGGAATAAGAACTGATCCCTATTGAATAAAAATACATCATTTTAGATTGGTATAAGGATATTGTTTTTTCCTACGTCATCATAGGGCACCTGCAGATCTAACAAATTCTAAGGCAAGTTTTGTAAAGCGAAAATCCCTGAGGTATTGTATCTTTGATAAAAATCTGTTTTGGAAGGATACCAGAGGTATTTTGTTGAATTGTTTGCTGGAAGATGAGGCTGATAAAGTGATTGAGGAATTCCACAAGGGATATTGTGGAGGTCATAATTATTGGAAGGCCACAATGAACAAGATTCTTAGAGCAGGGTATTATTGGCCTACAATGTTTAAGGATGTCTACAAGAAGATCGATGCTTGCCATGAATGTCAGATTTTTTATGGTAAGAAGAAGCTTATACCTTTACCTTTAATGCCTATCTATGTGGAAGCACCATTTCAACAATGGGGGCTATATTTTATTAGAGAGATTCATCCATCATCATCAGGCCAGCATTGCTGGATTCTCACAAAAACTGATTACTTTACCAAATGGATTGAATCAATCCCAACTAGGCAAGCAAATGATTATGTTATTATTTCTTTTTTGGATAATAATATTTTGTCTAGATTTGGTTTCCCCATGAAGATCATAATTGATAATGCACATGCATTTAAGTTTAAGAAGCTAATTAATTTTTGTCATCAATATCATATTACTCTTGGGCATTCCACTGCATATTATCCACAAGGGAATGGTCTTGTTGAATCTTCTAACAAGAGCATTGTGAGGATCATTAAAAATGTGTTGCAAGAAAATAAGAAGGCATGGAATTTGAAGCTGAAGTATGCCTTATGGGCTGATAGGATATGCACAAAAAGGTCAATTGGAACTTCACCTTATGAACTAGTATATGGAGCTGAAGCCATTTTTCCTACATCCTTAGGGGTACCTGTCATGAAGCTACTTCAAGGATTGGAAGAGGAGCCAAATGCAATTCAGAGAAGAATCAATCAGCTAATAGCTATGCAAGAGAAGAGGGATGAAGTTTATAACAGTAACAAACAATCTCAAAATAGGATCAAGAGGACATTTGACAAGAAGATCAAGGAAGAAAATTTTCAAATTCAAGATGTGGTGCTGAAATGGGAGGACAGAATTGAAGAGAAAGGAAAACATGGTAAGTTTGAGAACATATGGAAAGGTCCTTTCAAAATAGCTACTTTCCATGGAAACAATACTTACATACTGCAAGAGATGGATGGAAAATCATGTGCTGGAGGGCCTGTCAATGGCAGGTTTTTAAAGCACTACTCTTCCTAAAATCTGTTGGTCATTCATATCATTGTATATATTCCATTTTATATGTTTTTTCTGCTAATAATGACAAGCTAAATAATCAAGCTTGAGCCCGAGGTGAAAGCCATTAGAGTTTTAAGAGAAATCTTGGCAATTTCAAAGTTTTCCCTTTTTTTTCAAGAAAATGGATAGTAGCACTGGAACTATTGGTTCTTTAGTGTACCACAGGGGCACACTATCCCAAGTGAAGCCACTGTTATCACTCAAAAAAATTAAAAATATCATTTTGACAAGGTTACATAGGTTCATGGGTCAAAATAGGGTTTTAGGAGTCATTTTAAATTTGATTAAAGGAAGATATAGATTTTTTATAATTTGAAGCTTACCCTAAGGTTTAAACAAAGCCATTTTTAAACTCTTTTCATGTCCAATATTCATCATTTTCCATTGAACTTCATTTCCCAAAGTTTTTGTATCAAAACTGCCTAATTAGCCAAGAAACCACAGTTTCGTAGCGCATTACACTATAAACCACAGTTTCGTAGCACATTACACTAGAAACCACAGTTTCATAGCGCATTACATAGTTTCATAGCACAAATAGTAAATTTTGCACTGCAGGCACTACAAAAGTGCTATTTTGTAACTGTCTTGTCATTTGAGTTGTCAAATGTCAGAAACTGTTGGGAATGGGTAGGTTAGATGCATGTTGAGTCATGTAATGATGAAATCGAAGTACATACCCACGTCTGCAGTCATCATAGTCAGTGTAGGTTATGAATAAGCCATCATTTTTAGTTATGAGAGGACATTTAAATTTCAAATTCTTTCCTAATTAGTCATTCTCATTCCTTTTGCCTCCATGCATAATATCTCATCTATGAAGAATTGTTGTATCGAGCCAAAATTTTGGTTGGTTCTTTCAAAGGATTTACTGAATCCATATCAAGCGAGGCTGATGCATTTATATCGAGCGAGCCTGAAACATTTATATCAAGTGAGGCTAAGAGGTTCTCTGAAGAACTATGGCAGAGGAAAGAAAAATGCACAGAGGAGGACAGTGCTTAAGACATGAACCTAAAGACATGAAAGAAATAACTGAAGACCCAGCAGTAATGGAAGCATTCAGAAGAGCAGGTTTCCTACAATTTTGTGAGAAATTGCAAGGCTGTCATACATAGGTATCCAATGAATTTGCTATGAATTTCAGTGGAACAACCACTAAAGTGGGGATGCTAAGTTTGTCTATCACACCAGAGGTCATTGTTGTTGTTACATAAATTCAAAGAGGTCAAGAAACCTATTTCAAAGGATTCAAATTTAATATGGAGCAGTGTAAAGAGTTCATGAAGCCTGAGCACATTGAGATGGATCTCAACAATGCTATTCCAAGAAGCTGCATCTAAGATAACCATTCAAAACTACTGCTCATCATCTAGAAATACTTTACCTGTGAAGGCATATATCACAAGGTTTATTCATATCATTTCAAATTACTTCTACACTTCACTGGTAAGATTTCCCTTGAATTACCTTTTTATCTGCATAAAAGTCTTTCAAAGATGGCTAATAAGGTTCAAGCAAAGTCTGAGGGGAGCGAGACATCATTGTTTCATCATGGCTTAATGAAATGATTGGTTTTAGATGAAATTCAAAGGTTAGGCAGATATTGGTCCTCATTCTTGTTTGTTAATGGTTTTGAGTTGGATACTTTAACTCCTGCAAAAAACTCTAAACCTAATAAAGTCTCACCATCATTAGTAGCAGAACAGAGCCAACCTTTGGTGGAAAAACTAAAAGAACCTGCAAGAGTAAAGCCAAGTAAGAAAACTAAGAAAAATTTAGAGCAAGTACAGGGTCTTGACACACCAACTCCTCTATCCGCAGGACAGAAATCAAAAGTGTTCAAACATGCAAAACAAGAACAAGTTGTTATAAAAAAAGGGACCAAAAGAATGACTAGAAGCCAAACAATGGTTTTGAAAGAAAAGGTAGTGACTAAAAAAGACACAGTTGAAACAAAGGGGAACCTAGAGGATATTCTTCATGCTATTGACATAGAGGAAACACCTATTGTCCAAGATGAATTCACAGGGGAAGAGGGGCAGAAGTTAAAAAAGGCCAAGTCTGCAAAAAGATTAGAGTTTGAGGGAAAATATGCAGGCTTCATTTTTCAAGAAAGAAAGCCTATGACAAGGGATGCTAGGAAATTGATGGAGAGCAGCAAAGAAGTCCAAATACCCACTAAGACAACTCAATCAATTAAGGATGTTATTGACCTCTCAGCACCCACAGTAAAGGATACAGTGAGAAAATTAAAAAAGGGAAAAGAAAAAGTGATAGAAAAGATAGAGTTGCAGCTCCTTGAGGAAAAGTTGAAATTGGAAAATCAGGAAATTGTTGTCATGAAAAAGGAAGCTAGGAAACACAGTGTTGAGAAAATGCAATTTGAAAAGATGAAGGCAGTTTGGGAAAAACAGGTTGATACTGTCTCTAAAGACTTAGACAATACACAGGATTTTGTCAAGTGGGCAGTTCTAGCAAGAGCAGAAGCTAAACATGTAATAAAGGTGAACACTCATCTGAGAGCTACCAATAGAAGTCTTAAAGATTAGGTAAATTATTTACAAGAGCAGCTTAAAATGATTCGTGATGAACTGCAGAGTAAAGGTATTAAAATGACAGTGGTTGAAGAACCATTAGGTCAACCAATTGTTAATGAGGAAGAAATGCCTCAAGGAACCTAAAATGGAGTTGGTTTATGGTTTCTGGATGATGAAGACATGTTGGTTACAAGTTTTTGGAAACTACAATTTTCATTTGACAAAATTATGCAAAAACTGTGTTTTTAGTAGTTTTCAGCAATTTCATAGTGCCTCCAAGCTTAAAAATCAGTAAAGCGCTACGAAATTGTTGTAACTGCGTTTTTTCTTTTCTGATCAGTGTTAAAGGGTGATAAGGGATGAAAATTTTATGAGACATTTTTTGAAGGATGATAAAGCTTATGTAAGAGGAAATAGTTATAATTTTTGAAGATAAAGGTTTGTAAGGTAGTGCTACAAAAAGCGCTATGAAACTGTTGTATTTTAGTAGCACAATGTATTACATCTATTAGAGCAGCCTTTAAAGCAGTTTTTGAATAGCTGGAGGCTATGGAAGATTCATGGACTATTTCAAGCCAAGATTAAATATTCAATACCATGAATTAGAGATTAAATGATAGCCAGAATGCTCAAAGAAGAAAAAAATATCCTTTGCCTAAAAAACAGGGTATTGTTTCCTATTTTTTAGGAGGTCAGCTAAGTGGTCATGAAGAAATGAATGCCATTATCCAAATTCAACCATGTGATGACATACTTTTCAATGATGTAATTTCAAGTAGATAAGGTTTGTTAAAGATAGTAATAAGGAGTTTGAGTCCTTTTTGAAATAGGACTGTCAAGTAGGATAGGTGTCCTTTTGTAATAAATTTCATGTTTTATAGTTATGCAAGGTGTCAAAGGACAAAAATTTGATGTATCTAGCCTAGAGGCAAATCATCTGATGATGTAAAATCTCTATTAAAGGCCATTGGGTTGAATTTGTCAGGGGTTGGACATTTTTGCAAAATTGCAGCTTATTTTTAATTGACTGTTTCAGCTAATACAAAGATCTTTTACTTGACCAACTTGATATTCTAAAGGAGTTTTTAGTGTTTTCCTATTCTATCTGTATCTCATATATATCTCATTTGTAGTGGTGTTCATTTATATTACTCAGAATTCATCTATAAGATGCTCTGACTTCCTTTATAAGTGATTTGACTATGTTTTTACATGTTTCATGTGTGTTTTTCTTATTACTAAAAAAACTCTGATCTGCCTCAACTTCCATGTCAAGTAGACTCATTGAATCACCGAACGTTTTGACTCCATAATCCCAATGAACACATGCTGATGTTATTTTCAACCTTCATCTATCATAATCAGTTTATTTCCTAAATAGAGTTAGCCATATATATCTTTATTTCATATCATTAACCCTTGAGAGAGCCCTCTCAGGCTGAGGAGGCTAAGCCTCAGTCACAAGATTGGTTTGAAATAGTTACATGAGATTGTCTAATAAAGCAGCCTATCAGGTCCAATTTTGTGATAACACTCTGCTTGGATGCTTTGGTTGACCTCCTCAAGTTCTTGGAGCCCTGCCGCAGTGAGTGTCCTTTTCATCTTTGGTTCCATGTCTATTGAAATTTTTGTTTCATTACTTGAATCGGAACCCAAGTCTATGTGTCCTCCTGTTGCGATCCCAAAGGCTGCATGATTCATTTCATCGTCAGAATCATACCCTGGGTCAATTGGTCTTCCTCGTGCAAATCCCGCAGTTGTGACCTTCTCATCTTCCTCTGATTCAGAACCTTGGTTTGGCTACACGATGGTAGCGGTCTTATACTTCCCCTTTTTTTCATTCCTCTTAGGTCTCAACTTAGGGTGAAGCTTCTAGAAACTTTCTTCATCATGTCCCTATTTCTCACAATGTGTACAAGAGGTCTTTGCTCCCCTTCTCTTGGCTTATGAAATTCTTCTTGGGTGGTCATTTTGTTCATGTGTTCCCCTGCTTTCTATATGCATGACCTTGAAATGGTCCTCATCGATGGTAGGAGGCTCAAACAACAACAATGAATGTCTTATGTAATTATGCAGAGATCCAATATACTTAGTTACACTCTCTGGTGAATCTAATGGAATGCCCAATTTCAATGCTTGTTTCCTAAATTCTTAAGTGAAGTCTTGTAAATTTTGACATCTGCCTTGCCTTAGGTTTTTCCATTCCATCAATGCCTTTTTCTTATATCCCAAAGGGTAAAATTGGTTTCTCAATGCAGAAAAAAAAAATTGACCATCAGGAGAGAATGTTACCCACATTTTGGTTGCCTTGCAATTTTTTCTCCCACCAGACAAGAGCAGTGTCATTCAGCTAAATGGAGGTGAACTAGATATTTGTCTCGTCCTCCTCGATTTATTAAATCCTATAGTAGACTTCAATCTGCCTAATCCAGTTGTTAAGCTTTTCTACATTACTTTTGCTATGATACATGGGAAGATCAAATTTGACATATAATTTAAAGAAAGGTTTCTTAGATGCATTTCCTGAATTCCTATGATGATGGTGAGAAGAAGAGGAACTTCCACTCGCGGAAGGAGAAGGAGGTGGATCCCCTCCATCATCTCCATGCACTGAACCTTGTCCTTCTCGAGCATTTTCCCCTACACTTTCTAGCTTCTCGAGCCTTGAGAACAACTTCTCGACTCGATCTTCCATTGTGTAGAATGTTTTGCGGAAATTTATCTCCTCCTCATTTCTAACATCATCATCCATGTTTCTTCTTCGATACACACGTCCCGCTTCGGGATCAAAAGACTTTAGTTTCCCTTTGCCTCTTTGTAGTCTGTTTCTGGTTAGCATACACACATGCAATTCACATCTACAAAGACCTACTCTGATACCACTTGATCCAAGATTTTTAGCTTTGAGATGGATTAAAGAATTACATGTAAAATTGAATCTTAACCATGAAACTTAAAAGGCATGAACATAAGAAGAGAGAAGCACATAAAATCATGCAAATAAGACACGAAATTGATATCGGATTTCGTCCAGGAGGGACTACGTCTTCGGGCCCTGCTCAATTGGTGGGGAGGCCCTCTTTCATTAAGTGGAAAATAAAATGAAAGTACAAGCATCAATGCAAAATTACACCCTTATACCTCCATAGCTAAAAGTGCCTGAAAATTAGAGACCTTTGATTATTAAATGGACAGCACCATTGGATTCATGTTGCCGAGAGGTGCAGAATCCATATATAATTTTCTTGATTTTGATGCCAAAAAAATATGGGTCCTCTGGAAATGAGCTTAGTTCATCGTTCCGCCCCCCTCCTGCAAGGTGCTCAAGGTTCCACTCTGTCTCGTGCTTCGTGTCGCTCCTGGTCTCCTGGGTGCACTTCTGAGATGAAGGTTCAAATAAATAGAGCTGAGCAGACTTCACCAAGTCCGTCGTTGGAGAGTTGGTTTAGATCCATAATGGAAGGGAGGAGGTCGAGCAGTCAAACCCCCATTTCCTCCCAAATAGTGGTATATTGTTTGTTAGACTGCCTTGTCGTCCGTCAGTAACTTCCTTATTTCATAAAATAAAGAGTAATTTAATTTCCGAATGTGTGGTTTAGTCTTTCGTGTGGAGTAGCAGAGGAAGATTCAATAGGTGTTTATTTCCAGAATGTCATCAATGTTGAATGATCTTTCCTTCCAACCCCGCTTGAAGAAGAATTGCTTAAATGTGTTTTTTAGAATATGTAACAAATTCTCCACTTTCATCAGGCACACTTTCCCCAACTCTTCTCTCGTAAAAAACACAAGTTAAGAAAACAAAACATCATCAAGAACGAGGCAGCAAGTTACAAGCTATTTGGAGAGGTCTCACTGGAAAGCCCAAACAAACTTCATTGTCACAGCTATTGAATTAAATGATTGTGTTAGCGCTGGGGATGCCCTGCGTCTTATTGATCAAAGGAATGTGATCCGAGGTGATTTTGTGCGTGTTAGTAGTGACACTGTGAGTAATATGTCTTTGAGGCAGAGTCAAACCAAACCTTATGAGGAACATTTGAGGAAAAATCAATATAAGCTACAGGGGGTGTTTTCAAGTTGGAGTTATTTTTTCCTGAGGAGTATCCAATGGCAGCACCAAAGGTTCGTTTTTTGACAAAGATTTACCACCCAAAAATTGATAAGCTTGGACGCATATGCCTTGGTATTCTCAAGGACAAGTGGAGTCCAGCATTGCAAATTCGAACAGTTTTATTGAGTATTCAAGCACTGTTAAGAGCACCAAATCCAGATGACCCTCTTTCTGAAAAACATTGCAAAACACTGGAAGACAAATGAAATTGAGGCTGTGGAAACAGCAAAAGAATGGACAAGGCTGTATGTAAGTAGGGCCTGACATTCTACATCGATTCATTCAATAGTACTGTTCTAATGTATAGCCTGGATTAATCAATCAGAACATGTTTTAGCTGGCATTTAAAAAATAGTCTTCTCGATAAATATTGAGTAATATTTGGAGAAGATTTTGGATGGAGCATCATTGGGAGTCTTAGAGGGGATGTTATACTCCCAAACGGGGTTACTGGTACCTCATTAAATAGTGTTTAGAGGTGGAATGTCGCAGATTGAATTTTAAAATTGCTGGACAGATTTTAAATCTTTCTATGAGCAGTTGTTGCCCAATAATATTCATCTTCTAGTTCATTCTGAGCAGCATGCATATAAGCCGCCATTGATAATTTCTTGCAATCTAGAAGCCGGCATATGTTTGGGGTATAATGGGTCGATTTACAGAGAAGGATACATCAAAGTATTGAAGAAGATCCTTTGACAGTATTAAAGCTACAGTGCTTGTTTCTTAAATTATGTTCTGTGTTAGATATACCACTGCTACGGATATCACAAAGCAACAGTGCAGATCTGTTTTCTGTTTCTGAATATTACTCATCAGAACTTGTAGCTTATGTGCGTACAGTACTGGAGATAATTTCAAAATTCTCAATGATATTGCTGCAAAGAAAACCCACAGGTTACACGACTTGCCGAGTCGTATTGAAAAAGCTAGTTTTCGTGACTTTGCTCAGCTGGATGAGCGATATACATTAGTAAAGCCGACACATAAATTAGCTGTTTTCTCACAGGGAATACTAGTGATGTCAAAAACATTCATTGGGGTTATTGAGTTGGATCCTAGGCAACTGCTAGAGGATGGAATACGCAAGGAACTTGGAAGGGAAATTGAGAACACATTAAATAATTGCATCATTTTCTCAGCTGTTCAAGCAGATGAAATCTCAGACAGTGGAGAAATAACGTTTGTACGCTTTGCATCAATCCTCGACTCTTCTTTGCAAGGCTTCATATCATTTCCAGATCTTATTCTGCAGTTTGAAAATACTTGCCGAGAGGTTTCTGAGCTACTTAGGGAAGAAGCCACTGGGAGGCATCGAGTTATAGAAGACAGATTCATGAGACAAACGACTTAGATGTTACTAGATGAAGTTGCGACATGGTCACTTCTCTGGTATTTGTTTGGTAAAGGTAGTGAAGACAACCTTGGGAATATTATTGTGTCTCCATCAACTTCACAACAAGAGGTCTGTGAATTCGTCATGCTGGATCACACGACATAGCTATGCCTTCAGGTTGTTCAGTGGCTGGAAGATCTTGCATCTAAGGCAGTTGATTTTGACAAGAAGGTAAAAGGATGGTATACTGGTTCTTATCTCGCAAGGTGGTCGTGCATACAAACGGTAGCTTATTCAAACGAGCCAAACAACGTAAGACATAGGATTCGATTCCTATTTCAAAACTTCAGTCCTGATCCTAACCGGATCTGCACTCCAGTTTGTCGACCATCAGCGGGATTCTTGCAATTATAGTTGAACAACTCATCTTTTTTATCGACCTGTAGGGAAAAGTTTTTGGTCTATTTATTGTATCCGCTGATCTTTAGGAATCGATGAGTGGCTTTTACTATTTTTCATAGTGCCAGTTGAAACAGTTCCATCTTTTCATGGATCGGTTTTCTTCTGAGGCGCTTAATGTATTAAATAATCATTTTTGTAAAGAGGGGAGAGAGTTCTGAGAGCTAGTGTAGGAGAAAATTAGAGTTTTATTGTACAGTTTTAGACAGAGATTTTAATGAAGAGATACAGCTCTGTTTTTTGAGATTCTTGTGGCTTGAAATTTAGCAAATGTTTTTCCTTTTGTTTCATATGTCATCGTTATGTTCACAGTTTATTAATCGCCCTTTCAATATTGAATGTTTCTAAGTGAGAAAGGCAGAATTCAATTTATTTGCTCTGTCTTGAGGAAGTATTCATAGTTAATGTTTTCTTCTGTTCGACAAGGACCCATCTTCTATGCCCTTGTCGACTTTCTCAGCAGTCTTGTCATTCCGTTTATCTCAATTTAATTGCTAAACTTCATGCTTACCTTGCCTCAGGAGATAATCTGCATTCTTTATTTAATCTCTGCTCTTGCTGTCTTTGCCCCACACAGCCCAGAAACCCAACATTCATTAAAATCCATTTTCATATCAGTTTACTAGCCTAAGATCAGTTATGCTTTTGGTCATCTCAGCCCTTCCGAAAACCTTTTGCTGAGTTTGACCCGGAGAGAGCCCTCTCCTGTCCTCGTAGGGCTAGCTACGAGGCTAAGGTTGGTTTGATGTTGCCTCGAGCCTCGCCTTCTTCAGCCTAAGGCAGATTCGAGCTCTAACATAGTGGCGACCATACTGGGGAAGATGGTTTGCTGTTGATTTGACAGTCGACTTGTAGATTTCTTGCCCCAGTGCAGGAAATCAAAGTTGCAGATCTGATGCTGATGGTGGACAGCAGTCAGACACATATGAAGGCTGAAACTTTCACCCGGCGACTCCAGCTCGATCCAGAGATTCCAATGCTCGCTGATCCACTCATGCAATGGTAGGGTATGTGGCAAACCCTGCACTGTGTGAAGCTGTAAAAGAAGTAAGAAATCAGTTAGCAGATTTTGAAATTAATGAAGAATTTTTCAGTGTCTTGCTTCAATGTTTGAAATCTCCGAAGTTTCCTCTTGAAGCTAAAACTGGTGTCTGTGAGTTAGTTGTTGAAAGAATTGAGAAGGAGATTCAGTGTTTAAATGATCAGATCCAGTCTTATGATTTCCGAGATCCCAAAAAGTTCTTGGAAACTCTTCCTCCTTCAAAACAAGAAACCATAGAATTGCCTACAGATGTTTGCATTGACAGTGTGCAGCTAGAGGTATGTATTGCAGAGTTGGGGCAGCAAACAGAGTCTGGCTTTTCTGATCCTATTGCAGCATACATGGAAATGTTTTTCAGTTTGACTGATAGATCAAGCTGTCTTATACATAGCCAGATTCATTACGTGCATGAAGGGCTGCCAGCAATTACATCTGTGATCTGGTTGGAGCACTCTCAAGCAGCATTCTTCTCAGATTTACTTGAATGGTTGATCTGGCATTTCAGTATTACCTGATCTATTATTTTTGCAGCAAAGTAGGGTAGATTTTGTAAATAAATAAGCAGCCAAAAGGCAGCATTTTGTTCCAGTTTATTGCAGTTCTAGTTTGAGGTTTTCCAAGTCAGTTTTTCAAATCATTTCAGTCAGTTTTCAGTTAATAAGTTGATCATGATTCCATAGCCCAATGGATGGAGGCACTGTCTGCTCTCCCAAAGCTCTGCGGTTCTTGGCACCTCCAAGAAGCGGCAGCTGCCATCCCCATTGGAGCCAATGTTAGACTCCGTCTTGTCAGCCCGCTGCAGTCAAATTCACCAAGGTTCATCTCTTGTTATGCGCAGTCACTGATGTTACTATGGTCCAGAACATGAGTCATTTTAATTCTTGAGTCCAGGGTTTTGTCTGCAAACTAGAGAAAGTTCAGTAAGTCTTCATTTCAGGAATGTCATCAATGTGAAATTGATTCTTCTTCAAAACCCTGTTTTGAAGAAGAAATCATTAAATGTGGTTTTTTAGAATATGTATCAAATTCTCCAGCTCTTCAAAAAGAAACAGCTTCCTCAGCTCTTCTCTGCAAAAAACAAAAGCAAAAGAAAACAAAACATCATCAGCAATCAGAGGCAAAGTAAGTTACAAGCTATTTGGAGAGGTCTCACTGGAAAGCCCAAACAAACTTCATTGTCACAGCTATTGAATTAAATGATTGTGTTAGTGTTGGGAATGCCCTGCGTCTTATTGATCAAAGGAATGTGATCCGAGGTGATTTTGTGCGTGTTAGTAGTGACACTGTGAGTAATATGTCTTTGAGGCAAAATCAATATAAGCTACAGGGGGTGTTTTCAAGTTGGAGTTATTTATTCGAACAGTTTTATTGAGTATACAAGCACTGTTAAGAGCACCAAATCCAGATGACCCTCTTTCTGAAAAACATTGCAAAACACTGGAAGACAAATGAAATTGAGGCTGTGGAAACAGCGAAAGAATGGACAAGGCTGTATGTAAGTAGGGCCTGACATTCTACATCGATTCATTCAATAGTACTGTTCTAATGTATAGCCTGGATTAATCAATCAGAACATGTTTTAGCTGGCATTTAAAAAATAGTCTTCTCGATAAATATTAAGTAATATTTGGAGAAGATTTTGGATGGAGCATCATTGGGAGTCTTAGAGAGGATGTTATACTCCCAAACGGGGATACTGGTACCTCATTAAATAGTGTTTAGAGGTGGAATGTCGCAGATTGAATTTTAAAATTGCTGGACAGATTTTAAATCTTTCTATGAGCAGTTGTTGCCCAATAATATTCATCTTCTAGTCCATTCTGAGCAGCATGCATATAAGCCGCCATTGATAATTTCTTGCAATCTAGAAGCCGGCATATGTTTGGGGTATAATGGGTCGGTTTACAGAGAAGGATACATCAAAGTATTGAAGAAGATTCTTTGACAGTATTAAAGCTACAGTGCATGTTTCTTAAATTATGTTCTGTGTTAGATATACCACTGCTACGGATATCACAAAGCAACAGTGCAGATCTGTTTTCTGTTTCTGAATATTACTCATCAGAACTTGTAGCTTATGTGCGTACAGTACTGGAGATAATTTCAAAATTCTCAATGATATTGCTGCAAAGAAAACCCACAGGTTACACGATTTGCCGAGTCGTATTGAAAAAGCTAGTTTTCGTGACTTTGCTCAGTTGGATGAGCGATATACATTAGTAAAGCCGACACATAAATTAGCTGTTTTCTCACAGGGAATACTAGTGATGTCAAAAACATTCATTGGGGTTATTGAGTTGGATCCTAGGCAACTGCTAGAGGATGGAATACGCAAGGAACTCGGAAGGGAAATTGAGAACACATTAAATAATTGCATCATTTTCTCAGCTGTTCAAGCAGATGAAATCTCAGACAGTGGAGAAACAATGTTTGTACGCTTTGCATCAATCCTCGACTCTTATTTGCAAGGCTTCATATCATTTCCAGATCTTATCCTGCAGTTTGAGAATACTTGCCGAGAGGTTTCTGAGCTACTTAGGGAAGAAGCCACTGGGAGGCATCGAGTTATAGAAGATAAATTCATGAGACAAAAGGCTCAGATGTTACTAGATGAAGCTGCGACATGGTCACTTGTTTGGTATTTGTTTGGTAAAGGTACTGAAGACAACCTGGGGGATATTTTTGTGTCTCCATCAACTTTGCAACAAGTGGCCTGTGACTTCGTCATGACAGATCACACGGCACAGCTATACCTTCGGATTGTTCAGTGGCTGGAAGATCTTGCATCTAAGGCAGTTAATTTTGACAAGAAGGTAAAAGGATGGTATACTGGTTCTTATCTTCACAAGTAAGGTGTCAGGCATACAAACGAGCGCTATTCAAACGGAGCCAAAACAGCAGAAGACATAGGATTCGATTCCTATTTCAAAACTTCAGTCCTGATCCTAACCGGATCTGCACTCCAGTTTGTCGACCATCAGAGGGATTCTTGCAATTATAGTTGAACAGCTCATCTTTTTTATCGACCTGTAGGGAAAATTTTTTGGTCTATTTATTGTATCCGCTGATCTTTAGGAATCGATGAGTGGCTTTTACTATTTTTCATAGTGCCATTAGAAACAGCTCATCTTTTCATGGATCGGTTTTCTTTTCCGAGGCGCTTAAATGTATTAAATACAATCATTTTTGTAAAGAGTTAGAGAGAGTTCTGAGAGTTGATGTAGGAGAAAAAAAGAGTTTTATTGTACAGTTTGACAGAGATTTTAATGGAGAAATACAACTCTGTTTTCTGAGATTCCTGTGGCTTGAAATTTAGCAAATGTTTTTCCTTTTGTTTCATATGTCATCGTTATGTTCACAGTTCATTAATCGCCATTTCAATATTGAATGTTTCTAAGTGAGAAAGGCATAATTCAATTTATTTTAATTGGCTTGAGGTAGTATTCATAGTTAATTTTTTCTCTATTCGACAAGGATCCATCTTTTTTCATGCCCTTGTCGACTTCTCAGCAGTCTTGTCATTCCGTTTATCTCAATTTAATTGCTAAACTTCATGCTTACCTTGCCTCAGGAGATAATCTGCGTTCTTTATTTAATCTCTGCTCTTGCTGTCTTTGCCCCATGCAGCCCCGGAAACCCATCATTCATTAAAATCCCTTTTCATATCAGTTTACTAGCCTAAGATCAGTTATGCTTTTGGTCATCTCAGCCCTTCTGAAAACCTTTTGCTGAGATAGACCCGGAGAGAGCCCTCTCCTGTCCTCGTAGGGCTAGCTACGAGGCTAAGGTTGGTTTGATGTTGCCTCGAGTTTTCCGTCTTCGGCTCGGTGCGACTCGAGCGCCAATGCATCGGAGGTGGATGATGAGAAAGAAACTGGAAAGCTACTTGCAAATCTATGATACTGGGCAGCAGGAGGCTTGGCTGCGTTGGCTACTCTTGAAAGAGTTTGGCCATCATCCTCTTTCTAAGGGTATGTGGCAAGATACTTGCATCATTGGGCACCAAGGAGTATGGACACATTGTGCTGATATGACATTCTTCATATCAATCACCATTGTTTTCACTACATGATTTGTATGATGGAGGTATGAGGAGGGAGCACAAAATTTTGTTGCTTTGGTTGTTCTTGGGAGAGATAGGGCAGATTTTCTCTCACACTTTGCATGATGTTGCAGGAGTAGGATATGGCACTATCATGGTGCAAAGGGGCTACTCCTTGGCCTTAGATGATCAAGAGGTACTTCCACCTTGGGAGGAACTTCATATGTGTAGAAGCATTATGGGAGATGTCTTTGACAATGAGCATGTAAAAGAATGGAGCTATGAGTTAGCAGGAGCCTATTTGCATAGGCCAACAACACTGTCACTTGGGAGCTTGGGGTTATTGATGGAGTGTCCCCAGGATCACTTCACACTTGATGCACTTGGTGAACAAGGAGGAGGTGAGAGAGATGGAGTAGTGGATGGAAACATATATTACAGAAATATGATCTTCTTAACTTGGATTTCCAAGCATAAGAAGGGTGATCTTCTTGAAGCATATGATTCATTCCTCTTCATGGGAGTATGTCATACCACTATGGGAGGCTTATTCATGGATCCATATATCATCTTACTTACAGTGCATGGTGGGAACTTTGTTTTTTCATTTATTGATTGTCCAACACAATATTTGCATGCTCTCACCATTTCTTTGCAGTGCATTGCTCCACAAAAGGGCAAGCTTTTCATTGAGCTCCATGGTCAACATTGGGCCAAATTGTATGATGGAGATAGCCATATTTTATATGGCCTTGGGCAAGTGTTTTCTTTAATGTATGTTCAGTTTATGTATCCAGCCGCTTACTATTAATTAGTATATGTAAGAACATACATAATTACCCATGTATTAAAAAACAACTTGCCACACTATTTTCTGAAGCAGCAGTTTGGAAAACTGTGTTGTAACTACATGGAAAACTATTGGTACTTTCCTGCACCACATGAAACCTTCAGTATTTTCCTCTTGTTGATGATGATCATGATTTCATTTTTTGATATTGATCTTATCTTTATGGGAAGCATGATTGGGAGAGAGACACATGGGTTGGATGTGTCCTTTTGGGAAGAAGATTCCCACATTTTCTGCATTGCATGTTCTAAGGGGAGCATGGGAGGAGATATGGCCACCACAACCAAATAATTGTTTCCTTTTGAGGTGGGCCATGTGATTGATGGGATTCCATATGGTGATGATTTCCTATCCTTCACATATGGAATTATTTGGGCCAGCTTGATTCACAACGTTGGAGAGGAGATCTTTGGAGATCTAGTCTTCATCTTGCCACTTAAGCGAAATATTATTGCAGCCCAAGATTAGCAAACACTCTACACCTATCATAAGTGGAGAGGAGGACAATGTGGGGTAGGCTCCTATGTCTACCATGTTAATATTTTCAGCCCACCTACATTGCATGAGCTCAAGGTGGAGGAGCATTTTCAGGAGTTGCCATGTTGGGAGGTGACTCATTTTGTATGGATGATTGCTTGGGGATGGAGGATCCACATGGGAAGGATGTTTCCCAATACATTTCAGACTCCATGCCTTGAGAGGACCTCTAGACAAAACCTCATTTCCTCCTTGAGTAATTTACTTATTAATGATGATAGCCATTTGGCTAGCTTGCATGCTTGGGAGGGGCAATTTGGAGATTCATTGATGAGACAACATCTCATTCCTTGGAGGAGTACATCATACGTGGATGCTACAGTAGGAGGAAGGGAGACTCTTCTGTTCTATCCTTGGAGTTGCTTGAGGACAAGAAACATTTGGGAGGGGAGGACTGTAATATTCCAAAATTTTCATGCAACAAATTGGAATATTAAATTTTACTGATTTCACTTAGGAGATGAATAAATGGGTAAGGAGGCCCATGCATAATAAAAATATAAATAAAATCCCTCATAATGTGAAAAGGGATCAACATAAAGGCTGGATTTCACACCTTCATGTGTGAAAAGGAACTTTTGCATGTGGACAAGGTCAAGTTTGACCAAGTCAACAGCACTGGGATAGGAGGTGGAGAGCATCTTGTGAGACAGCGCAAAGATAGTGGGAGGAAGATTCCTTGGTGGAGGAAACCCTAATTGAGTGGAGCCCAAGGCAAGAAGGCTCACACATGTATAAAAGGATGGCAAGGCAGCCATAGCAAGATATCTTTGGAATGATATTTTATTTGTCTGCTTAGACTTTTCTGCATTCTCTTGTTGTTTAGCAGAGTTGTTGTGCTGCTTAGCATGAGGATTTCTTGTTTAGGAATCCTTATCCTTTCTTGAGAGGCCTATTGAAGGAGATTGTACTAATTTTCATCACATCCAGGCTTTAGGCCAAGCATCCTCCTTCAACTACAACATTATTTCTGCAGTAGTATAACGTTGTGTTGCAAGGTGTTGCAGTGAGGGTTCACAACACCACTTTCGGAGCTTGTGTTTTAGAGAAGGAAGCCTTCCTTTCTCTTGGAGATTAGTAAGGAAGTATTTGAGATTATTTTCAGATCTTGGCATGTGGCCAATGTATTTTACATCTCCTATAGCGTAGTCCCTTGCAAGAACTGCATCATTCTTTGCAGTGTTGCAGTGAGAGGGTCAATCCCCTCAATCTTGTATTGCTTTCTCAGGGAAAGGGCCAACCCTTCTCCTGGAAAGACTTGTAAGAAGGATCATCCTTCATTTTGTATTCTTCAGCTATTTAGATACAGTGCTTCAGTAGACTAAATTATTTTTAGATCCATATCTACAGATCTATGCATCTTGTATTTGTGCTTTCATGAAACCCTTGCCGGGTCATTTTTCTGATGTGTAAAAGGAGCTAGATCTCCATTTTCTTCATGTTATAAGAAATAAAACTCCAGATCTGATGTTTTCATCATATTTTATTAGAAACCCTCTTTAAAAGACACTGTTCATGCTTCAGAAAACTTCTGTTTAGTCAAGTCATGGGATTTCAGTGTTTTTAAGCCATATCGGGACCGGGAGATCTGTTTAAACAAGAAAAAGATATTTGTTTCTAAATATTTTCTAGGTGTGAGTCCCAAATTTCATATTCTAAGGGATCCTAGTGTTATTTTACCCTAATATAACGCTAATTTCTGAATATAATGTTTTTAGGGCATAAAATGCTGCTTTTCCCCACTTTTGGCTGATGTAATGGATCATAATTTTTCTGCTGCAACATACATTTGATGGATATGTGTTTTTAACACATTTTATGAGTTATTTATCATTTCTATTCCATTATTGTGCTGATGCATCGTTGCATTCCCATTCTAGGATATTATAGTAAAATTCACCATTGTGGAATTCTAGGATTTATAGAGTCATTACAAACTTAAATTGACCAATTCTAGGCTTTTGAATCATGTAATTAGGTTGTTGTCAAATATTTTTTGGTCAAAGAATCCTCTAACAAGTCATCCTCAAACTCTTCATCAAAATCTTCAAGTCAGCCTCTTCATCAAGTCTTCATCAAAGTCTGCAAGTCTGCTTCTCTCCATAAATTCATGTCGGCCTAACATAGGGAAAAAAATATTCATGATGATCATGTTGGGTTATTTATGATGGGTGTGTTAGTGTTTTTGGTGCACGCATGTACGAAATCACACCAACATAAGGGGTGTGGTTTACCCTCTTAAGTTATTAGTCACAGATAGAAAAGATATGGAGTCCAGCAAGTTTATGGAACATGCTAGAGCATAAACATACTAGATAGAGAAATAGCATGCATTTTCAAACATAAAAATTAAACTAAAACCAAAACAAATAAGACAAAAGCTCTAAATAGAGTCAAATAACTTCAATAATCCAAACGACAGCGCTTACATCCCCTCTTATTGAGTGCTGGTAGGAAATGAGGATGAAAATTTAACCTAATTTCCAAGGGGCCCTTAGAACTTGGGGTTCTAAGTTCCAATGCAAGGATGTATTTACTTCAGAGCTTGCCTTGGTGTAAAGTCTTCCTGTCTCTACTATGGTGGAATGAAGTTGTTGGGTGGCCAACAATTGAGTCCCCTCTATCTCTACTCTGGATCACACACTGCTGGTATTGCTTGGGGCAATTTTGGGCAGCATAACAATGTGCTCTCAGGTTGTCAATCTCTTGGTGGCATTTTATAGGAGAATTCAAATCCTCCTTCCCTCTCTTGGTACATTGTGGATGGTGACCCAAGAGAGGGGGATGATTCTATTGTGTGCCACATTTATTCCATTGTGTGCTCCCTTGATATCCTAAGGAGGCTTGCGTGGCTGTCCTTAGACGGCTTCAAGTGTGGAATCAATGTCATGGAGTGTGATTTTTGTGGTCCCGGAAAATGACTTCCGCCACTCCCAGGATTGTGCACTTTTGGGGTCAAAAGGTGCGCAAAGGCGCTCTACGAAGGATTTTGCACACAAAAGAATTTATGACTAGTTCAAATTTGATTTTTCCTCAGACCTTGGATATTTTTAAATACTTCCAGATTCTCTAATGTCTCTCAGCCCTGTAAATCCTTCTGCTTGACATTAAATAATGTCATATTTTCTTGTACGATTTTCCAGTGTTAATAGTTTCCCCCTAATGTGTGAGGTCTAGGAAGAACTGTATAGCCGAAATACATTATAGTTTCTTTTCTGTATACTATGCGTAGAGAGAGAGACCTGTGTGTAGCTCGGAATTAGAGACACCCTGCACCAGTTCGAAGAACGACCATGTCCTCTGGGACCCCTGTAAGAAAATATAATACAATATATACAAATTTTCTACGAGGCGGGCATATACCATGCTCATAATGCTATGACTAGTTAAACAAATCTATTTGACAGATACATGTTCTGTCTGTGTCACTAATATGGTAGTGATTTTTTGGTTGATGACGACGACTGCTGACGCTCTCGTGGGTGTTTTTTCTTTGAAAATAGTGGAATGTGGTACCCATATGAGTAAACTTGGTATGGCATATAATTGCACATTTTACGCATAGGTGCTGGCTGGGACCTTCTTGTATAAGCATTGCTAAACGAGATGCTTATGAAGGCATGGGTAACTTTGACGAATTTGATGAAAGTGAAATGGTTGTAAGTTACGATACCATCTTGATATGAAAGCTTGTGTTGTAGTAGAATGTCAGGAGGATCGATGAGATCTGTGGGCAATGATGTCTCCCACAGTGCCACTTGAGGATACCCCTTTTATGGAGAGGGATGATCCAAAGTACTGCTTCCTTTTTGGAAAATAGTTGTTGGAGTCGACAAAAAGGAAGCCTCAACTGAATGAGGGGGTTGCTGATATGAAGGATCAGGATCATAGATGTGATGGGTTTAACATAGGCATGGTGGTAAGGGGTGACTAAAAATTGATGATGGGGATTCACTAGCCCAAGGTAGGATTATAATAAGTAGCTTGGCAGCCGTCATAACTATTTTCGATGGGGAAATCCCTAGATTCGGTAGGACTTCCAGGGTGGGTATAAACTAGTTATGAATGTCATGGTGGATTTCGCGTGATGGTGGTATATTTTGACCAGGGGTACTTAGGGACTGCTACCATGGGAAAAAAAATGAATGAGTGGGTGGAGGATGTAGTGCACCGTTTGTGGTCTTTGTACACTTACCAAAAGAATAAAATAATAGGGTTTGGTTTGTACAAAACACAGAGATGGGTGCCCCAAAACATGAAAGTGTTTGCTCACTGATGACATGAGGTGGGTGTTTTGCTGAGGGTGGGGGTCCCATTGGTTGGTCTAAGGTGTGAGGTTGATGAAGCGAATGAAAAAGTATCGCATATGGGATTATGCTGATGGAGGTATGGTTGGCCAAATGCGAGGCGCGATAGTGTGCTTTTGATCTGCTTGTACAATGTGACTGTCCAGGAAAGGGGTTTTATTTTGTATGGTAAAACTTGAACTTATGCATGGTGGATGGATGGGAATGAGGTGCTTCCCAGACTAAAGTGGTATGGCCATGGCGTCACTTTTTCTGTGATATATGGTCTAACGTGTGTGATGAGCGCCATGGAGGGAAGGATCTACTAACCAACGAGGATGTTTATCATGTGCAGTGCGAGGTGATGATAAAAAAGGTTGGATATGTGGAACCTATGGTTGATTTCTGATGGAGAAATGATGTTAGAATATGCAGAGTTTTCTAGGACTCTATCATGCTGGGCGTAGAATGATATCTGCTCTGGAACTTTCAGTGGATGGAGTTGTGGATGGTTTGCGAGCTTTCCTGCAAAAACCACTACCTCAAGTGAAAGCATCTTCTTTGTCAAATATTATTGAAAGTCATGAGCTTTTAAAAAAACAATATGAGAGAGGGCATACCTACCTACGCTGAATTTTTTTTTTTTGGGAGTGTGAATGTGTGGCATCGCCTCTGTTCGTTATGGAGTGCTAATCACAATGCTTCTTTCAGTTCAAAGAACGAACTTCTGATCGCTCGTTATGGTCCTCCAAAGTTTTTTAAAAGGGCGATATATAGGTGAATATGACCCTAATTCAACTCATTTGTACTTGTTGAGTTTTTGAGAGGTCAGAGGCTTCTGCGGTAGTTCTTGTCGTGGCAGTCAGCGTGAGCACCATGGATTAGCGATATCATGCCCATGTAACCTCCATGACATCTTGCACTTTAATTTTTTCAGTTTGAGGGTGTTGGGCTCTGTAAAAAATTGGTTTGTATGGATTCTGAGTAATTTTTACCCTAGATTTCGCGGGCGATCAGGGTAAGAGCGCACCCTCTGTGCGCGTTTTTTTGGGTTTTGCGTGCTTTGAGCACTCTTTTCCCCTCTTTTGGCACACCTTATGCGTGCCAGTGAGAAATACAGGTGCGCCTTCAGCGCGCATGACTGGGGGACAGGCGTGCAAAAGGGCGAGGCAAATTTTTGGATTTTTTGCCTACTTTTTGATGTTTTTTCTATTGCTGATGGGTCCAAGTTTGGATGACAGGTTGTTGTGGAGGGAGCGGGATTGACCCGAGCTCCGTGTTGCATTAGCCGATGATGGTCAAGCCCGTCGACAGTTGGCGTAATGGGGGCTCTTGAAGTTCGTGGAGAACGAGTTTCTTCAATCACAGGATTGACTGCTGTGTTACTTGATCCAACATTGGCACAGGAGGTGCAACATGTTTGTGTTGCGTGGGACTAACCTTGCTATCCATCTTGAGATGGATGTATACTTTGTGACCGGGCTACTGCCTTATGGTGAGGCATTGAGGTATCCACTTCCTTCTGGGAGGGTGGATTTGGAGAGGTTTCGGGCACGTCATTATGGCGGGGCGCCCCTTACGGAGGGGTGCATCAGCATTGCCTCGGTGACAGACTTGGCCGAGCGGTGTGCTCTGGAAACTATTATGCGACTTGCAGGGTCATTGGCTCCATATTGGGCATCGGGCTTGCAGGTTGGAGTCTTGCGTCTGTTGAGGTCCATGCACTTTTTTGATTTTTCCTGCTTCTACTATGACAGGATGGTGATGCAACTTAAAAAGGTTTGAAATGGATCAAATCTATTTGCGTACGCCAGTATTCTATGTAGCATCATGTACGAGAGGGTGGTGCTGTTGAGACCGGTGGTGGCGGTGCTTCTTGGGGGGCCACGGGAGCCTTGTATGAGGAGGTGGGCTCCTGTGATGCCGTGAGGGGGTGGGGGTATGTTGGGGCATTATTGGAATGCCACGACGAAGGCCTGGTTTGAGGTCAACTCCCAGATGTTTCTGCCATTCCCATATGCAGGGATGGACTTTCAGGGGGATCCAGAGATGGGTCTCCCCCCTAGCTATGCTTGGGAGTCAGCAGGTATGTTTTTATGTTTTTTGCATTTATTTGAGTATATATGTTTTTATGTGACACTGACATAGTTTTCGTTACTCTTGCAGATGTTGGTGAGGTAGGTCGCCTCGTGCCTTGATTGGTTGGCCACGGTCCTCTTCGGAGACCTTGGGGTGGTCATGGGGGGCCGGGAGGAGATGATGCACAGCCTCAGGGTGGTGGACCTGGTGGTGGTGTTGGTCCTTCGGGAGAGGGAAACATCTTGGCTGCTGCCAAGGCTGCGAGCGAGCGAGCTCATGCCAATGCAGAGGCAGCGCGTGCTGATATGGCGGAGGCTCGCATTACTGAGCTGACTACTCGGGTGTCAGTTATGGAGGATGATTGGGGTCGAGTGGACTGCTTGATCCAGGGGATGCCTTCTCGAGGCTTTTTGGATGATCTCGAGGAGGTCTGGCTGGAGACGTTGATGGCATAGGAGAGGGACTATCGGTCTATTTTACGTTAGGTGGCAGTCTCAATTTTCACGACGGTTCCAGTAGTGGTACCGGGAGCAGTTTTGAGTCTAGGTGCCCTGCCTAGGGAAGCATCGCCATAGATTTTACTTGTACATGGGGAAAGCACCCATTATGAGGATGCTTCCCCTATTGTTGACGAGTTTTTGTGTATCTTTGGGTTGGCCAATGGGCCAACGACACTATTTTTTGTACTCGTACAATTTTTGTACTCGTACATATACCCCATGATATATATATATATATATATATATAGATATATGAGAGATATTTTTTGTGGCTCTACATGTCGTGCCCCCTATTTCTGTTTATGGATGAGGTTATGCTAATGGATATCTATGTTTTTTGGTTTTTTATGTATGATTTTTTATTCGAGATGCATTCGAGTTTAGAATATTGTTAACTATGTGATTAGATTTTTGGTTTTGACTCCTTGGTACATGTGTAAATGTAATGTAGTCAAGTTGTCTACTTAATCTTTTTGAACGCAAATATTTTCTAAATAGGCATGAATCTCTTATCTCAAATGTTTGGTTTAGTTGCGACACTACTAACTGGGAATCAAGGTAGACATGCATATGGCATATGCCTTGATGGAGGGCATTGCACATAAGTCCGATGAAAATGTCATATTCTGCCTGATTGTTTCTTGCTGAATCGATGCACACACGATTTGTGTAGAGTGGTGATTGGTCAGGGTGATAGATGACCCAGGCTGCTGCTGCTAAACTTTGAGACCATCTTGATGCTCCATCAGAAAATCCAAAGTAAAGTTCAGGTTGGTAATCCATGGCGGAACTTTGAGCGCATTTTGGTCAAAAATTTGAAGTGATTGGGTTTGTGTACGTTTGACTCTAGGGTAGGGCCTGCTTGGCCCTCATGGGTAGAAATTCTTGAGGTAAAGGCCGTTGACAGGGTTGCTAAGGCATGCCCCGTCTGGTTCCGTTAAGATGTATGCCCCCTGGCAAAGGCAATGTTTTACGATGTAGGTTCCTTTCCACAAGGTTTCAAATTTTCCTGGCCCTAAGGCTTCTTTTGCGACATCATAGTGGAGGACTAGTTCTCCCTCGGTGAATGAGTGAGGGTTGATGTAGCGGTCGAATGATGCTTTGACCCTTTTCTTATGGGCCTCGTTGTGTTGCAGCGACTGTCATCGGATTTCGTCGACGAGCTCTAGTTGGACTAGGCGATGTTCTAGAGGATGGGTATCATCAAGGAGTTCGATGGTGGCATGCAAATTCAGGATCTACAGAAATCATAGCAAAAGCATAAGGCACGCTGACCTTTTGCGATCAGAATAATATGGGAATCAAGGGAAGTGGGGGCAGCTGCAATCCTATCACTACAAGAAAAAATGACATTGGTTAGGGGCGAAAATGGTCACCATAAGCTCATTGGTGAGGGTCAAAAGAGCTTTCGTCACCAAAAATTAAACGTGACCAAAGGTGGCGTCACCAAAAGTATAGGTGTTGTGGTGACATTCAAGGTCCATCACCACTAATGATTTATAGTGACAGATAGTGACCGTCACCATTTCATATGAGAAATGGTGACGGAAAATAGCCTTCGTCACCAAAAAACTAAATGTCTCCAAAGGTGGCGTCACCGAAAGTATATGTTGTGGTGACATTCAAGGTCCGTCACGAATATTGATTATAATGACGGATAGTGACCGTCACCATTTCATATGAACAACAACGATTTTTTGTGATGGACCTTTCATGGTCGTCACTATTAGTGCATATATATAGCGATGTTCATTGACCGTCACCATAAACTCATTGGTGACATCAAGGTCCATCACAAATAATGACTATAATGACAAATAGTGACCCTCACCATTTCATATCAACAACAAAGATTTATGGTGACAGACCTTTAATGGTCGTCACTATTGATGTGTATATATGGTGGCGTTCATTGACCGTCACCATTTCATATTTTAGTGAGGGTCGAAAAATGTCACCATAAGCTAATTGGTGATGGTCAAAAGAGCATCTGTCACCAAAAATTGATCGTCATCATTGCCTATGAATATCAGGGCACGGTGGAATCGAACCACCAACCTCTTGCTTGTAAAGCAAGTGCTCTTCCATTGAGCTAGCACCCTTTAAAGAATTAGCATTTAAACTAGTGATTGCCCCTAAAGGTCCAAAGATACACCAAAGGAATAAAAAATCTAGGAAAATCAAAAGTTGCTAGAAATAATATGTTCAATATACATAGTAAAAAGACAATAAGAATAACTTTTGATATAATCTAAAAAATCATGTACTACGTAGGAGAATAACTGGAAAGCACAACTAGAAATTTGAATCACAACATAACAATCTAAAATAACATGCAACAGGAAAGGAACAACTCCACAATTTGAGAAATATGAACAATCCATGGGCCTGTTCTTATATATTGATATAGATAACGAAATAGAAATCTAGATTTATGAAATTCAAGTATCACACAAGAATTCCTTGAACAAATATCAATATGTAAAATAGTATTTTTTGCATTTGGATTTACCTTGCAGAACCTCAAGAAAAAGTTTCCACAGAAACAACCAATAAAAATAACAACATGGACCTCAGGAGAAATTGTGCAAGGGATAAAATATGAAGGTAAAGCACTAGAGAAGTATTCAAAGCAAATGATGAAAAGTGTATCTAGAAAGAACTGAGATCCCTCTGAAGTAAACCACACATTTATCATTGTGAATAGTACACTTCAAGACAATGTATAATATCTTGCATGGCAATCGCGTTGATAAAACCTTCCAAGGAATAAGATCACATCATTCAACAAGAGTTCCATCATCCTTAATATCAAAGAGCGGTCAATAGAAAAAGTGATTTGACAGACCTTCATAACTTGCATCGGTTCCTTATCCTTCATCCAACCCTAAAATTTTAGACCAAGGTTAACATTTTGAAGGGAAATTAAGAAAATCACATGATCTTGTGAAATAAGATTTTTATCACTACCATTAAACTATAATCTTGTGAGTTTGCACAAACAAAATATTTTATTAAAATTATGAAGTAGTTGAAGTGATGACTAAGATTAAAATTATGAAACAAATTATTTTTCCATTTTTTTTTGAGATTATTCTGGAATTCTGCATTTTTTTAGTAGAGAATTTCACCATGGAGTTCGAGTCTGTATCCTGGCACATTGGGATTATTGACATAATTATTTAACCACTTCTCCTTCCTTTTATAAGTCAAATATTTTGAAACTCTTGCTTAGACTCCCTCGTAGAAATGAGACAATAGTGATATCATAATATTCTTAAGTAACTTATTTCCACTATGTATAATTTATTTAAAACAATTGGGCTTTAAGACATCTTGTGCCTGTATGATAGAGATGACAGAAAGAGTCAGAAGAAGAAGAGTTTAGAAAACATCCTTGAGAGAACTTGGAGGTATTGTCAATGGTGCTCACATTTTGGGACTCATCTTCCCCATGTATTTTTACTTCAATATTCCCAAGGCAAGCCTGAAACACACCAATAAACGGGTATGCAAATTCCATCTTGTGTCGAATATAAAGCAAGACACTGATAAAATTAAACATTAATCCGGACGATGAATTTTCCAATATACTAATGAACAATCAATACTAACAATTGTCGAGCGACCATAGCTAAGTAGCTCCTTCTAAGAGCTTAGAAACATTGTCTACTAAATAGTTTGTGTGAGCCCTTGAAATCACCCAATAGGCACCACATTGCACACAACATGTTGAGTTGTGGGAGAAAGAATCTTAAATTAGAATGCACCCTTTTGCGAGGTAACGACATTTGGAGAAACAACAATTCTGTGATAAGTGATATACACCAAGTTTGGAGGTATAAAATGTAGCAGTTATGAGGTTGGTCCAAACCCCAAGAGATATCTAAGGAACAACCCCAAACTCGAGTAGCTGCGGGGTTATGGTAGAAACGTGTGAGAAGGAATGTGAAGGCAAAAGTCTTGCGATCGGACTAAACTCATAGGATAACTATGAACCAAGGTGACAAAGTTCTAGACGAGTTCCTTAGTCTAAAAAAAGAGGCTAAAAGCTCATGCAACACTAGAAGGTTATTTTATTGGGCAAAGAGAATGCTATGTGCATCTTGCAAATGCAAAGCTTGCTCTTGCACATGATGGGAAAAGGGGCTTTCAAAAAGATGCCTGTGTGTAGCATCAACACACACAACATTCTCTCTTTCCCTAATGCACTAACCTTCTAGTTGTGGCCAAATGGCACTTGCAGGTCATAGTGGCAAGGCTTTCAATAGCATGCACTTACCAAATATTCCACAATTGCGCTATTGTACCCGAACTAGATCTTGGACCTATGCTAAGATGTGAGGTGTTTCACGCACAAAACATTAAGTAGCGTGTTTAGCATTCAAAGTGACAAACTTGAAAACACCTTGCCCGGGGAAAAACAACCGAAGAAATGAACAAATAATAATAATAATAACTCTAGAAGATTATAAATAGGAAATCTTGCCATCAATGCAACGGAGGTGCACGCCTTCACTTTTTTATTTTTCATTATAATTTTAAAAAATCCCTCCAATCTGTCCTATCACATTTTTGCATTTAGCAACAATTAAAGCCTTTTTCATTTGAAAGTGCGATATGAATCCCAATGGACAACTAGTATTATATATGCCATACATAACAATTAGGAATCCAAAAAAAGTAAATGCAATGTTTCAAGCTGTAAATTCTTATCATCAAATGTTAGTTACGGTAACAACAATGGTATGCCAATTACTGCATAAGCCATATGTGTCCTCTATGGAAAAATTTGATTGTAATCGTGTGAGCCAAAATGTCAATAAATAGCAACATAAAGAACTAATATGTAGCGGAATTGTTGTAGAAACTATTTTATAAATGGGAAAGGTAGTGAATTATGGAATAGCATATCATGCATACTACTGTTATGCTTACCCTACAATATCTATATCATTTTCACTTTCTTATTATTTGGGTATATAACTGCTCATTTTATCTAGAATTACGGTAGAATGGTTGTCAGATAGTTGGTCATATTACATTAGGAATGTCATAAATATAGAAATCTAAGTTTTTGTTGAAAATGAGAGGCCAGAGCATAAGGAAAAATCATTGCCACAAGGTAAAACTATTATTGGAAACTTCTTATTGGTATGTATATTATTTGGAGTTATTTACAAACTATGATTATTTGTGGTAATGTTATGGATGTTGGAGAATAGACATTCAGAAAGTATTCTCAACGTAACACGTCTACAATGTAAGTTTGTAGATCCTTTTTCACCTTGGTTTCTATTTTACTGCAATGGCTTGTAGTGGTAGCATGATGCATGCATTAGATATTTTCTTCGATGTTCTAGTGAACTTGGTATTTTCCAAGAGGGTCATAACTTTTGTTAGGAGAACTTATTTTTTCATAGGCATTCCTAGAAAAATTGGTCGAGGAAGCAATCAAGACAAATTATAATATGTATGACTTCTCCAAAGCAGAAATTTATTCACTAGTTGATACTTCACTAAGTCGGTCAATAATACGGCGACCTTCAAAAACCAAAAAACAATGGTGACTTGTAGGTCATGTTTGCATTATGCTAGTACAAGCTTAGTCTATTCGGAGGCCTACCATATGCAGCAAAGGAGGTTGCAGAGAAGCTTGCCATGTGCACTATTGTAATTGTAGGAAAAATGAAATAGTTGGATTTATATATCTTCGGTGATTTTGAATTAGGAAAGAAGCCCTTAAAAAATGTACATCCATCATAAGACTAGGCCGAGTTCAATCTAGTCAAGTGTGTTGCTGCTTGCACACACTTGTTATTTATTTTTCCGTCTTTTTCCTCCAAGAATGAACATTAAACAACGAAAGAGATAGAAAATATGTCTATTCAAGTTATTCAATTAAATAAATAAAACATGAACCATATACATCGAGATAAGAATTCATAATATAGCAGAAAAGACAAAAGCTTATCTGAGATACTTATGTGGGAAAGTAAGCAAAAATCTTTATTAATGGATAGAAGGGAGGTTACAGCAGTGATTGATTTGATGTCACCATCTCCGGCGGCATCCCGGCCCCTCATCATAATGCACATATCTCCAACGACGTGTTACACAAATCAACTCCTCAATTGAAATTCCACCAACATTTTTCTATTCAAATTCTTTGTCTCAAGCACTAGGATCTGTGCTCAATTTTATAGAGGAGTTGAAGGTAGTTTTACAATCAATGAATTTCTAATAATAGGCAAGACATGTTCCTAGTCTCGAGAGGTATCCAAATGGACATGGATTTGAAGTTCGACACATATGCACTCTTACGAAGACAACGGCCAAGTGGAGATTCCAAAACAATGAGAATTTCGCTCCCAATGGCCAATGCCTGCCCTTGAGTGTTGGGAAGTGCTTTATAGCACCTTTGAATGGGAGGTACCTACATATGCAACGCACTTAGCCCCTTGAAGCTTGCGTTGGTGAGCTCATAGGTGTTATAATATAAACTGAAACCTTGGAAACCTTGCAATGGAAGTCATATATGATTTTGCTCTTGTTATTTGTCTTAGAACATGTAGCAACTAAAATGATAAGGGATGATATACTGTTCATCGGTCCTAGGGACGATGTCCAATTAACGAGGTCATTGGGAATGGTGCCCAAATTGACCTATAGTAATTTCCCCCTAAAGCATGAAGTCGGAATAATATTAACAATATTTTGATTGAGATGCTTTACACTATAAGTAAATTTGGAGATGAAGTGGGTAAGCGACTGCATCAATCTTACAATACATTACATCATGATATATCCTCTTGATCATAAATTGTTGAGAGAGCATTCCCATACTCAACTTACATAAACTATCTAATAACATGTACATAATTCGGAAAGTCGTCTACATTGGAATGTTTCCTAATACGGACATGCCTACAAATATAGGCCCATATTCGGATGACGATCTATATGTAAGGTCACCTTACGGATGTTTGTGCACAACAATCACGAAATCACGACCTGGATGGTTGAAACTAGATCTAGGGTCTTCTTATCTCATTCACTCGATCATTCGGGGTACAATTCTAGCCATGCGAATATGTGATTGTAGTCGAACATGGGAAGACATCATTTGATTATCAACTAATGATGTGCTGAGTTGTTAACAAACGCGAAAGAACCACCATTGATGTCAATGGCTCTCAAGGTACTACAATACATTTTGTAGGGCATGAATAGATGATTTGATGTCGAACTCCAAACAAAATATTTCGGTCAAAAGCTTGGGAAGCGAGGATCTTGTCGATGCTATAACAAGCCTCATGAAATGCTTTGGAATATGATGTTTCTAGGTAGACTTCTCGGATAATGATTTGCGATCGACGAAGTCACTTTATTGCGAAATGGGAGTTGCGGTTAGGAGACAAAGGTATGACTTGATATAGCAATGTTTAGGGATGAATTTCATGAGAATGAGGGTTTATGAAGTATTGCATAAGGATAGTATTCAACTGGATGACTTCTCTTGAACATATAAACGCTTGAGATGAGTTGGCGACGATGACCCAAAAGCGGGAAGTGAAGGTATGATGAACCACATAGGTATTAATGAAGCGAGTCAAGAGAAGATTACCCAACCCAAACAATCACGGTGATGGATTGAAGTGTCATGTTCAAGAAGCGACACGCTATCGTAAAAAGTTACGATTTCACTTTCCCAAATTTTCCCAGAAGCCATTTGTCGACATTTCTCTTTATTTTTTAACAATCTTGAGGAGGATAACATATGCTTGATCTATAATTCAACCCTTCGGGCGAGCAATGTATCCATATTTAGTAGTTTAACGAGTCTAGCAATGAATGAAACTCGATTCACCATGATGGACAAGCCCGTCACTATTTTATGTTTTAACGAGCCTAACGATAGTGACAACCCGATCCTTTTTCATATTTAGAGAGTTTGAAAAAGAGGGACGAGAAAACTCCATAAGTAATTTTTCATAAAGTTGTCGCTCGAGATGCGAAAAAGTGTAAAGTAATATACGAAACCTCTTTAGTCATGTTTGACAAGGTATTCCTTTTTGTAAATAATCTATATCTCGATCGGAAAAGGGTTAAACTTATCTTTGAGTAGATATCAATTCATTTACTTTTATGAGCTCAAAAAGATAAGTGCTTGACAATCTTTCACATTATCGAGAGTTTGTAAGAGAGCTAAAGAAGACTCCAAGGGTTCCTTTTTCGGTGGCGTGAAGCTCGGAAAAAGAGATAAAAGTGCGCTTCAAATCCTTTTTTGTTTTAACAAGAAGCTCAAAAAATAAGGATAAAAGTATGCTTTGTGGTCAAATCATTCTTGAAATAAATACGCACAACTAATATGTTCATCGATTGTAAAACACATCATTTAACATCAAATGGATTAAAAATACTGTTCATGATAAAAATATAATAAAACCATAGTCATAGCAATAAATATTCATTGAAAATAATCAAATGACTAATAAAAAGAGTTTACTATTCATTTTTTCCATTTGAAAGTTACCATTTTCATTTTTGGAGCTTTGAACTGTTTGCCCCGAACTTCAACGGTTGATTGGGTGCAATTGATAAGAATACTTTTAATTTTCCCTGCAAGAGCATGTTGAATGCCCCACACGAGAGAAGATGCCCCAAGCATTTCATTCATCTAAGTAGATTCACCCAGTTTACTAATAGGTTTGTATGGAATGAAGGTTCATTATAGGGGAGGGATTTGTTTCATTTTTTAATGAGCTTGACACGGGGAGAAAGAACATGCTCATGACTTGTTTCATTTTTTAACGAGGTTGACACGGTAAAGAACTTTCCTCAAAGGCACTTGTTTCATTTTTAATGATGTCGACACGAAAAAGAACTATCCTCATGAGCACTTTTCATTTTTTAACGAGGTTGACACAGAAAAAGAACTATCCTCATAGGCACTTGTTTCACATTTTTAGGGTTGACACAAGAAAAAAAGAACTATCCTCGAAAACCCTTGTTTCATTTTTTAACGAGGTTATTTACAAGAAAAAAGAACTATCCTCAAAGGCACTTGTTTCATTTTAACGAGGTTGGCTACAAGAAAAAAGGCTATCCTCATGGGAACTGTTTCATTTATCGAGGTTGACACGGAAAAGAACTATCCTCAACACTTGTTTCATTTTTAATGAGGTTGACATAGGAAAAGAACCATCCTCATTGTGCGGTTGGACTGGTAGTGTGCCTTTGGAAAAGACGTGGTCTAACGGAGTCATCATTTTAAGGAGCTTGATGAGAACCACAAATAATAAGTTATAACTTGTCGTTGACGGGTCTTCTCCGAGGTTTTCATTGAATTTTGGAATTTAAGAGGGTAATTTACGTGAAATCCTTTGGTCACCAAGGGAGTAATTGATGGGACTAGCTTGATATTGCACTAAAGATGTGAATAAAAAGGATCGAAGCCATTCGAGTACTCATAAGGGAGGAACTAGATAGGATTCACGATGATGACATGGGTGAAGTCGATGGAAAAAACATTGAAGATGAAGAAACAATAGATCTTTGTACGCCGATTGAAATAGATGGTTCGATTAAGGATGTTATCTCAGCCATGGTCAAATGACCCTATAGAATCTATGGGAACTCGAAGTGAAATAGGATCAACGAAAGAAAAGGAAGGTGATTGAAGAAAAAGACTTGTACGATTAAAGCTCCTACGAAAATGAGTTGGAGTTAAAAAGGTGTCTCGTCTTGTGATATTTATTCAATCGAAATCCAAACGAGTGGAAGAAATTAGTCGATACGTCCCCAAAGTATATATTTCAGGTGGTTAATTGCCACGATATGGGAGACTACGATGGCTATAATAGATTGTGGAGTGACAAATATAGGAACAACTTGCAGTTTGTTCGACTTCGAGATCAATATTTTCTCCACTTAGGGAATATAGCAGCCCGAAATATAAGGGGATGATAGACCCTATTTCATTTGTCCTGGGGATGATGTCTAGTTTGACCAATAATAGCTACCCCCTAAAGCACAATGGGATCCGGATCAACTTCTAGTTGAACAACGTCGGGTTCGGGAGGTATGGTCTCAGCGATTGGATGGATCGTGACCACGGGTAGACGTGAGGACTCGTCTCGAAAAATAGTAGACGGGCGAGATGTGTAGAAACAACTTGTGCCGACTACGGTATATGGGAAGGTGATGCTTCACGGAGAATGCTGATAGTCTTGGTTTTCGGTAGAGTGATGTTGCCTTCCTGGAAACCGGGAGTAACCTACAGTAGTAAAGGTGGTTTCAGTAACGCAATCTACGTGAAAAATGGGGAAAAGGATTTTTTTCTTCCACGATGATCGATTTATTTTAACCAAAAATAGATAAATAAAATAAAAGAGTAATGCTAGGAAAAAATTTACCGAAAACAATGAACTACGAGAATACCTCTGGCGAACCAGAAATCTGGGTAGGTAATCTCCTCGAATCTTGTGTTTAGTGTATCACAATTTACAAGGCGGCCGACTCGGTTCACTATGGATGGATAGCAACCTAAATTTGTCCTCCCAAATATACCCGAAGGTACATGGAGGCCCAGAGTCCGTATTGACAACATCTGTCTGCCAGCTTCGCATAGTGAGAGCACCTGTGTATACTTTTCGTCAACGTAACACTTGCTTTGATATACCGAAAATACGTGGACGAGCTAGGATATGCTACATACGTGGAGTGAGGTATCACACTCGGGATGTATCACGGAAAATTAACATTATTTGCTATGTTTTATGATGTTACAGAACACATCTTTAGCCTGAACCTTCTAAATATTATCATTATGGTTCCAATGCTTTTAGGTAAATTAATGTAAATTTTAAGTTGATATTGTTTATCGATTTTCCTTTCAAGGTTCCACCGCGATGATGTATTGAAATTACTAAAATGAAAACTAAAACAATAAGCAATATTTTCACTTTTAGTTTCTTGATGAAAATCCTAGCTAATAGAAGAAGAAATCAATTTGAGAGCAAACAACGAAAACGCAAAATAATATGCAACTTTCCTAATTTATTCCTATACATACACAATCCACTATATGCAAATGCGGGTTTATTTTCAATCCCCTTAATGTGAATGAAAAAAGGAAACTATATGCATCGAATCAATAAAAACAAATGCCTTTTACTTTGAGAAATGAGGAATTGAACAACAATTTCTCTTTTTGGGAAAATGAAGATTTTAACTACAATTTCTCCTATAGGAAACAAATAATTTAACGACGAGTTTCCTTTTCAAAATAAAATGGATCTAATGTAGCAATGAAAATACTTTGAAATTAATTCATCAATGATAAAGAAAAACACTTTAAATAAACATTGAACAAACACTACTTTCAAAGGAGGAATAGGTAGATAAAATTCTTGGTCAATATGAGGCATTAGGCTCTTTTAAACATAGCAAACAATCAAGGCGAAAGCAAATGAAATGAAAAAATCAATGGAGATTTGGTTGATTCTAGGGAGCAACTTTCTTGTCTCTAAGGGAAGAAAGGTGCATTGCAACACACCCCTAAGTGGGAGGCAGGTGCTGCGCAAACATTGTCACATTCAACGGTGCATTGGGCACAACAAAGAACAAAAAACTCGAAGCTTGTAAAACACACTTCTAATGCAAATTTTGATTTCAAAAGCCTAATATTTCATAGTAAATTCTACGGGTAAATAAACGAGGGGATAAACGAGCAAATACACGAGGATGAAGGGTAAACTCCCAGTGAGCCACCAATTTTTTATGCGGAATTATGAATTATGGATAAAACATTCTTCCCTAGATGTGGTGCTCATATAGAACAACGGAGTTAAAGACTTTGCGACTACTTTTCCTCACAGTCGTAGACACACGAACGAGATCAAGAAACTTACTTGGAGTCAGGCTTTGATTCTCCTTACGTAAGCTCTTCACCCAGCTTCAAATCAGCTAGATACTTCAAAATTTTCTTTGCAAGAATGAAGACTAAACAAAAAAGAGATAGCAATATACGGTGTCTATTCAAGTTATTCGGTTAAATCAATAAAACATGAACCATATACATCAGATAAGAATTCATAATATGAAAGACAAAAGCTTATACAGAGATACATATGTGGGAAAATAAAGCAACAATCTTTATTAATGGATAGAAGGGGAGGTTATAACCCGATTGATTGATTTAATGTCACCATCTCCGAAGGCGACGTCCCGGACTCATCACAATGAACATCTCTCCGGCGACATGTTACACAAAATCAACTCTCGAATTGGAAATTCCACGGCCAACATTCCTCTACTCATATTCTTCCTTCTCGAAGCACTAGGATCTGTGTTCGAGTTTATAGAGGCTGAAGGTAGTTTTACAATCAATAACTTTCTAATAGCGAGCGATGGCACTAGTCCGGAGGTATCCAAATGGACACATGGATTCAAAGTTCGAAACATATGCACTCTTAGAACCGGTGGCCAAATTGAGATTACGGAACAATGGTCGCTCCCAAATGACCAACACACCCTTGAGTGTCGGAAGTTCTTTGCGGAAACACCTTTGAATGGAGAGTACCTACATATGCAACACACTTATCCTTGAGATAATGCGTTGGTGAGCTCATAGGTGTTATAACAAACTTCAAATCTTGGAAACCTTGTGATGAAAGTCATAGATGATTTTTTTTCTTGTTATTTGTCTTAGGGCATGTATGGCAGAAATGATAGTGGATGATAGACTTTGTTCATCGGTCTAGGGATGATGTCTAGTTAACCGAGTCATTGGGATTGGTGCCCAAATTGACCTATAATAGAGTGCGTGAGAGGGATAATGGGTATCATGTTCACATGGATTGATACATAGTCCAATTTATATTTTCTTATCTTTTCCTAAAGGCTAATATCGGTAAATGCGAACATGAGGGCAGGTGCCCTCAAATTTTGAAGAAAAATATAGAGGGATTGTGTTAAAGACCATTTAAGTTAATCATTATACCTACATGCTTAATGGAAATAAACATTTCATATGATTCATCATATTTTGAGTTTGAAAAACACTAAAGTTTAAACTCCTAACATGTCCTTTATGAGGGTGGGTGCCCTCACGTTTGAAGAGACAAATATAGAGGGATTGTGTTAAAGACCATTCAATTTAATAATTCTACCCTCATGCTTAATGTAAATAAGAATTTCATATGATTCATGTCATATGTTCCCAAGGTTTGAAAAAACTAAAGTTTATACTCCTAGGATCTCATCATTCCCTCTAGTTGAAGGAAGAAGAAATTTGAAAAGAAACATTGATCTCCTATAGTGACTCATACATTTCTTATTTCACCTTTGCACTTGAGAATTTGATGGCTTAGGATTTGAACCTCAAATTAAGTGGTAGGTTCAACATATAATTGAGTTTGTTTGACCTTTTGGGAAACTATGCAATGGTGAGTGCTTTCTATGTCCAAGATTATAATGGTCCATTTTAGATGAATCTCTTAGCTTTCACTGTCTTAAGATTTTTGAATATTGATCTTATTAGAAATTGTAAGTTAAAGGTAATTGTTATTGAAAAATCTAGCACCCCTATGGCATCATAGGTATGGGCACCTCAACTTGACCTATCTCAGCTCGATTGGCATGAGAGAAACTAGTAGATGGACTTGAACATTCGTAGAAGATCCCACCGGTGTTTGTAGAGCTTGTCGAGGTAGGGAAGCTACATTCCAATACCATTTTATGAAGGACAAGCTTGGAGGGCTGTAGAGGTCCTTCACTTGGTACTTTCCAGGACATATGTGGACCAATGAACATGACATCAACCATTGGTGCTAGGTAGTTCCTTCGTTTGTTGATTATTTCGGTAGAAAAATGTGGGTATATTTTCTATAATTAAAATATGATGTGTTTAATGAATTTCAAAAGTTGAAAGCATTAATAAGAAATAGTTAATTCATATTGCCTCTCTTAGATATGATACGGTGGGGAATTCTACTTAAAATATTTCAATAAATTTTGTGCTAAACATGGGATCAGACAATATACTACACCTTACACTCGAGAACAAAATCTGTTAGTTGAGAGGCAAAACTGTACTATCACAAAGATGGCTAGGTGTAAGGTTTGTAGAGGAAGTCTATTCCAAATAGGTTTTGAATTGAGGCAATGTTCACAATAGTATACCTATTGAATAGATCTCCCACGATAAGCGATGAAGTAGAAGGTCACAAAGAACCATGGTTTGGAAGAAAGTCCAAGTAATTCATCTTAAAGTTTTGGTTCTATTGCCTACACTTGGATTCTAGCTAAGAAGATAACCAAATTGAATCCAAAGAGCAAAGCTAATGATTATAGGGTACAAAAAAATCTATAAGGTTTATAGGTTGATTGATATTGACAACGATAGGGTAAGCTTCAATAGTGAAGTTGTTGTTGATGAGGAGGTTGGACCTTTCCAAACTTCTCCTAAGTTTTGAATTACTTAGAAGTTGGAAGGGGTTGAGGATTCGAGGTGTCAAGCTTCGAGGTAGGCGCACTTGAAGGAGGGTGGAATATTTTGAGCATGATGAGTCTCCTAGACTAGCAATTTATGATCTAGATGTAGGTGGTCCGGGTCATGGTGACAATATTGACTTGGATGAGGAAGATCACGAAAGACCAATGGCACAACACCATTAGATATGTTTGAGTAAGAAAAATGATCAAGGGATGATTATTGAGTGGAAAGAGAAAACAAAGAACACACTCAACTTTGCTCTCATGGTCAATATTAAGGAAATCTATGAGTCAAGATTTTTGAGGAAGCACAAGGGAGACAAAATTGGGAAAGAGAATGTTAATCAAGGTTGTCATTGATGTCAATGTAGCATTGAATCAGATGTCAATAATCTTGAGATGTCTGGTTCCAAATGATGATGCCATGACTCTTGGTTGACTAGGATACCATCAATGAAGATGGCAAGGCATGAAGAAGTCAAACCACTAATGAAGGAAGCTCTAATAAGTACTTTATCTAATGTTTCATGCACTTGATCTCATTTGGTGGTTGGAAGACTATCTTACTATCTTAGAACTTTCCTAATGATGATGCTGCACTATGACATATTCTTTGCACTATTATTGAATACATGATGACACTATGATCCTATGATTGATAAGCCAAACAATGGAGAAGACAAACAAAGGAGAAGCCAAGTAAAGAAGAATCACTCTTTGTCCTATTCACTTTACGCTTTTACAAAAAATTAAGGACAGGTCACGAAAAGAAGAAAAAATGTTTTACCACCTTAGAAGCATCCTTTCAAATTGACTCCTATACCATCTTATAGAGTATATTTTTATCTTTCTAATGAGCTATCACTTGCGAAAATTCCCCGGTAGTTGAAGAGAAAATGATTTTTCAAGTTTTAATGTTATATTTTTATTTCTAGCCGACCTAAACTCAATTCCTCATGTTGGCTCCTTCACCCAAACATCACGTCCTTTCATAGAGTTCGAAACTATCATAAATATGGTGTAAATCCTCATTCCGGAAGGAAACATTTCGATAGACACGGAAATTTAGGATAGAACCTACGAGGAGGTAGGGAGAAGTTAAAAATATTTTGTTTGGGCAATTTCTTAAGGGGAAAGTGAGAACTCGGAAGTATATTCTTTAAAACTTTTGCGACAACGTGGAACCAGCGAGGAGTTTTTGAAGACAAGTGATTGGGGTTAAAAATATGATAAGGAGGTATAGAAACATCGAGTAAAACCCTCACGGAGTACCTCGGACTTGTGACTAAGGGTTGGAAACCTTTTGATGCGCGACAAAGGGCTACACAAAAACCTTCAAACTTGTGACCGGAAAATGTTCCCCACTACCTCGGACTTCTGGACAATACGTATTGCTTGCTAGAAGGTGTTATAGAGTGAAGGAAAGATTTGCAACATTGTGATAAGATTCCATTCGGTTAAGCGGTGAGAATTCTACTTAAAATAATTTCAATAAATTTTGTGCTAAACATGGCATCCAAAGACAATATACTACACCTTACCTCCACCGATAAAATGTATTGGTTGAGAGGCAAAACTATACTATCACAAAGATGGCTAGGTGTAAGTTTTAGTCTATTCCAAATAGGTTTGAGTTGAGGCAATGTTCACAATAGTATACCTATCGAATAGATCTCCCATGATGGCGATGAAGTAGAAGGTCACAAAGAACCATGGTTTGGAAGAAAGTCCAAGTAAGTCATCTTAAAGTTTTGGTTCTATTGCCTACACTTGGATTCTAGCTAAGACGATAACCAAAATTAGATCTAAAGAGAAAATATAATGATTATAGGGTACGATAACATGATAAGGTTTATAGGTTGATTGATATTGACAACGATGAGAGTAACTTAAATAGTGAAGTTGTCGTTGATGAGAAGTTGGACCTTTCCAAACTTCTCCTAAGTTTTGAATTACTTAGAAGTTGGAAGGGGTTGAGGATTCGAGTGTCAAGCTTTAGATGTTTGCACTTGAAGGGGTTTGGAAGATTTTGAGCATGATGAGTCTCCTAGACTAGTAATTTATGATCTAGATATAGGTGCTCCAGGAGTCATGAGTGACAATACGACTTGGATAGAGAGAGATCACAGAAAACCCAAGTAATGGCACAAAACCATTAGATATGTTTGGTGATAGAAAAATGATCAAGGGATGATTATTGAGTGGAAAGAGAAAACGAGAACATAGTCAACTTTTCTCTCATGGTCGGTATTAAAGAAATCTATGAGTCAAGATTTTTGAGGAAGCACAAGGGAAGCAGAATTGGGAAAGAGGCTTTATTTAATCAAGGTTGTCATTGATGTAACTATGGCATTGTACGAGATGTCAATATTCTTGAGATGTTTGGTTCCGGATAGTTATGCCACATGACTCTTGGTTGACTAGGATACCATCAGTGAAGATGGCAAGACACAAGGAATTCAAACCAATAATGAAGGAAAGCCCTAAGAATTACTTGATCTAATGTTGCATGCACTTCAGTCTCATTTGGTGGTTGGAAGACTATCTTACTATCTTAGAACTTTCCTAATGATGATCTTTGCTTATGAATTATCAGCACTATTATTGAATACATGATGCTATACCTATCATGATGACATGGATGTCCTACATGATGACACTATGATCCTATAATTGATAAGCCAAACAATGGAGAAGACACACAAAGGAAGCCATACTCTCTCTTACTTTATGAACAAAAAAATTAAGGACGGAGTCACAAAGAAGAATTGTTTTTTACCACCTTAGAAGAATCCTTTCAAATTAACTCCTATACCATCTTATAGATTATGTTTTTATCTTTCTGTGACCTATCACTTGCCCCGAAAATTCCCGGTAGTTGAAGAGAAAATGAATTTTCAAGTTTTAATATTATATTTTTATTTCTAGCCGACCTAAAATCAATTCCTCATGTTGGCTCCTTCACCAAACGTACGTCCTTTCATAGAGGTCGAAACTATCATAAATATAAGTGTAAATCCTCATTCCGGGTAGGAAAAATTTCGGTAAAAAGACACATAATTTCAAACGGAACCTACAAGAGGCCGAGGATAAGTTAAAAGTATTTTTTTTGGGCAATTTCTTAAAGGGAAGCTCAAGAGAACCTAGAATTATATTGCTAAAACTTTTTTGCAACCTTTGTGGAACCCTTGAGGAGTTTTTGAAGACAAGTGATTGGGTTAAAAATCTATGATAAGGACACGTAAAACATCAAGTAAAATCCTCATAGTACCTCGGACACCTGTGACTAAGGGAAATTTTAAAACCTTTGATGCAGCGACGAAACTACACAAAAACCTTCGAAATTGTGACTAGAACAATGTTCACTACCTTGGACTTGGATAGTACACCGTATTTCTTGCTAGAAGGTGTTATAGAGTGAAGGAATGATTTTTGCAACATTGTGATGTATTCTGTTTAGCTAAAATGGTGAAATTATACTTAAAATATTTCAATAAATTTTGTGATAATCGTAGGATCCAAAGACAATATAATGCACCTTGCACACTCCACAACAAATTTTATTGGTTGAGAGGCAAAGCGTACTATAAAAAAGATGGCTAGTTGTAAGTTGCGGGAAGTCTATTCCAAATAGGTTTTGAGTTGAGGCAATGTTCACAATAGTATACCTATTGAATAAATATCCCACGATGGCGATGAAGTAGAAGGTCACAAAGAGCCATGGTTTGAAGAAGAAAGTCGAGTAAGTCATCTTAATTTTTTGGTTCTATTGCCTACACTTGGATTCTAGCTAAGAAGATAACCAAATTAGACCCAAAAGAGCAAAACTAATGATTATGGGGTACAACAACACTACAAGGTTTATAGGTTGATTGATATTGACAACGATAGGGTAAGATTCAATAGTGAAGTTGTTGTTGATGAGGAGGTTGGACCTTTCCAAAACTTTTCCTAAGTTTGAATTAGAAGATACGGAAGGGAGTTGAGGATTCATGTGTCGAGCTTCGGGTAGTTGCACTTGAAGGGGTGGACGATTTTGAGCATGATGGAGTCTCTAGACTAGTAATTTATGATCTGAATATAGGTGGTCGAAGTCATGGTGACAATAATGACATGGATGAGGAAGATCACAAGAAGAGACCCAAGTAATGGCACAACACCATTAGATATGTTTGAGTGAAAAAAATGATCAAGGGATGATTATTGAGGTGGAAAGAGAAAACAAAGAACATAGTAAAATTTTCTCTCATGGTCAATATTAGAAATCTATGAGTCGAATTTTTGAGGAAGCACATGGGAGACCGAATTGGGAAAGAGCATGTTAATAGAGGTTGTCATTGATGTCAATATGGAATTGACTAAGATGTCAATATTCTTGAGATGTCACAGTTCGGATGATGATACCATGACTCTCTTGGTTGACTAGGATACCATCAATGAATATGGCAAGGCAGAAGAAGTCAAACCATTAATGAAGCCTAAGAAGTACTTGATCTAATGCGCATGCACTTGATGCGATTTGGTGGGCTGGAAGACTATCTTACTATCTTAGAACTTTCCTAATGATGATGTTGCACTGCGACATATTCTTGCTATTATTGAATACATGATGCTATACCTATCATGATGACACTATATTGATCCTATGATTGATAAACGAACAATGGAGAAGACAAACAAGGAGAATCAAGCAATGAAGAAACCTGTCTTTGTCCTATTCACTTTATTTGCACACAAAATTAAGGGCAGGTCACAAAGAAAAAATATTTTTACCACCTTAGAAACATCCTTTAAAAATTGACTCCTATACCATCTTATAGAGTATATTTGTATCTTTCTAATGAGCTATCACTTGCCCGAAAATTCCCAATAGTTGAAGAGAAAATGAATTTTCAAGTTTTAATATTATATTTTTATTTCTAGCCAACCTAAACTCAATTCCTCATGTCGGCTCCTTCACCCAAGCATGCGACCTTTCATATAGGTTGAAACTATCATAAATATAAGTGTAAATCCTCATTCCGGGCGAGGGAAAATTTTTGGTAAAAGACACATAATTTGAGACGAGAACCTAAAGGAGACGGAAAGTTAAAATATTTTGTTTGAGCAATTTCTTAAGAGCTCAAGAGAACTCATATTATATTGTTGAAACTTTTCAGGCATTGTGGAACCATTTAGGAGTTTTTGAAGACAAGTGATTGGGTTAAAAATATATGATAAGGAGCTATAAAACATCAAGTAAAACCCTCATAGTACCTCGGACACCGTGACCAAGGGCTGAAACCTTTTAATCTATGAAAAAGGGGCTACACAAAAAACCTTCGAACTTGCGACCCGGCCACAATGTTCACTACCTCGGACTTACGGAATGATTACCTGTATTGTTTTCTAGAAGGTTTATAGAGTGAAGGAATGATTTTGCGGCCTTGATAAGATACATTCAGCTAAGGCGGTGAAATTCTACTTAAAATATCTCAATAAATTTTTTGCTAAATATGGGATCAAAGACAATATACTACACCTTACACTCCACAAAAAAAAGTATTGGTTTAGAGGCAAATTGTCTTATCCACCAAAGATGGCTAGGTGTAAGTTGCGAGGAGGAAGTCTATTCCAAATAGGTTTTGAGTTGAGGCAATGTTTACAATAGTATACCTATTGAATATATCTCCCATGATGGCGATAGTAGAAGTTCACAAAAAGCCATGGTTTGGAAGAAAGTCCAAGTAAGTCATCTTAAAGTTTTTGGTTCTATTGCCTACACTTGGATTCTAGCTAAGAAGATAACCAAATTAGATCCAAAGAGAAAATCTAATGATTATATGGTACAACAACACCATAAGGTTTATAGGTTGATTGATATTAATCTTGATAGGGTAAGCTTCAATAGTGAAGTTCTTGTTGATGAGGAGAGTTGGATAACTGCAAACTTCTCCTAAGTTTTGAATTACTTAGAAGTTGGAAGGGGTTGAGAATTCGGGTGGCAAGCTTCGGGTAGCCACTTAAAGGGGGTGGAAGTTTTTTGAGCATGATAGGAGTCTCCTAGAATAGTAATTTATGATCTAGATATAGGTGTCCCGAGGTCATGGTGACAATACTGACTTGGATGAGGAATATCACAAGGAACTTAAATGTGTACAAACTCCATAAGATATATTTGAGTAGGAAAAAAGTCAAGGGATGATTATTGAGTGGAAAGAAAACAAAGAACATAGTCAACTTTTCTCTCATGGTCAATATTAAGGAAATCTATGAGTCAAGATTTTGAGGAAGCACACGGGAGACCGAATTAGAAAAGAGCATGTTAATCAAGGTTGTCATTGATGTAAATGGCATTAAGCTGAGATGTCAATATTCTTGAGATGTCTGGTCCCAGGTTGATGATTCACGCTCTTGGTTGACTAGGATACCATCAATGAAGATGGCAAGGCATGGAAAGTCAAACCACTAATGGAAAGGAAGCCTAAGAAGTATTTGATCTAATTTTTCATGCACTTGATCTCATTTGGTGGTTGAAGAATATCTTACTATCTTAGAACTTTCCTAAGGATGGTCTTGCACTATGTCATATTCTTTGCACTATTATTGAATACATGATTCTATACCTATCATGATGACATGGATGTCCTACATGATGACACTATGATCCTATGATTGATAAGCCAAACAATGGAAGACAAACAAAGGAGAAGCAAGAAATGAAGAAACCATGTTTGTCCTATTCCAATTCTGCCCTTGAAAAATTAAAGAAGTACGAAAAATTGTTTTTTACCACCTTAAACATCCTTTCAAATTGACTCTATACCATCTTATAGATTATATTTTTTATCTTTCTAATGAGCTATCACTTGCTAAAAATGCCCGATTAGTTGAAGAAAATGAATTTTCAAGATTTAATATTATATTTTTATTTTCTAAGTGACCTAAACTCGGTTCCTCATGTCGGCTCCTTCACCCAAACATCACGTCCTTTCATAAGGGTAGAAAATATCATAAATATAAGTGTAAATCGTCATTCCAGGCATAAATTTTTTGGTAAAAAGACATGAGAATTTTAGACGAGAACCTCTGAAATAGGGAGAAGTTAAAAAATCTTTTGTTTGGGAAATTTCTTAAGGGTAAGCTCAAGAGAACTCAAATTATGTTAAAACTTTTTGCGGCATTGTGGAACCAGGAGTTTTTGAAGACAAGTGATTGGGTTAAAAATCTATGATAAGGAGATGTAAAACATCAAGTAAAACCCTCACGATACCTCGGACACTGTGACTAAGGGTTAGGAAACCTTTTGATACGTAATGAAAGGGTTACATAAAAACCTTTGAACTTGTGACTAGAAAAATGTTCACTACCTCGGACTTAAGGCGGTACCTATGTTCTTGGTAGAAGGTGTTATAGAGTGAAGGAATGATTTTTGCGGCATTGTGATAAGATTAAATTAGAAGCTAAGCCTAAGTAGGAAATTCTAATTAAAATATTTAAATAAATTTTGTATGTTATGGGATCAAAGACAATGGCTACACCTTACACTCCACGAAAAAATGTATTGGTTGAGAGGAAAAACTGTACTATCACAAAGATGGCTAGGTGTAAGTTGCAAAGAAAGAAGTCTATTCAAATAGGTTTTGAGTTGAGAAATGTTCACATTAGTATACCTATTGAATAGATCTCCCATGATGGCAATGAAGTAGAAGGTCTGGGCTCATGGTTTGGAAGAAAGTCCAATTACGTCATCTTAAAGTTTTTTTGGTTTCTATTGCCTACACTTGGATTATAGCTAAGAAGATAACTAAATTAGATCCAAGAGCAAAGCTAATGATTATAATTTTGCTCAGCACCATAGGTTTATAGGTTGATTGATATTGACAACGATAGGGTAGCTTCAATAGTGAAGTTGTTGTTGATGAGGAGGTTGGACCTTTCCAAACTTCTCCTAAGTTTTGAATTCTTAAGTTGGAAGGGGTTGAGGATTTAGGTGTCGAATTCGGTGGCCTTGTGAAGGGGGGTGGAAGATTTTGAGCATGATGAGTCTCCTGAACTAGTAACTTATGATCTAGATATAGGTGGTCCAGGTCATGGTAGCCAATCTTGACTTGGATGAGGAAGATCCCTGAAAGAGACCCAAGTAATGGCACAACACCATTAGATATGTTTGAGTAAGAAAAAATGATCAAGGAGTCAATATTAAGAAATATATGAGTCAAGATTTTTGAGGAAGCACAAGGAGACCGGGTGGGAAAGAACTGTTAATCGAGTTTTCATTGATGTCAATATGGCATTGGCCAGGATGTCAATATTCTTGAGATGTCTAGTTCTAGATGATGATGCCATGACTCTTGGTTGACTAGGATACCATCAATGAATATGGAAAGGCACGAATAATTCAAAGCACTAATGAAGGAAGCCTTAAGAAGTACTTGATCTAATGTTGCGTACACTTGATCATTTGGTGGTTGGAAGACTATCTTACTATCTTAGAACTTTCCTAATGATGATCTTTTGCACTATGACATATTCTTTGCACTATTATTGAATACATGATGCTATACCTATCATGAAGTGACATGGATGCCCTACATGATGACACTATGATCCTATGATTGATAAGCCAAACAATGGAGAAGACAAACAAAGGAGAAACGAAGCAATGAAGAAGCCATCTTTGTCCTATTCACTTTACGCACACAAAAATTAAGGATAGTCACAAAGAAAAATTGCTTTTTACCACCTTAGAAGCATCCTTTCAAATTGACTCCTATATAGCCTTATAGAGTATATTTTATCTTTCTAATGAGCTATCCACTTTGTAGAAAATTCCCGGTAGTTGAAGAGAAAATGAATTTTCAAGTTTTAATATTATATTTTTATTTCTAGCCGATCTAAACTCAATTCCTCATGTCGGCTCCTTCACCCAATTTTCACGTCCTTTCATAGAGGTCGAAACTATAATAAATATAAGGGTAAATCCTCGTTCTAGGTAGGAAAAGTTAACATGAAGACACAAAATTTTAGACGGAGACTTTATAGGAGGTGAGGAGAGAAGTTAAAAATATTTGGTTTGGGCAATTTCTTAAGGTGAAGCTCAAGAGAACTCGGATTATATTGTTGAAAATTTTGGCAGCAATGTGGAACCAGGGGATTTTTGAAGACAAGTGATTGGGTTAAAAATATATGATAAGGAGCTATAAAACATCAAGTAAAACCCTTAAGTAGCAGAGCGTGTGACTAAAGTGGAAACCTTTGATCTGTGACAAAGGGCTACACAAAAATCTTCGAACTTGTGACCATAATAGTGTTCATACCTCGGACTTCTAGAAAATGCATGTTTCTCTCTAGAAGGTGTTATAGAGAGAAGGAATGATTTTTGCATCATTGTGATAAGATTTCGTTGACTAAATTAAGAGCTCGAACAAAAAACCGTGACAAGGAAAGCTTCCGGATACCTTCAACGCCTTGGATTTGTGTATCGGACATCCTAACACAAATGCAATAATCATTAGGTAGTCAACCTTCACAGTGCGGCTAGTACTCGGACATATAAAAGTTACGTGCACTATTGGAGAGTTGTTTATATGTCTAAAAAATATAGAACCTTGGTCCTCAATTGTGGGCTTGATCATCCTTTAGGCAACGAAATTGTGTGGAATTTGGACTGGCCTTAACACCTCAAGAGCGCTAGATATGGAATGAATAAGGAAGTCTTGGAAATTATTAGAACATTGGGAGGTGAAGTGTTTGAAGATACATTGAATACCATGGGCCGATCATATGGAAGGATGATAGCATTGGATAGTCACATTCTTGGAAACATTTGGAAACTTTAGATGAAGTACTCTTGGAACATTAAATTGGATAAGTGAAGTTTTTTTTGAAGAACATTCGGTGGAAAAATTGGGCTGGCCTTGATAGACTTGATCTCGAGTTTGGAGTTGCTACCTTCCATTGAAGAGCGGTAGAAGAACATCTCGTGTGCCGGCCTTGGAGATATCCATGATGCCTTGTTGAAGTTAACTTTCATCCTTGAACATATTTGGAGAATATTATTTGCATCAACTATTAAAGAGTTGAAATCTTAATACGGAGCATCTTAAGACAATTTTGAAGACATCATTGGAGCACCTATTAAAGGAACCTGTGGAGAAACTGCCAGGATATTTTTGAAGATCATGATGCATTATTCATCATGAGGTAACCTTGGAGATTTGTGTTTGGGTACAATGAAGAGCGATTGGTGACACCTTCATGAGAAGGACAAGGTTGTCATTGATGAAGTGACGTGGAGACTAAGTGAGGAGATAACTGAAGATTGTTAGGGCTTGTTCAAGAAGATATTGGGAGCCATGAAGCATAACCAAATATATCTAGACAAATTGAAGCGAGAGAGGTTGGAGCCTCATAGAGACAAGGTCGGTGCCTTGGAAGATAGGGTTGGAGCCCTAGAGGATTGGAGTCCTCGAAACTGGGTCGAGCTTGTACTAGAGATAGGGTTGGAGCCCTAGAGGTTGGTGCCTCAATTTGACAAGGTTGGAGCCTTGGAAATACCAAGTTGTGGTGCTTGGCACAATACGGAGTTGGAGCTTGGAAGAGATTAGAGTCTTCAGTAGGGTTGGAGCCTATATCATTATTGTACTTTAGTTATTGTAAAAGAAAGAAATTAATAAAAAGTATTTATTCCATCATTGTTCATTTTGTGTTCTAAATATAAGTGATCTAGGCGGTAAAATTAAAAATTTAAAAGAAATCTTTGATTCATCCCCCTCTCGGTATTTCTAATAGAGCCATGGTAGTCAAATATGAGGATTTGATGAAAAACCGGACTTGTGGTCTCACATCACTTCGATTGGGAAGAATCCTGTTGGGCACCCAAAGGGATGTACAATATCAAGTACAAGGAAAATGGTACATTGTGAGTACAAAGTATGGTTGGTTGCATAAGGGTTTCTTAGCAATAGGGCATTGAATATGAGGATACCTTTGCTCTTACAACAAATATGAGCACCATCAACTTTTTCTAGCACGGCCCAGCACAATTTCGTGGAAGGCCCATTGTATGGACATGAAAAGTGCCTTTATTAGTGGAGATTTGCGGAAGAAGTACGCATGTATCAACCATATTGTTTTCGAGGGTTTCGGGGAAGGAGCATCTAGTCTGTAATTTGAAGAAGGCTGTATGGTTTGAAATAGGCACCTAGGGCATGTTATATCAATATTAATAGGTATTTGGATGAACGGGGGTTCCAATGGAGTGCTTTGAGTTCCAACATGTGTGTGAAAAGAGTTAGTAATGATATCATATTTCTCTTCATACATGTAGATATCATTATCATAAGTAGTGAGGCAAGTTCAATAACACATCAAATCCAATATGAGATTTTTTTGACTTGATAGATCTGAGCCTCCTCACACCTCGGTATGGTTGTAGACTTTTGGAAAATAGGTAACAACATTTTTGTCTCACAAAAAATATGCCGGGAGTTTGTTGGAAAATTTTAGAATGACTGATTGCAAAGTATTGTCTACACCTATGGAGAAAGGGTTTGAAACTTTCAACCAAAAGTACTCTAAGGTAGTCGATGAGTCGATGTACGAAAACTAGTTGGTAGCTTGATATATCTTAGAGTCCATAGACACGATTTGAGCTTCACTATGAGCTTCATTTCCCGGATTCATGATAATGCCAAGGTAGAGCACTAGAAAACAAAAAAGTGAGTGTGGAGATATGTGAAAGGGACACTTGACTTTGGCATTTTCTACAATAGAAGCAAAGACCTAGCCTATGTGGGTATACAAATTCAGATTGGGAGGAGTTATCTTGATAATAAAAAAATCTACTTTTGGATATGTTGTTGGCCTTGGCATAGGTGAAGTCACATGGACTAGAAAGAAGTAGCATGCCTGAAGTCGGGAGGCCTTTTTTGTGCTTGAGAAGAAAAATATCGAGGAGTAGTGAAAGAAGCATGCTAGGAAGTTTGGCTCAAGAGGATGCATTGAAATGCAACAAACATAGCCAACACCATTGTGATGTGAGAACCAAGGCTTGATGAAACTTGCCAAGCATCTTGTCTTTCAAGAGCATACCGAACATGTGAGGTATATTACCACTTCATCACATAGCTTGCGAATGGGTCTATCAAATTGTAGTATTGTCTATCAAGAATCGGGCTACTGGAGACATTCTCACCAAGGGTTTGGGTCATTTAAAAAATATGTAAAATTATGGGATAAGCTTGGCATAGTTGGTAGATTGACCATTAAGGGAGGGTATTAAAGTAAATATTAGTTCTTTGTTCAATAATGGTCAATTAGGTACTAGATTTGGGCACTAATAAAGTCGGATGGACTTTAGTTTGTTTTATGTGTTTGATGTCTTATTTCACTTTAGTGTGTATTTCCGATATCTCACATTCATAAAAATTGGATTGACTCAACTTTATTGTAACATATATGGGAAAGCTTTTGCTTTCTCACTATTAACTTAAAGGCACATAACAACGATGAAAAAGAGGGGTTTTTGTAGTTGCAAGACACAATATTGTTTTTGCAAAGTGGAAGGCAATGAAAAAAAGGCCCTTTATCCGTCCTTTCCTCGAATGCAAAGGAAACCCAAAATATTTTCTCACAGTTTTTATATTTGTCTCCAACGACCCCCGATGAATCACTTCACTTTCCTTGGTTTAAAAACTAAGAAATAGCCCTTTCCCAACCTTGTAAGGAAAGGTCTTACTTACAACAAATGAGATGACCCCAACTCCAGACCACAGCAAACAATCTTCCCGGTATAAAAATAAAGAATCCCGCAACAATAGCAAGATAAAATAAAAAATTGGCTTCCAATTTAGAATCCAAATGAACTAGAAACTATTTAATTTCTAGACAAAGACCTTCTATAAGGTAGTTTAACTCGCCTTTAACGAACAAATTGACAAACCACCCAATAATATTTGGAATGGAAGCCACTAATAATGCATACAAACATAGAAGAGATTAATCCTACCAAAATGAATCAAAAGGATGAAATCCCTAGGAAAAAAAAAATTAAATCTTATTAAGACCACATAAATGAGGGGACTACATGGATTGTCCCCATAACAAGTGATATCTATTTGAAATAAATATTTATAATATCAAAAAATAATAATATTAATTAAGCTAAATCCAAGTCTTCTGGCTTGATGATAGGGTTGGAACTTGATATACACATAGTATTAAGGCACTTACGCCTTTAGTCAATATAATCAACAACTTGTCCTTTGACTATTGCATCCACAGTGGCTCCCACATTTGATAAGGATCCAAATAAAGAGAATTGGCATAGGAATTCAACATGTTTTAGGCCACAATGGGCCTTTTTGTAGTCCGTTGGGAAATGATTAATCACTTTAACCACGATGAAACAATAATTGAATTTTTTATTGTGGTAGCATTCGGAACCTATGGACTTGATTGCGTTGGAAAATCGTAAATGCACCAAAATAGATATTAAATAGGTCCATGAATTTCTTAAGAGATGTATGATCATCATTGTATTTATCCTAAAATTAAAGTACAAAATACACATACTCTTAAAAATCATCTAACGGTGAAAAAATACACAAAGAAAGGTTAAATCAAGATCATCAATGATCTATTTTTGAGTAGGCGATGAATATTCAACTTTGTTACAACATTACTTTGCCAAAACCGTGAGAAATTTAATCAACCCAACTTCTGTTTTAAAGGCTGAAAGGTATTCAAAGAAAACGGTTGAGAAGCAAACTAAGAAATAATAAAAAGAACTTACACATAATCGAACTCTATAGGCCCCAAGGCAACAATATATGTACAAAGTATTACAACAAGAGAACTCCCTTGGAAGGATTGAACACCTACACTTTTTTTGCCCCTTTACCCTTTGGGACAACGAAGATTTTGATGTTTGCTATGCCAACTACTTCTTTTTTCTAAAAAGATTCTTCTTCACATCTCTCATCGGCCCTATTTTTCGTCTCCAAATCATTTTTGTATGCCATACGGTTCTCAAGGGTAAAGTCCAGACAAAATTTCTTGCAAATTTAATGCCAAATTGCGAGCTCCTCCTACACAAATCAACCCATGAAAACCTTTAACAGTGGCATGATGATGATAGACATCAATGATAGTAGAGAAATCTCATAGGCGGCGAATAGAAAATGATAATTCAAAAATGCTATGATGTATATGATTATGGTTTTGAACAATATCATCTCGATCAAGCAACAAATAATCATTCGAGCTAATTCATCAATACATGGAAAAAATGCATTTACAATTTTGTCCGGTAGATGCAAACATATTTTTACGGAATGATGTGATAGGAGCTTAGAATAGAAAGAACACCAACAACGATAACTCTTGAAACCTATATGGAGCATAATGCGAGAAATCAATACCTAGCTCCCGATAAATTATTTTTCTTTTGAGAGAACAAAATTTATTCGGATACACTATACAATGTCTAGTTGCTGCAACGATATTTTGTAACAATTTGAGAGAAGCCTAGAAGAACAAAGATACCATCAACAATATCATTCGAGAAATGCGACATATTGTAGAACTCTCGTGCAATTCAGAGCCCAATAAATTATTTTCCCTTATGAACACAAAAACATACTTTCAGTTACCACCCTACATAAAAATTCGGATCCAATTGCAAACTCACAAACCAATGGTATATTTGAAACATGCCGATGAAACCAAACCCCCAATCTTACAATTTTAAACATGACAATCAAATCAAACACCCAACACAATACGACTTTTAGGCAACCACCATTCTCATGGAAGGGAGGAATGATCGGTATCTGATGGGTTCAAAGTCAATTCAAATAAGATGCTTACGCACGGTGATGAACCATATCCATATGCGCCAACAACAATGATTTCATTCAATGGTAGTTCCATCCATATGTAGAAATAAGGTTGCTCTCGGCATTGAATTTTGTCTACAATCACAATCAACTTAGTTTTGAAGATCTATTAGATTCCACTTGAATGAATTCAAAAAAATTCCAAATAAGATGCGAGCACTTAACTTAGAAAGGAAATGATTCAAAGACAAAATAAATTATATTTTGATGACCTCATATAGTAACAAAATGGAAACATAAACTCACAAAATCAAGAAAACCCAAACAAGAACCAAGAAAGAAGCATAAAAAACAAATGCAATACTATTGTTACCTCTTCCAATGGAATATATACCCAATTAAGCCAAACTAGCAAACACTATCATGGATGGAGATACAAATTCACTTATGGGATTCTCCTTTGCTAAATATCATGAACAAATTTAACGGATTTGAAGAATTTCCAAAACTCACAATTCTAGTGTTTGTCTTTCCTTATAACCATAATTTCGAGGGGGATAAGCTGAAACCGGATAAGGTGAACACGTCGTACTAGCGAAAGTGAGACTGATTACGTTGTTGTTTCTCTCGAGAAGACAGCAAAATGGCGAAAAAAACCCAAGAGCATGCATCCAAACCCTATGTATGCATGAAGTGATCCTTGTACAAATCCATCATAGTTCTAAGGCCCACCGGAGGAGAAGTAATGTACTCTCTATCTATAAATGTCATCTACAATAATCTTATTCCAAGTCATGCTTATATGCTAAGAGGTAAGGGAATAGGAAAAAGTTCCGGGGACTAATAATGGAATGATACAACTAAGCCAAGCAAGTGCAAAGGAAGTTTCGAGATTATAAATCATAATATTTTGTTTGTCAAAAAAAGGAAATTTTCCAAAGAAAAGTGTGTCTCAGAATGGCACTAGGGTTTAAAATGTGCATCAATTATTTCTACTACGTATCGATTCATTGGTCGATGATTGTTATCCTACGGTTCTTGCAAATAGCTAAATTGTTTTGGAAAATTATCACGATATAGACGGGTTTGTTTTGTAGAGATGATATTTCATTTTTTATAAGTCATTGTGGCATGAAACTAATTTAGGTTCAAAGGGTTGAAATGTTTGTATATAAATATGATGGATAAATTATTACTCCTTACCCAGAGATTCTTGTTTGATTTGTTAATGAGGATGTATTGTTTGTGTACTCAACATTACCACCAAGGATTTTGAATCAGAGTGAAAATGGCTTGGACCAACCAAGCTATAGTGAGACCACACGTAACACATAGCTAAACATACATAGCTAAGAAACATGGATTTTCATTTGAGCCCTTAGCTTTCACCTTTAAATGTCTAAAAAACATGGGCATGGAAATCTTCTTTGTTGTTTGCAAACTCATACAACACAAATAGTTGAATTTTAGGCACATCTTTATAGAAACGACTATAAAAACAGTACCAGACCTGACTATATAATCTTCAAGGAAGATTTCAACCCATTGTTGGTATATAATAACTTCTTGAGATTGAAGTCGGCGGGACGGGGCACGGCAATTGATAGTAGAAAACGCCGGAGAAGCGAAGCCACTAGCTGGGAGGTATAAGCTATTTCACAGGATTTTGTTGGGCAGGTGTTGTGATGTGTTCACTTGGGGTATTGATTTTGAGATTGACCCATGAATAGTATTCATGGAATTAAATTTTGTTTATTTTCACAAATGGAACTCCTGGCAAAGATAATAGTCAAGAACTTGAACAAATCCATCTTTGAATGTGACCTAGCCATAATCCCCCATCACCTAACATTCTTAAAGACCCACAAGGGGAATTTTTGATGCTAGCGATTGCAATGTATTTTCTTCACTAACCATCCAATAATTTATGCTACAAATTTCTTTATGTACCTATATCCATGAAAATATTTCAATCCATCAAAAATGACATTTCGGTACACTAGAAGAATATAAAAGGGATTAAGAACTTGTAGTAAGGTTACCATGCTATCATAAATATTTAATTGATTATTTAATCAGTTTCTTCATTCATCATGGCCCTCTCAATCCCATGCCAATAGAATGGGGTACCTCATATGATATATCCAAACCTTGCCTGATGTAGGCGAATATTAAATCTTTCGAGTGAGAGTGGTTTAGCAATAAAAGTTGCTGGCTTATTTTAAATTGAGGGTTTCCACTCTAATATGTGATGGGGAAGAAGAAATATGTGCCTGCTCCTTATGAAATTTTGTCCATCCCAAGAACTCATTTTTAGAGTTTTAATTCCATGACAAGTTGAAGTGAATATCTCCATAAGTGTTTTCTATTTTTATTTTTTTTAAATTGTGATGAATAAATGATTGACTGTGTTCATTCTTGGTAGTTCTAAATGTCGTTTCTCGTGAAACACATATTTCATTAACCCTGCTCAGTGCGAAGTCTTCATTATTATAACGAACATACAACTTTCTGATTTTAGACATAAACATAATTACTTCAGGATGAATATTAGCTAGCTGCTCTTTCACAACATCAACCTTCTTAGGCCGCAAGGCGATGTGTGTGTGTTTGGAAGCTCACAACCGTACACTTCTTGGAGGTCTTTAATGCTCGACTTTTCATCTATACACTGCGGAATGATATATTCAATTTTGGTTCCGAGTGGAGGTATCTCATTAAACCTTATCTTATATCCATTCTTTTTTGCATATGTAAGGCTATTTTGTTATCAAGAAAACACTCTTAAACCCAATCCCTGAACATATAGAAAGGTATAACACATATCATCTTAATAGCCATGGCCCCGAGCTCTTAAACCCGGTCTACGCATATTTTGGAAATATGAAACAAATTTTATCAATAGTCGAGGCTAGAAAACGTTCCCAATCACCCACGATTTTATTTTGTTTTCATAACAAACTTAAGCTATACATCTATGACCCAAAAGATTTCTGGCAATCTCTTTGCCAAATTTAGAAATGTATAGTGAAGTTTATCTAAATAGTCGAAATGAAAGTACTCCCCCTCATCCCAGTTATATTTTCTTTTGTACATATTTTTTTCTAAACATACATGACGAAAGCTCTTAAACCCAAACTACGCAAATTGAAAAATACATTACAAATTTTATCTAAATAGCGAGGGCTAGGAAAATATCCCAATCACATGAGTTCTAGTATATTATCATTAAATATTTTAACTAAATGGCCATAGCCCAAAAAGATGTTAGCGAAACTTCAAAGCGGGAATGCTCTACAAATTCTACCTAAGCAAATTGGTTCTAGAAAAAAGTTCCCAATTGCCCCCATTCCATCTTGTTTTCAAAAAATATTTCATCTAAACACCATGATCAAAGCTCCTAAACCCAAATTCCATAAATTTAAAAATGCACACCAAATTCTATCTAAAAATACAAGGCTACAAGCTCCCAATCACCACAATTCTATTATGTTTTTATACCATATTTCATCTAAACATCCATGTTCAAAGAAGTTAAAGAAAAAATCTTCAAATTCGGATACCTAGTGAAAATTTTATCTTAACGAGACGGAGACTAGAAAAAGCTCCCAATCACCCCAATTTATATTGTTTTCATAACATGTTGCATATGACGACCATTCCCCGTAGTTTTTAAACTCGATATTTGCAAATTTAGAAATAGATATTACATTTTATCTAAAAAATAGATAGTCAAGGATTGAAAAACCTCCCTATCACCCCAATTTCCTTTTATTTATGAGTGCAAGTTTTAAGAAATGAATACCTTTCTCGTCAATGTAGCCTCCTTGTCTTTGCCATTCTTGGTAGATCGTCCAACGTACGGAAAGGAAGATTATATATGTTGTGGTTGGTGAATCCACGGTGAATCCTAGTTTGATTTTTAAAGACCATCAAAGTAGCGAGGCACCACACGTGACATCTCAGTTGTAATCACGAAAGGTTTTAAAATGTCCCATAAATTCTTTCTAATATGTATCAATTCAACTTTGGTTGGTGATAGTTATCCCACGGTTCTTACAAATTGCTAAAATGTGTTGAAAAAATCCCATTTATTTTGGCTTAGAATCAAATTTTGGTCCCCGGGCATGGTAGACATGTTGCAAGATGGCTTGTTTTACGTAGGAATTTCTCATGAATAGAGGGAGAATCAACAAAATCTTTAATGATTATCACCCATGCCTTCGTCTTTGTCTTCCTCCATGGAATATTTAACATACAACCTCTTGAGTGCCTCGTTGCATTGGTCTAGAAGAGTTTTTTGAAGGGACATATTCCTTTTGTAAAAATGAATTCACCATGATTGGAAGGCAACGAGAATCCAATTTCTTAGCAGTTCAGCCAGACAAATTCATGCAGCAAATGAAATCATTGTGATTGGAGGCAAGGAATCAATTTCTTGAGTTCAACCAAGGGTATCAAATCGAGTTGGGATAGCATGGATGCGTCCTTCCTCTTCCTTCATTGGAAAAACCACCTGCAACATGAGGAAATAGACAAAGAGGAAAGCAAGAAAAATTTTGATATTCGAAAAACAAAATCCCATGAACTAGTTTACTCAAAGCTAAGGAAAAGGGGTTTTTGAGAGAGATTATTGAACACAAACTCTACAAGGATTGTTCATGTGGAGAAGGAATTTGTTTCGTACTAACTTTTGATTATGGTATGGTGGTGTAAAACCTTGCATTAAGTAATGGGTTACAATGGGGTTGGAAAATATGAGAGTTCAAATGAATAAATGGCTATAGAGGACACAAAAGATAAAAATCAAGTTGAATAAGTTTTGATGAAGTAGAGATAACTAATGAGTGGTGGTTGAACTTGATGTGAGCAAATGAAGAAGGCAATTAGGAATTACAAAATTAGATTAACTAGGAAGAGAGTAGTGAAGTGAGGATGAGAGAGTTGGAGAATTTCAATGGGAAAGGTGAGTTGGTGAAATGGAGTAGTTTATCTTGAAACAAAAGGGTTGATGATAAAATATAGCTCAATAAGAGTACGTAGTCAATGCACCTCAATGAGGTCTAATGAGCACATGGTGAGGTTACAAGAGATATGTGATTACAAAGTACTTGGGTTGGATGCAATGCGAATGAGATTGCGAATGAGAAAGAATCAAATGAACTAATGGGAAACCATATCCTAAGGCCAACGGAAGGGATGAGAACCTAGTAGTGGGCATGGCACTAGACAATAGCAAATTTGGCCTTATACCAACCCCGCCCCTTATGATTCTTAAATACAAATAGGTAAAACTACACTATCACATGTTAATAATGGTTCAAGTCCACCTCGTAGTCGGCTGCCCATGGAGGAACAATAAGAATTAGAAGAAGTAGTCTTAAAAATAGTACAAGTTTGAATTTTAAGAGCATCACACTTGGGAGTTTAGTTATTTAGAGCAAAAAAACAAGAGTTTCATGAATTTAGTACCTATGATGCTTTGAATTATAACCTAGGAGCATGTAAGAGAAATAATATTAGAGTGATGTACTATTTAAAAAACTTAGTCATATCTAAATGCTTTGGAAAAAAAACATAATGATCCACATACCTTGATATGAAAAAACCTTTAAAATGTCCACTTTTAAAATCTCTTATGCTGTAGTTACCTCATGTCATTGGATAAGATATCAAAATTATGTAAGTAATCGTGCAATCATATTTTTCATTCTCTTAAAGGAACTCTTCCTGGACATGCACCCCATCTGACATAAATCATCCTAACATATGCATTTGAAGTAATATAAATCATCCTATGACTATCTCGAAAAAATTCTCACCCATAGCCTTGGTGATGGTGTAAGGCTCGTATCAAAATGGTATGAGCTTCTTGCAGGAGTTTGTCGGTTTCTCTTTATGCAAGTCCAACCATAACTCGTCACCAACCTGAAACTTATGTGGCATACACCATATCAAGAGACACAATTCACGTATGCCTTTTGTCTATGGTTTTGGAACCTTTGTGAGGCTCTAAGAAGAAGGATTGTTGCGATCAAGGCCAAAAGAAAGTTGGTACTTGGAATGTATTGAAGCGATGGGACATGCAAGGTGTTTGTGTTGGGTAATATACGTGAGTTGTGGAGAGCTTGGATGATGATTTTCTACCTTCGTTAAAAAATTGTTGCTCCTCTCTGAGCTTGGGAGGCAAACCCAAACAGTGCAATGGTTGCATGTTGTAAGTTTTTCAACAAGAGGCAATTCCTACACATGCTAATGTTGCCTTGGTGGTGCGTGTTTAAGAGTGTTAAGAAGTGCCGAAAGGGGAATCACAAGGGAGAACTAGGTGAAAATGCATGGAAATGAACAAATAAGAGTTTGTGCCAAAGAGGAGTGTCAACGAATTCTGGGTGTCTCAAGGAAAAAAGTGTATTTAGGAGAAGGTCATAATAGGACTTGTAGGAGTGAATCCTATGGTTACAATAAGGGGTTGGCCAAATAAATTTCATATAAAGGGAGACTTTGGGTTGGGCACTGTATTTGTTTTCCAATGACTTGGTTGGGTGCCCGAAGTCTGAAAAAAATTAAAGATATATATGTGGGCATGACAACTAGGTAGTGATAAGGTGTACCAAAGAATGCAGGGAAATACTAACACATGCTAGAAAATTCTGCCAAGATATGCAGTGCTAAGGTGTGGTGCGAACACATGCTAGGGAGTGTTAGGTCCAAGTGCTAGGGAAACACAAGGGAAAAATAGTTTCAAATGCCAAATGAAGTGTTAACGAGTTCTAGGTGTGCCAAGGAGGAAGTGAAAAGGTATGTTATGTAGTTTCAAGGCGTGCTAGAGTCTTGGAAACATACCAAGATGTGTCCGAAGTCTGAGCTATGCCAATACATGCTAAGGAGTGTTAGGGAGTGATAGGAAACACAAGGGGAGCACTAGGTTAAAATGCATGGAAATGAATGAATAAGAGTGTGTGATAGGGAGTGCCGGCGAGTTCCGGGTGTTAAGAAGAGAGTGGCAAGGTGTTCCGGGCCGGCGCTAAGTCATTCTAGAGTGCCGGGGTGGCATTCAACCAAGATGTGTCGAGGTGCCGGGGTGTGCCAACATGTGCTAGGAGGTGTTAGGGAGTGCAGAGGCATCCCGAAAAGGAATGTGAAAAGGTGTGCTAAAACATGGCATACAATGTAAATGCATGTTGAGGATTGTTAAAGGGAGGTTCCGGGGGGAACACAATGGAGAATTAGGTCAAAATGCTTGGTAATGAATGAATAAAAGTGTGTGCCAAGGTGTGTTAGTGAATTCTAGGTGTCATAAGGATGAATTGTTTTAGAGGAGAAGTTCGGAATAATAATTGCAAGGAAGGTAGTCTATGGTTGTGATAAGGTGTGGAAAGATTAATTTAAGATAAAGGGATACTTTGGGTCGGGCACAACATTGTTTTGGTAATGACTTGGTTGGGTTCCCAAGTTGCAAAAAAAGTAAAGGCTATACATGAGGGTTTGAAAACTAGGGAGTGCCCGAGGTGTTCCGAGAGATGTAAGGTTCCCAAGTAAGGCTAGTTGTTAGGGAATGAGTGCCAAGTAATGCTTGGGAATGCTAATATGTGACATATATTGCGAAGGCATGTCAAACATGCTAAGATGTTCCATGTGTTAAGGCATGCCAATATGTGAAAGGGTGTGACAATGCGTGTCGGTGGCGGTGAGGAAACAAACGGAGAGAAACAAGTTGAACTACATTTGAACGATTGGTAATGGTGAGATCATTTTTTTTATTCTCTTAAAAAGGAACTCTTTCTAGACATACACCCCATCAAACATAAATCACCGAGTAAAAAAAGAATGGAAATGAATGAATAAGGCTTGTGTGTTGGGGGTGTTAGTAGTGTGGGGCATGGCAAGGGGAGTGACAAGGCATAATAGGGAATGCTGGCGATTTCAAGTATGGATGTACTAATATGTACCCCGAGATAGTTCAGGCATGCTAGGCATGCCAAGACATGCCATATGTTAAGGAGGAGTGTTAGCAAGTTCTAGGTGTGATAAGGAGGGAATGACAAGGTATGTTAGGAAATTCCAAGGCATGATAGAGTGCTAGGAAAGCATGCTAGGTTGTGCCAAGTTCCGGGGGTGGGCCAATGTGTGCCAGGAGTGTTATGGAGTGCTGAGGGAAACATAAAGGTATACTTGTGTCACAATGCATGGAAATGAATGAATAATAGTGTGTGACAAGGAGTTTCAACGAGTTCCATGTGTGATAAGAAGAGGTGACAAGGCATGCTTGGCGGTGATAAGGAATGATAGAGGGCTAGGGCGGGATGCGGCCAAGATGTGCCAACGTGTGCAAGGAAGTCGTAGCCCCAGGAGTGTCGGGGAAACACAAGGGAACACTATGTCAAAATGCATGAAATGAAGCAAATAAGAGTTTTGGGATTGGAAGTGTCGGTGAATTCCGGGCGTGCTAAGGAGGGATTGACATAGCGTATGCTAGGCGGTGTTAAGGAATTCTAGAGGCCATGGTGACATGCCAAGATATCCTAGGTGTTAGGGTGTACCAACATGTGCAAGGAGTGTTAAGGAATGATATGGAAACACGAGAGCACTTGGTAAAAATGCATGAAAATGAATGAATACGAGTTTGTGGCTTGGGATTTTCAATGAGCTCTAGGTGTGCTAAGGAGGGAGTGAAAAGGCATGCTAGGTAGTGCCAATGAATGCTAGAGTGCTAGGGTGGCATGAAAAGATGTGCCGGTACATTGGGGTGTGCCAATGCATCTTGGGGAGTGTTAGGGAGTGTCGGGTAAACACAAGGAAGCACTAGATCAAAATGCATGGAAATGAACGAATAAGAGTGTGTGATATGGAGTGTCGATGAGTTCTAGGTGTGTTAAGGAGGGGAGTGAAAAGGTTATATTATAGCAGTGCCAAGGTATGTTAAACTACCAAGGTGTGTCGGGGAAGTGCTACGGTGTGTTAGGGAGTGTAAAATAATGTCAAGGAATGTAGGGGATGCTAACACATGCCACATAATTCCACGAAATTTAAGACATGTCGAGGTGTTATTGCATCTCAAGATGTAAACTATGTTTCTTAGTTTTTTTTTTTACCATAGTTGTATGTGATGAGCCTTGTCTTGGTAACTTGTTAAGTGGGATCAATTGAGATTGGACATGAGTAGTATAATATGAGTTACATGTAGTTCTAAGGTGAACAAGGCATATGTTGAATTTCTATGAAACATGAGAATTTGAGTTTGGTCTTAGAATCTTTGATGCAAACACACTCAAGTGCCACAACACATCAAATTTCACGATGAAATCTACACACATCGGGGAATCAATTAGTGCACATGAATATTTTTAACTTTTTCCAAACCTTTCTTCATTAAATTACAAAGTTTGTAAGGCTAGAGATCTCGTACCGGGGATGATGGCCTTTTACAATCACATTGATATAAGGAATACAACTAGGGATTGGTGTTAGTCGTTTGACAACCAATATACCTTGAACAAGACAACACTTGACCAATTTTCGATGGTGGACACACATAGCCCTTTCAATCCACATGTCTTGAACACATCTGGCGGTCCTCTTTCCTCCCATTATGCAACTCCTCAATACGCACTCTATCAATGAACTAAACTCCTTTATGTTACTAAAATTAGCTCAAATTTTTTTTCCCTCTATCTACCTCTTTTTTCCTTTAAGGTACGCAACACTTAAAGTTTTCGGTGTTATTCACAAATCTGTTGTTGTAACTCTTTGGTCCTTCCCACTTTTCCATACTACGCTCCAAGATGACAAGTCTAGGGATATGGAGGTTTCACTTCTTCTCAATGACTTGCTAGCCCATATTTGCTCCTTTAGTTCTTCAAATTCCACATGTCCTTGAGCCCAATACCTACCCTTCTACCGGTATTGTTTTCCTTCACAAGTACGAGGACTTAGAGCTCTTCTTTGATAGTCACCTAACAACCCTCCAATTATACTTGGAGCGCCATCAATTTTCCCAACCAAAGTGATTTTTTTTTACTAATCTAGTGCCTAACACTTCCCTCATCTAGGGATATTCAAATATGCCACCTAATAGTGATTTGAGTCCTCTCCAAATCCTTTATTCTTGTGTAACAATTTTTTGTTGTCCAATCTATGAACAAATACGAACTACTCATCTTATCGTCCTTCTACCAATTTGTAGATAATTTGAACTAGGGTCACAAATCATCCATTATCATTCCATTCACCCTATACTTCATTTATGGTACACTTCAAATCTCTGTCCAAAACTCTATGGAAAATCCAACAAAATCAACTCCTCTTCATCGATCCATTCCTCATATGGCACATTTATTACGCTCCATCTTCTACTCGATCCCACCTTCCTTTGGATTTGCTATCTCCACACATGCCTTGCAAACCATCTTCCAAATTTGTGGTATATATTGCGAGAGATAAATCTCTCTCTAAGGGTCACAACCCATCTTCTTCTATGCAAGTTTGTCCATGATCGTAATAACATACCTTATGGATTGAACATGCTAGGAAAACTACCTAAATGAGAATTATACTTCTATTCTAATTGCTTTATAACAAACCATGATATCATCCATATCAAAAAGGAAAAATATTTCCTCCATAAGAGCCTCGACCTAGCTCACTTATGGATACATAGATTCTAGTCATTTATTTAGTGAATCTTGGCTTTGACTTTTATATCTCTATGACCCTCAAACTACGATTAATTCGATCAATATTACACTGTGACTACTTCTATTCGCCTAAATTCTAGTACGACCCTCCTCCATTTGTGTTGGTATTTATCACGGAACCTCGCAACCTATTTAACCAACACAAGGTGAGGGTCTCAACCCCTCTCTACTACTTCAAAATTTGATGCGGACTTCACAAAAAAACATATGAAACCCACATGCCCAAATTCTCATGAGTCACCTCTCTTAAGCTTTATCTACCCTAAGAGAACCAATAATATGCCATCTACTTCCTCTCTCGAAACCATTAAGGTATGTGACATTCTTGTGAACCCTCGCATGATGATATTACTCTTGGTGGATGAACATGGCCTCCCTTTAGCAATGCTTACTCGGACCTCTAACTAGAACTACTTTAGGACTACATGTCTCCTAGCCTCCTTGATAAAATGAGCTCCTTCTCCTTGATGTTCTTGCCTTCATACTAAGGCATCCTTAAATAGCTTTTCATAGCTAGGCCTCTTGAGGCTGCTCTAGAACTTAAGAATTTATCTACTTAGACCTTAGAAATATTATTTTTACGGTTTAATTTTTTTTTTCGTTTAAACCTCATCTCGGGTCCAAAGCCCTTCGCTTGGATTGTTTTCCCACAAAACATTTTGTGGTCAAAATCACCCACAAACCCATCTCATTAGTCTTTGTAGTACCTCCAAGCTACACAATTTAACAACATAGTCTAGTTGTAGTAATCGTAACTTAAGCTCACATTGTCGAGCGAGGACTTGGTTGGGTTCCCAAGTTGAAAATTATGTAAGGGTGGTGTGAGGGCATGATAACTAGGAAGGGTTAGGGAATGTAAGGAATGAAAAGGTGTGTTAACACATGTTGGATAATTTCAATGCATGTTGAGGAGTTCGAGGTGTCGAGGTATCACGAGGAGAAATAGGTCAAAATGCATGGAAATGAACAAATAAGAGTGTGTTCTAGGGAGTCTCCCGGTGAATTCAAAATTAACTTGCCAAGGATGAAGTGTGTTAGAAAAAATTTCATAATAGGATTTGTAAGAGGCTAGCCTACGATTGTGATAAGGGGGCTCTTAGACTCATGTATTTCACTATATCCAAGGTGATCGATCCTTTGATTAGATTGTTCATATCTTGAAAATAATATTATATGGCTATCATTTATTTTCATATAAGAAAGGAGACCATTTGGCTTGTCAAGAGAATCAAATGAATCAATTTGCCCCTTATAGTTCGATGGAAAGGAGAAAAATTGTTGCGACAAGGTGTGATGGGGATCAAACTTCATTTCTTCCCTTGTTCCATTTCATTTTCATTCACCCTCTTTGTCCCCCTCATTTCCTTCATATTCTCCCATTCTTTGAAACCCATTTCCCATGTGCTTCTCTTCCATTTTATCTTCCATTTTGAAATATACGTTACCTTACCTTTCTTCTGCATTTTCGCTTTACCCTTCCACCTTTACTTTTTCATTTCTTTTTATTCCCCGTCGTGATCAAAGTGGGGCCCTCATCGCATTTCATAGACTTTACGTATTTGGCATTGGAACTAAGCTTTAAATAATGCGATCGCCGATTTGTGATATCACATCGCATTTGTTTTACCGTGCTTGAGCGCCCACAATATATTTTATTTAGTTTGCGATGCGGTAAGTCGGCCCCACCTCGTGCTTCAGCCCCATTACACAAACATTGAAATACATTGTTATATCATATAAAAATTCATAACAACGATCGCTTAAAAACCAGCGATTCATAACACTCCGCAGTTCTAGTGGACCCCTCTTCCCCGCACTTTGCAAATTTTAGGATTTAACCCTGTAACTTATAAATAAAACTTAAAATTGCGTGTGTGCCTACGATGCAGTCCCACTTCTTCCTTTCCACGTCACTCATCTCCTCCATCACGCATCGCACTTCGCAAATTTTAGATTTTACATATTCTGCGCTTATAACTAAACGCTATGGTGTGATGTGCGGCTGTGATCCGGTCCCACTTTCCTCCCGTCATTTTACCCTACATGTCCCCTCCCCATCGCATCGCATTGCCGAAACGTATTCTTTATAAAATAAACTATAAAGGTTGTGAAGTGTGCGGATGCGTGCCTACTATTTGAATTCTACGAGAATTTCAGGTCCGGAGTGAAACGAGTTGTCACTATGTTTTTTGTGTATAACGAGTCAATTTGAGACTATGAGGTTTATATCTCATTTCATGAATAAATAGACCCGGAGCACAAGCGAGAAGAAAAGGCTTTCCACCTCATTTGCACCAGCATCATCTATAAATCCGATGGCCTACGTTTCATTACGACCTCCCTTTACCATCCTTACTTTATCCTTGAAGGGGGGGTCCAGAGCAGACGATTTTCAAGAAAGGGACCCCCTTATGTGTAACTCTCTCATGAATTCACACCCCCCTTTCTATTACCACTTCTGCACTTGAAGGGTACGAAATACCACTTTTCTCTTGCAAAACTGTTTTCCCCAAATGAAAAACCATTTTTTAGCAGTTTTACCGAGTCCGTTTTTTAGGGATATTCTGGTAGATGGGAATGAATTTTGTCAAACTAGAGGGATTTGTCCAACACGGGCTAAAGAAACGAAAAACCTCTCCCAGTTGCACAAGTGTCTTGATTCTGAGATAATCGAAAGCCATCTCTCGGCCTTATTTTTGGATTTTCATTTTTTTTGTGTTGGTCATGATTTTACGGCAAGCTTGTTGTGGAGAGAAATTTTGGAGATGAATTTTGAAAATGCGAGAGATTTTTACCAACATGGGGAAAATAACAATAACCTCTCTCATATTTTTTATAGTGTCACCATTGAGAGAAAAAAAAATGTCATTGACCCTATTTTTCGGGATTTTTTTTGATGATGGTTATTATATGTGAACAAGGATAATATATTTCAGCAAATTTTTTCCCATAAAAAATGTGCTAGACGGTATGGCGGTAGGAAAAAAAAAATCAATCGGTGACACGCTTTGGAGTTAAGCCAGTCTAGCCAAGGCGATGCAGAAGGAAAATTTGGGCAGGACATCAATTTTAATGTCTCACTTTGTGTTTTAATTTTAAAAGCCCAATTGCGTTCACCTTATAATTCACGAAGGGTCATTGAAGTTAATATAGCCAATGGTGGGCGATAGATTCACCTCATCATAGCCTTGCATGGCCATACTTGTCCATTTTACTTGCTTAAATTGTAATCAATGAAATTTTTCCGGGTAGATTAGGGAAAAACGACTTAGTTGTTAGTTAAATGCCACTAGAATTCTCATTATAAAAGGTTGGATATTTTAGCACTTGTATTGTAAGAACTACCATTGAAGCACTTTAATTTTGAGTTGGACATCAATAATCAAAGGCGAGTTTCCCCGATTCTTGAGTTGTGTCAAAATGGTGATGTGTTTCATCTTTGTTTTAATGTTTCCCATTTTTTTCTCTCTTGTGTATACGCTCATCTAATTGTAAATTAGAAATTTTAGATTAAGATTCATTGTCGGAGCACCTTAATTCTATACGCATTACAATGCGAATGTTTCTGTGAGGCTTTGATTAAAGAATTCTTAATTGCTCTTTAGTCACTACCGAACCTTACTGTTTCTTTCACCTCATAATTCATACAACTCTTAAAATCCATTTAGCCTAGGTTAGCTTGCCCTTGTGATTTTCTCTTTATTTTGATGTGCCATTCAACCTTTGACTTCATTGCCCAATGGAATAGCTTCTACATCCCTATCTTTATCCAACCACACAATCAATCGAACGAAACCAACCCCATCATTGTAACTAGCCTAATATCGGTAAGTATAACCGGCAAGTTAAATCGATTTAAATCATAAACGAGAGAGAGCCACTGCGGAGTCTAGGAAGGTTAAGTCCTAGTCTCCAAAGCGGTTTGATGTTGTGCTTTATAGTTTAGTTTTTCCAATATTATAAATTATAAGTGCAAAACGAGGCTCGACGAAAATTTTAAGCAAAGGGAGACTTTGTGTTGGGAACAACACTATTTTCCTTTATCTATTATTTTTATATGACATGTGGCACACTTTGGCCGAATGCTCATGTTTTTAAACTATTTTAGACAATTCAATATTTTACACCTATATCTTGTGACGACCTATATCTTGTGTGTCTTATGTATCTTATGGTTCTTGCAAAATCTCGGTTAATGCTCTCTTGTTTATATGAACTAGACATACATGTGAAATATTTCCTATGTAAGCTATGTTTCTTAGTTGTTTTATAGCCATGGATAGATATGTTCCTTGCCTTAGTAGAAGTTCTTAAGTGAAAAAGTTAAACATGGACATGAACGCTTTAAAAGATGAGGTATAGGAAGTTCTTATGGCAGAACGAGGCACAATCTACTTGTAGTAGGTGCAATTGATCAAGTTGTTATTTGAAGTAGACCAATGTCATATGAGCTTGGAGTAGCTAAGGACTTGATTGGGTTCCCAAGTCATGAAAAAATGTAAGGATATTTGTGAGGGAATGAGTGCCAAGGAATGCTAGGGAAGTCTAACATGTGGGATAGTTCGAAGCATGTAAAATATGCTAATATGTGTCAAGTGCTAAGGCATGCCAATACATTGATAATTGTGACAATACATGCCGGGGATTATCAAGGAAACGAAAAGGAGAAACAAGTTAAAATACAAGGAAATGAACACATTAATAAGTGTCGATTTACATTTTCAAGAGGGGCATGCTATGCACATCAACACTAGGTGGAAATGAGTGTCGATGCCAAGTGTTAGTGCATTCTAAGTGCCAAATCATCCTACTGTTACTTCTCTTCTCCCTTTCCTAATAAACGATCTCAAATAACTTTAATATTAAACCATGCCAAAGACATATTGAAACCGGATCTTAATGAATGCTATACATGATAATGATCATGGCCTCTTTAGGACTAAATGTCTCTTTGTAGTATCAAATGAGCTCATTATAAACGATGTTATTTCCTTCATCCTAAGGACTCCTTAAATAGTTTTTCCTAGACCTCGCGGGAACCCTCTAGAACTCCTGAGGTTTATCCACTTAGACCTCGGGAAATATTAATTTTCCTTTTTAATTTTATTTTAGATTTTAAACCCCGTTTTGGGTCCAAAATCCATTTGTTTTGCTTCTATTCCCACAAAGCCTTTGTGACCAAACTCACACAAAGCCATCTCACTAGGCTTATGGAGTACATCCCAAGCTACACAATTAAACAATATAGTCTAGTTGTAGTAACTATAAATTGGTCAAACTCTTGTAGGCAAAGCATAGGCTTGGTTGGGTTCCCAAGTCGAAAATTAAGTAAGGGTAGTTGTGAGGGCATGATATTTAGGAGGTCGGGGCATACAAAGGAATGAAACATGCTAACACATGGGACAATGTCGATACATCTTGAACTAGAGAGTTAGGGAGTGTTGGGGCATATCGAGGGATAACTAGGTCAAAATGCATGGTGTTGTACATTAGAGGGCATAATCCCTTCGTGTGATAAGGAATCAATGCTTAAGACATTGTATAATTATGTCACATAAATATTTGTATTTATTTTTATCCCTCAAATATTTATCATTAAACCTCAAAGTTCAAATACAATGAACATTATAACAATGCTATTATACGGTGATATAGAATGGAATAGTCGAAGAACATGAAAGAAAGAAGCCTGACGATATGTTGTTGCTACAAAATATATCACCTCAAACTCCGGAAAATTATAAGAAGAACGAACAAGAAATGAAGGAGCACCTATTAAGGGTTTTAACTCTTAGTTACAAAGTAAAAAAGAACCACTGCTGACTTCATGACTTCATTTTATTCGGGGATAGAAAACACGGAGATATAAACTTGAAGACACATCGACATCAGCAAAATGCCGAAACTTGCTTCTCATCATTTTATCATTTGAAATATGAGTACAAAAGTCACGATCTGAGAAGGTTCAAAACTCGAGAACCTTTTTTCTTTCTACTCTATCTCATTAAATACAATAGAAAATAGGTTAATCTCTGTGTGATCATAACTACTTTAACTACTTAACGTGTGTAGACTATCTATTACATGTCTTCAAAAATGTCTTATTACAATTACATTCTCTCTTTTTAAAGATGAAATAACATGAAATTAAACTCCTAGTCTATATGTGAATATGGATTGATAGTACGTATTGCTAATTTCTTGGCTAGTTGATTTATACTTTGTAGTAGTCGAGGGATCCTTTGGTAAATATGTCATCCGGGCTACACTTCTTATAATTAGTGTTTGTCTTTGGTGAATGAGACAACTTGTGACTCAAAAATACGACGATGATTGCGATGAGAAAATGGTCTTTCACACAAACATGTTTTTCACCTAACCACAACGGTTGAAAATGTCCTGCGAAGGAAATTGATCACTTCTGCTCCTTTAAGAACACAGTTTTTCTCCTTAGTGTTGTCAACCCTACGTTTTGCCAAAACTAGTAAAGGCTCATAGAATCCCATGACATAAGACCACCTCCAAGCCCCCAGAAAGCATGATGGAAAACTTTGGTCTTGCTATTTTGTCAAATAATTTATCAAATTGACTCATTTAGTTCCTTTAACTCAATCGAGATTCTTTTTTTCAGGGACTTCTCTGATCATTTTTTGACAATCATTACACATTGTGTTCTCTTGCATATAAAATTTTGTCTTTCGTTTCATTTCCTCCAATTCTGAAGTTTGTTTTGGAATCAATGAAATTAATGAAATTCCTTGCCCAAATAGCCCTATTGATTATTTTATGTTTTTATGTCATGATTTTCTCTTCAAATTCCACGATATTATTGCTTTTTCTTCACCCCTTATTAACAATCGAAGAAAATCCCATATTGTTTTTTTCATTTCTTCAATAATATCATTCCAAATGATATCCTTAGCTTGTATTAAGGATATATTTCCCTTCAATCTTTCTTTGAGATTTTAATCTGACATTAATAGTTTGGCATTCCATTTTGTATTTATTGACTTCTCCCTCGGTGGCTTTTATAAACTTTGTTCTTTGTTTCCAAATCGGTGTGCCTTTTAAGATCTATTTACTATGCCATATTCAATTGGGTGGTTAATTGAGAAATTTGTCTTGATATGGATCTTCACTACACGATGGAAAAACAAAAGTGCAAGTATGAGATTCAATATGGTTAAATGATAGTACGATTTGTTTCAATTTAGTAACTTCTTCTTCCTTTTTGCATAAATTTCCTTTGAAGAAGTTTTTCTTTCTCATTTTCCACCTCACCGCAACCTCTGTTGCCATGGAATGTTCTCTTTTGTGGGTAATTTCAATTTTTTTCTTGATGCAGAGATATTTCAGATTTGCATGATTTGTAAACACACTTACGATAGACCTATCATTGGGGTCTCCAATCTTTACTATGATCTTCCAAGCTCTTCGTTTTGGATTTTAGCTTAGGAATTAGCTTTCTCTAACTTCAGCGCTGTCCTTTCGAAGAATATTCTCTTGCCTTTAGTGCCATTGCATTATTTTTTTTAGGTCATTTACAATCCGTGACCTATTTGCATGTGTATATTTACTTTTTTTCCAACAAACGGAATTTTCTTCACATCTACGGTGTAATGTTCCAAATGCGGAACTCAACATTGAATAAGATGTATAACTGATCTTTGTTATGATGAATAAGCTTAAAATATACTCAAGAAACACATAGAAATCATTTTTTTATCTACAACAACAACTTGTACTTTGTTTCATGATTAATCTATTTTTTTTTGGGAAAGTGGGGAAAAAAGGGTATTTTATGCCCTAAAAGGTTGTTTTCGAAATGAGCGTGAAAATAAGCGAGGGGAAATGGATGCATATGATATATTAGGTCATGAGGACCTAGAATTCCGAATTTCGACTCAAACTAATGCATCAATACATGTTAAGCAACCCCTCCTTTCCCAACTAGGTTAGAAAACCTTGATTTGAAATTTCTAAATATTGTGAGAGCGTAATTTTCATGGGGGTTTCTATATAGAAAATTATAGAAATCTTGATATCACAACTTATATTGATCAAACGATAGAGAAATGGGGTTACACTCTTATACGACAAAAACAAGACACTAGGCTTAAAAGATTATTAAAAATGAAAACTCATGTACAAAGCGTCTTGTAGAAAATAACGTAGTTCTTTGTAACTCTTTTATTAAATATGACTGAATATGACATATAAATGTATAATATAGAGAATGGCCTTAGGCCTTCTTATTGGATCTCCGGAGGAAAAATAACTATCATACAGAAGATTATGCAATTAAAGGATGCAACTCTCACATTGCTCTGCATAAAGACGCGATTCAACGAAGAGCTGCATTGTGTGAATAGATGAATGACATAAGCCAGAAAATACGAATTGACTCCTAATCCACTCCCCTTTGATCCCTTAAGCAAGATGATACGAAAGTATGGAATTCCCACGGAAATTCCTTGCACTAAACGATGCAACAACTGCGGCCTAACGGTGAAGCATGCAATTGGTCTCAAGACCAAAATAAGTGAATACATGAATGAATTCCTTTGATGCTATGCCTTCCCTTTTTATCTTTGGTGAGCCTCCTCTTGGGAGCCCACACAATGTTGAGGTGACTTCCTAGTGAAGCTTCCTCTTTCAAAGCTTGTGTTGCCCTAGCTAACTTCCCTCTCTTTGTAGCGAGCGCTATTGACTTAGTCAGTGGAACCTAATCCACACAACCAATGCTCTATTAACACCAAGGGATCTTCCATCCGGTTCTCATATGTCCGTGTCTAGGCTCAGTCCTTGTTCACATTGAGCTGGATTTATGAGTGATTTCTTCCTCTATAAAGAATGGATGTTGACATAGTCAAACTTGACTATGTCTCCATCTATTGCCCCTTGTTCACACTTGGAGGTGTAAAACCAGATCTAAGGTGATATCTTCCTTAATAATTGGAAATTATTCATATTTTTATTGTTCATGGGCATCCTTACACATTTATTCCTATCCTAGGTGAAAGTAGAAAAATCTAATATTTCAGAATTGTTGTGTGCAAATTTTGGAATATTACGGTCCTCCCCTCCCAAATGTTGCTTGTCCTCAAGAAAATGCAAGGATAAGACATAGAGCATCCTCTTATTCCTTGTAGCAACCTCATAAAATTCTCCAAGGATCAAGGTGTTGCATCATCAATATATCTCCAAGTTTCCCTCCCCGATTATTGTAAGCTATCTAAATAGTTGACATTATGTAGCGATGGAGAACATCCATGGAAGCAAAATGGGCTGTTTGAAGATCCTCTTGAAGCATGAGGGCTGATATAGATTGGGACACCATCATCCCCATTTGAATCTCTCTCCCCCCCAAGCTATCAACCAAGCAAAACGAGAACACACCCTCCAAAATGGTAACTCATGCGATCATCCTCCACACAGAAGTTCCGGCAAAGTAGGTGGGTTGGAATCTTGGACATGGTAGAAATAATAGCCTACCGCTTCTTTCATCTCCACTTAGGAATGGTGTGAAAATTTCGATCTTGTGACAATTATGTTTCCTCCAATGGAAATAAGGGAAACTAGACACTCGATAATCCCTCTCCCGGTAGCCTGTGCATCGAGGCTGGCCCAAACCATCTCATACATGATGGACAAGGAATTACCACCATATGGTATCTCTGTCCACCTCATGGCCCTCCTCATTAAATACAAAGATGTTGCTTTAGAGGGCCCTTGCATCCTACATGCTCCCCTTAGAGCACGCAATGCGACAAGTGTGGGGATGCTCCTCCCCCGAGAACACACCCACTCCATGTGTTCCTCCTCCCGATCATGCTTCTCATAAAAGCAAGAATAAGATCAGCAAATAGGATCATGATCAAAATCATAATGAAATTAAGGCTGAAGGTTTTATGTGGTGCGGGAAGGTACCAGCAGGTCTCCCAGTGGTCCATAAGCACAATCGTCCTCCCGCTGCGGCTTAGACGATGGTATGGCCAAGTTGTCTCTTAATGAGTAACCACCATGCTCAGTCTCACACCCACTAGTAAATAGTAGATGGTTGAATATGTCAATTGAGCATAAGAAGTAACCCACATGTACCCCATGTCATACGTGGAGTGGTTGTCTCCATCATGATAGGCGGCAAAATGGACCATGGAGCTTTAAAGAAAGACTTGCCCCTTTGAAGAGTAATGCAGCACGAAGAAATGGTAAGAGCATGCAAATATTATGTGGTACAATAAATAAATGCAAAATAGAACTCTTACCATGTAATGAAGACAAAGGTGGTGACAAGATCCATAGATGAATCCCTCATAGTGGCATGACATACCCATATGAGAAGGGATGAATCCTATCTTTTATAGAAAATCCTCCTTCTCATGTCTAGAAATCCAAATCAAAGAGGACACACCACAATAACCCATGAGTCCGCCCATCATTCTACCAACCTCATCTCCTCTATGCCCATCAAGTGCATCAAACATGAAGTGATCTTAGGAACACCCCATCAATAAGCTCATGCTCAAAAGTAACGGCGTTGATGGCCTATGCAAATGAGCTCACACCGCAGCTCATAAATCCATCCTCGACGTATTCTAATGTCGAACTCCTCTCATAATGTTGCCATATCCTCCCATTGCAACATCATGCAAAACTCATGAGAGCAACTCAATCCTTGCTCTCTCTCGGTCCTCAAAGCAAAAAATGTTTTGCTTTGCCCCATCATACCTCCATCATGCAACCCATGTGGTGAAAACATAATGATCACATCACCATAATGCATCCACACTCCTTGCTGCCCCATGATGCAAGTACTCTCTTGATATTCTCCTCCCACATACCCTTGGAAACAAGATATGTCTCACCAGTGGCCAAACTCTCTCAAGAGTAGCCAACGCGAGTTTTGCCTCCTACTTCCCCCGATTATCATAGATTTGCAAGTAGCTCTCCAACTCATTGCTCTCTATCCACATCCATATCCCTTGATGGATGCCTCCTACCAATCTCCACCCCTTGGTACTCCTCCAAAGAAGATTAACATCTTCCCATATCATATTTTCTTCTTACATTCCATAGGATGCTAAGAAATGAAACTCCTTGGAGACCTCCCTAGAGAAGATCTGCGAAGATCATCTTGAACCCATAATAATCCAAGTCTTGTTGAAGAAAAATCCTCCTTACGCTACTCCTTGGCAGTCTCGTAACCCTCCTCCGGGGTGTTTTGGCTATCTCATGCATCAACTCCTCGATGAAAATTTGATTCTACATGAATTTGTTTGGAGCAAGGTTCCTCCATCCTCTAATTTCATGACTCTTCCCAAAATATCACACTCCAACCTCAAGGGTTGAGTGCAACTCAAAAATGGTACATGAGGTTGATGGTTCAAATCTCCCTTGAACCCTTCGAGCTTGCACGATGCGGTGAAATCATGTCTTTGCTCTATCTCGGCGGTAATGTTCGATCACAGGCCATATGAAAACAAATCTCCAAAGTCTTCCATAATTTTTTTTGAAATGCTAGGACATGGAAATTTATGCATACCTTTGTGGGCCTTTCGAACATCTTGTATGGTACATGATCCCTCTCTTCAAAGTGTTGGGCGATCAAGCTGGCAGCGTAGTGCATTTGTCCTCTCATGAATATGACGTGGCCCAGTATACCTCCTCCATGGTGGTGTGGGCTTACTCTCCTCTAATCTTTATTCATCAAAGGTTATGATAAGCTCTTGATTGAACTCATAAAAAAAGAAGTCACTCTTGTGTGGCTTAAGTGAGCGCACCACGAAGCATTGGCTTCACCCTCCAGTGCGTGACGCAACTTCTGCCCTACCTCCCTCTCTATCCTTTGGATGAAGTAGGAAGAATGCCTCAAGCTTCCTTGCCCAAGCTCTTCTTTGTAGTTGACCCATCAAATTTAGACAATAAGATCTCAGCACTTTAATCTCTCCTTTCTTTGCGAGGCCTTCTCTCTTCTCTCGGTTGAACAAATCGGGGAAAATCTAGGGTCTCTTTGAAAGCCCTGGGTTGGCACTTATATTCTCACAAATATCCCTCGAGGATTTCATGCTCTAAATGGTCTCCTTGCTTTCCAATTACTCTATGAGAACATGAAGTGCATGCATATTTTGCTTCTTGAAACCTTCTAGAGTCTCCTTACGCAACTCTCTCCCTCCTTAAAATCCTCTTGGAGTTTTGATACATTTCTCTTCTTATTTCTTATTGGATCTGAAAATGGATGAGATAAGCTCATGATATCCATAATTTTTCCTCCTCTTCTTCTTATCTTCGGTTGGATCTAAAATCCACAAGTTGAGCCAAGATGGCGGCTTTGATACCATTGTAATGTTCCAGTGCAGGTTTAGCAATGAATAAGGCGGCATAACGATCTACATTACATGATTAATAAGATTAAAATATACATAAGAAACACATAGAAATAATTTTTAGCTACAACGGCAGCAGCCACTTCGTTTCATGATCGGAAGAAGTGGGGAAAAAGGGAATTTTATGCCTAAAAGGTTGTTTTCGAAATGAGCATGAAAATAAGCGGGAAATAGCTAGATATGATATCTTAGGTCATGAGATCTACTCTCCAAATTTCAGCTCAAAATAATGCTTCTATCTATGTTAAACAACTCCTCCTTTCCGTGAGCTAGAAAACCTTGATTTCCCATGACTTTGCTAAACGAAATTTATGAATATTGTGAGAGCATAATTTTCATGGGGTTTCTGTAGAAAATTATAAGAGAATATTGATATGCAACTTATATTGATCAAACAATAGAGAAATAGAGGTTTACACTTATACAACAAAAACAAGACACTCGTCGAGGTTTTTACAGCAAAATACATGTACAAGCGACCTTTTTAACGAGAAAATAACGCGGTTCTTTGAAAAAATGTATTAAACATGAATGAATATGAAATATAAATGCTTAATAATATAGAGAATGGCCTTAAGGCCTTCTTATTAGACTCCCGGAGGAAATAAGCACATCCTCCTAAAAGATTAGCATACGATCAAAGGATGCAACTCTACAGCTCTTTATCTGCATAAAGCCTTGATTCAGAGGAGACTGCGTTGTGGCTGAATGTAGATGAATGGCCTCAAACCAAATACTAAAATGAAGCTCAAATACCTCTCCTTTGATCCCTTAAACAAGATGATGCGAAGAGAGGATGGAGATTCAACGTAGGAATTCCTTGCAACAATGCAACAACTCACGACCCTAAGCAGTTAGAGCATGCAATTGGTCTCAAGGCCAAGAAATAGGCCCGAATAAATGAATGAATTCCCTTTGATGCTATACCTTCTTTATCTTTGGTGAGCCTCCTCACCCGGACCCCACACAATGTTGAGGTGACTTCTAGTGAAGCTTCCTCTTTAGCTATGACGCCTAGCTAGCTTCCCTTCTCTTTTGTAACGTACTGACAGCTTGGTCAAATGGAACTAATCCCACTTGCAATGCCTCTTGTTCACACCAAGGGATCTTTAATCGATTCTCATATGTGTGCTCTGACTGATCCTTGTTCACATTGAGCTAGTTTACTTGAGTGATTTCTTCCTCCTCGAGAGTGGATGTTGACACTTAGTCAAACTTGACTATGTCTCCATCTAATTGCCCTTGTTCACCGCAGGTGTAAAACTAGCTCCTAAGGTGATCTCCTTCATACTAAGGTGGAAATTATTCATATTTTATTGTTCATGTAGCCCTCCTTACCCATTTATTACTCTCCTAGGTGAAAGTAGCAAAATCTAATATTCCAAATTGCTATGTGCAAATTTTTGGAATATTACATACGATCAAGTTTACGAGTATTGAAATTGTTAGAAGAACCAATTGACATATCGAAGGATGTGAAAGGGAAAATTTGAATTGATATTTTTCAATATCCATTGCGGTTAGAAGATCCATTTTGTATCGAGCTATTTGGTACTGAAGCTTGAGCTTCCATACTTGCCTTCATCTTTTGATTTCTCTGTATAATATGGGAAAATATTTGTTTAATTAGAGGCACTTGATCTACGAGTGCTCTCATGATTCACTGGTGAAGCGAGGACATTTTCATCTCCCAAGCGTAATGAAAGGTTAGGTTGAGTATCTGTGGAACTCTTCATTAAACTTTTCTCTCTTCTCGGCTCTCTATTCCTTGTCCTGCGAATCCTTGTTTGCCTCTTTACCTCTTTTATTTGATTTTTCTAATATAACGAGAGTACGAAAATTTGAACTACTTGAACTCACAACACCTTTACTTGCCATTTTTTCTAGATACGGTCCTCTCATGAATGAAGGGAAGTTTGAATATCCATTATCGATTCTTCTCACTAGAAATGAAACTATGAGGGTCACAAGCCAACTTATCTCCTAACGATGAAAGTGCATTCCATCTAACATCTAAGTGACTTCATCAAATTCTTGTCTCATATTAACTATAAAAGGGTCCACGGTCATTGGCAATTTGAACACGCTGACCCTTCTTCATAGGCACAAAGTGAATTTGGTCAAAATTTATACTTTTCCTAATAAACTCCCGGAAGAAAATAATCTCGCAGGAACAAACATGGAAGCCTATAAGGTTCTACACTAGCTCCATAAAGTCTAATTTCAACTTGCCCCCCAAATGCAAAAAATCTTGAGCTTTGGGAAAAAAACGAGAGAACTTCAATTCAAAATTTATATGCGAAGACGACATAAAATATTTATAGAAGTCGAACAAACCCTCTCATTCTGTTCTTTTCTCACTATATCTATCCAAAATATTACGTGCCTCTTTGCTTATTCATATATAATTTTTAACGGATACATGAATTCTTCTACATTTTGATATAGAGAATAAGTAAACAATAAGTGAGGGAAACTTTGAATGAACCCATTAATGATAAACTCATGGTGAGAGTTAACAACTTCTTGCCAATAGGATGGAATATCCAACACCACTCTCGGCTTCATCATCATGGCGAACATCCCCAAAATTGACTTGTCCTTGTATTGTCGTCGTCTTTTACCAAAATCTTTGCAATGCGAGCTCGGCCATAGGTTTGACTGTGTCAAAAATGCCTCCGTGAGAACCCTTTAATGTCGAGTTCAAGCTGCTTTTGTATTTGGCTTCAAAAAATGAACGAATTGATTAAAATCTTGACTTGCAAGGCTGTCATAATACTGCATCAAGGAGTCATCGAGAAAATTTGATATATGACTCGACTCGGGGAAATAAAGGGCTTGGTGAATTAGCGAGCCGACACTTGCCGACGTTCTCCCCTTGATAATTCATTACAAAACATTTCCCAAAAGGTACATAACGAGACACAAGACAAGGGATAAATTCGGGAAAAAGATGAGTTTTTGGGATACATGCGAGGACATCACACCGGTCTTTGCCATGGGGGTGTAAATTGGAGAATTATTATCGTTTAAGAGAATTTACGGTAAAAATAAAGGTGAATCGAGAGACAATTTGTATCTTGGATATCCCTCTCGGTATCCATGAGAGGGATGTGACTAGCGAGAACTTTGACGGGGATGAACATTTTAGCCATAGTTTAATGACGGGGTGGTAGATAATTTCCGGGGTGACCAAAAGCGTGGGGTGATAGAAAAGCTGAAAGAGGCATAGCACGAGGGCAAACTTCAAACACCAACTAACCAATGATAATTTTAGAAAGAATGAGAATTTCCCTTAAATAGGTGGTGCAACTTTGAAATTAAATGCGATAAGACGTGCAGGCGGCCAGGTTAAGAAACACGATGTGGATGAAAACGCAACCAACTTGGCGGAAAATGTCAATGCGGGGGGCCTTGAGGTATGGAAAACTTATTTGGCTTGTGCTCTCGCGATGTAAATCTCGGCCGTTCATTTGGACCTTCTGGAACCAACGGGGTCAAGCTGCGGAGGCATCCTCGCATGTTAAACCCAACGCTGAAAGTGCAGCGGTTTTGAGACGCGTATTGTTTGATCGATCAACGAATCTCGCTTGAAAATTTACTCGATAATTAATCTTATAAGCAGGACCCATATATAAGGACTTTAAAGTATTAAAACTTTAAACTTTATCATAACAAACGGAATATATTTTTATGTAAAGTACATGAATTTTGATACTCTAACATATCTTTTGATAGTTTTCTATTTTTTATTTTGAGATGAAATAGAGACAATACATTGTTGAAACATAATGTCATGTGCAATCAGTGTTTTTCTGCAGCTTCAGAACTGGATTAATTGTCACCTGGGCTTTGAATTCAAACACTGTGGTAAATTAAATGAAGGAAACAGACCTTTGTGGTGATATTGAATGACAGGAAACAATGGCATGAATGTTGCATTCAAGTTCTATATTTCTCAATGATATTTCTGACATAAAAATGTTGACAGTCAACCAAATGTTATGTCTGGGACATAGAAGGATAAACTGTGTATACTTTCTTCTAATGTCTATGTAATACTGATGTGGTTTGAACAAAATCTCATATACAAAAAAAATGAACAACTTTCATTCATTGGACTTGGCTATTCATTCTCACTCAATTCTATCACCTTATTTAGTCTTCTTATCAATGCATTAGGTTCTTCTTGTGCTTCTTGAAGAAAAAGAGATCCTTTGGTCTAGCTAGGCGAGTGGGAAACAAAGCTTGAGTACCATATACTGTCTCATGGAGACTTACCGGTATATCTTCTAGTAGTCATTCTCACAACCAGGAGAAAATATCAACTTTGAATCCCAATTCTTGATTCTCATTGATTGTTTTTTTCAAAATCTTCACCAATGTCTTGTTGGAGGATTAGTACAACCCATTCCAGCAAGGGACGATATGTTGTAGAATGAGACAAGATCACGTTATATGTTTGACAAGAATGAATGATTTGGTGAGTTGAATACACCGAGCATTATACGGTACAATATTCATTGGACATCCAAACCTATTGAAGATGTTCTCTTCCAAAAACTTCATCATTACTAGATCATTTGCTTTTAAAATAGGTATTGCCTCCACCAATTTTGTAAATAATCGGTGGCGGTTATAATCACACTTGAGCCCTTACTTGATGGTGGACAGTTTCTCAATGAGAATCTAATCCCCATTGTCTAAGGGTTCTTCAACAAAAACGGGGAGAAGAGGTAGAGGAGCTAACCTTTACTTTTCTACAAACAATTGACATTTAAAACTTATAACCACTGCGTATACTTCAAAAAAATAAGGAAGGCCGGTAAAACATGATTTGAGGGATTTTGTGGGAAGTAACTTTCCCGGCTATAATGACCCCCACACAAACATGGTACTCACTTCATAACTTCCATTGAATCTCATACACATCCAAACACAACAACAAAACACGGCATGATCCTTCCAGTATAATTTAGCATCAATTATAACATAAGGTTGAAATTTGAGTTTAAGAGCTGCATGCTTTACAATTGTTGATTGAGGGAGGACAAGAGAAAAATCACAAATAGTGAATAATATCCTTATACCAATCCCGAAATGAGAGAAATTTATACTTGATTGCCAACTTTGTGCTAATTTGACTTGTTTCATCTACAACTTCATCTAAAGGTGCAAGTAGATTAATTCCCGGAGACTTGAAAATTAGATTCTGTGAGAAATTTTGCCAGACACTTGTCCTTTTACCAACTTGGTAGGCTTAATATCTAAATCATATTCTTGGATTTTGGCAATCCATTTTCCTCCTTTTCCCTCCACATGCTTTGAACTAGCACATCTCTTACAACTAAATTAATTGCACCTATGCTACTATTTGAGAATGAAGTACATAGGATTGAAGATTTCAATGATTTAACTAGAGCATATACCTATTTCTCCAAAATATTGTATTTGAGTTATTGCATCCACAGGCTTTCTGAAAAATGCTACGGGTTGCTCTTTTCCTTCTTGATTTTGCTTGGCCACACAACATCGATGAGTAGAAGGTCGTCTGAGTAAGTTGAAATGCTTTGATAATGCGGGCTAATAAAAACTAGAGCCTCTTGAAGAGCCTCTTTTAATCACGGCAAAGGATTCTCTTGCATCTTTGTCCCATTTCACTTCAACATTTTTCTTCAACATATCTGTTATGCTTCTAACAATCTCGGCATAATTTGGGACAAATCTCCTTAGAAAATTAATTTTCCCTAGAAATATTTGGATATCTTTCTTACTTCTAGGAAATGGGATTGTTTGTATAGCCTCAACTCTTCCAACGGATCAATTTTCACCCCTATTTTGAAACTATATGTCCTAGCAACTTACCTTCCTCAAAGTAAACAAAGATTTCTTTGGATTCAATGATAACCCAAACTTCTGCACTTTGGAAAGCCTTGCAGATGCTCAAATCTTCTGGTCATCGGAACTGAAAAAATAGTCACATCATCCAAATATATGACTACAAATTTATCACCCAAAAATGCTATATCCATTTACTCTGCGGGAAAGTAGCCTTTGCGTTCATGAAGGTAAGATGGCATCTTGTAGCATACATGAATGTTCCCACGGTGTGTAGTAAAGTTGTTTATTTGATCTTCCTTTTCCATGACTACTTGGTTGTACCTAGAAGAAACATCAGCATGCATTGATAACCTATGAGCTCAGTTACTTTTTGTAGAACATAATCCATCTTTGGCAAAGGATAATTATCTTTTAGGGAAGCTTTTTTTTAAGTTCCTGAAATCAACACATAATATTATCTCTCTATTTTTCTTCCTAACGGGGAACCAAATTAGAAACCCGGTCAAGTATCTAAGTGGGACTATAATCTTTTCACAACAACTTCTTCACTTCTTTTTCAATTGGGGCAAGTAACCCCTTTTCGGTGGATTAATGCATGCGAGCTTACATCTTGTAGGCTTAAACCATCTTTCAATGGTATTTTATGTTGAATAATATCTAAATCATATGTCTTTAAATCTTCATATGTCCATGCAAACACATCCATAACTTCTTGAAAAGATCAACATATCTTTCTTTATATCCTTAAGAACTCTAAACAACTTAACCATTTTGGGCTCTGTTGAGTTCCCAAATTACTGTCTTCCATTTCTCCCTCTGAGATGCTTTCTTTTTGATTTACTACTACATCATTGGCATCAAATAATATTTCAATAAGAACCATACCTCTGGGAAATACGTCGCCAATGAATTATCTTCTAATCACCTATTAGTAGCGGGTTTGGTATCTTTCTGATCAGCTTGTTAAATTTCTTGATCTATTTCACTATCTTGAAATTTCAATCATTGTTAAAAAATGATTGATTTGTTATTTCATCATCAAAAACACATAATGCTTTACATTATCGGGGGTGAAGGTCTATCCTCAACTCAATTTCATATGTGGATCTTGGATTAATTGGTGGCTTAAATGTATTGGTACCAACTTCTGATGAATGTGATACATTTTCTTCCCTTGGGATAATGAAGATTCGAGAGGCTTCAAAATAATTTTAAATAAGGTCCCACACTTAATTTCTAAGACCTCAATGCAGGATGCTTGGTTTGACACAAATTCTTGATACGTCTTGCATAATTAACTCGAGAATCACCAAAAATGGAAATACATCAGAATTCCATTTTTTTAGTAGTTTGAAGACTCAAAATCAACGCTTCATACTCAACTACATTATCGGTTAATTCAAATTCAAGCTTAAAAGAAAAAGGTACAAGATTACCTTAAGATATAAATAAAACGCCAACTCATGCCATCCTTTGAGTAGGTACCATCGAAATAACACTTCCAAATTTTATTTGAATCCGACTTTTTATGTACAATTCTTTGAAAGAGAGCTTCTTTTGTGGAGTCTTGACAAATTACGCATCTTCATGCAACATAAAACAAGAGAGATCCTCCTTCTCTTGTACCGTAGATAGGATAATTACTTGCATCCTTCTTTGTGGTAGTCTTAACAAATCTGGTTTCTCTTTATAACCTTCTCTCTTCACCATTGAAGGCAGGGGATAGGTGCATATGTAAAGTCCGGTTTAAGACACCTCCAAAACTTTAAGATGCGGACAACAACATACCAAATCTAGGCCAGATCCTCTGAAACTACTACATCCATAAACGATACTCTTCATTGGAATTTGAGCCGGGGATGCCACCATGTCTTTGATAATCCCCGCACATTTCACCCTTTTTGAATCAAATGAATAAAGGTCTATACGAGGGCTTAGTTATTTGTAAATTTAACTCTTTCATCACAAAAAATGGCATCAAATTATGTGTTGCACAGAATCTAACATACGGTGTAGAATGAAACCATGTAAATCTTGATATATAAAAAGGAGGAACGAGAAGAATGCAACTCTTCAACATGTGGACCAAAGGTGACCAACTGGTTTTTCTTCTTGCAGTTACAATATCCACCAAGATCATCGGATTGAGAAAGATTAATAAATTATGCAATTTCCTTTTTGTACCCGGGTGTCTTAGCTAATTCAATCGAGGGTACTTGAACTTTAATCTTTCTAATTCTTTGGACAAGGCGAAGGTTTGATTTTTTTGAAAGTAATTTTCTCGGAGTTCTTCTCGATTTTTATTAATATTAACGTACATTCGGGTAAAATAACAATCTTCTCAAAAATATTAGAATCGGTAGACTTACTTGGGTAGCTTTCTTCTTTTCATTTTTTCTTTCCATGAATTCATGGGTTGCTTTCCCTTGTCGATTGTTTTGCGAGTTCTTTGATTGTGGAGTCGCCATTGGAGAAGGAACCGACTACGGTTCTTTTTCCTCCAACATCTGAGTTTCTCAATCTCTTTTTTGATCTTAAGTTATACTTCTTATGCAACTATTCTTGCATAAAATTGGTGGTACGTGCAATAATCATCCATTCTTCTTGGTCAAATGATACATCGACCTCTGTACATTCTTCTTCACATTTATCGTCTTCTTCATCATCTTCCATATAAACAACAAAAATTTGATCTTCAACCTCTTTACTGTTCATCTTGATTGTGAAGGTGTTGCTTCTATATATAAGGGGCTTGAACTTGGTCGTGATCTCTCCCTTCCTCTACAAATTTGCAAGAGGTACAATTTTCTAAATTGGGGATTAAAAGCCCTTTGTTTTGTTGTGCGGAGGTTTCTTATTATCAGATTCCATCTTCACTAATTTATTTGACAAGTTTTTGATCACCTTAGTCATGTCATCAATCCTTTGATCCGGTGATGACTCTTCTTTGGCTTTACCTTTATCTTAGGCACGACTTCTTTCCTTGTGTTTTTCTAGCGGCGGTCATAATGACACACTTCAATCTCCAAAGCATTAGTTTGGATTTTCTCAAGAGTGAGAGATCTTATCTCTCTCAACGTAAACAAATATGATACAAATGCCTAGGCAAAAACAACTCTTGCTCCAATAGGAGGGGGTTTCATTTACGGAAACTATTATACAATTTGTTAAATCTTTTTAATAAATTTAGTCGTATTTTCATACGACCTTTTCTTAATAGCATTAAATTCTGTCAATGAATAACCGTGATCTCTCTTTTCACCCCATTTGGATGAATTGTCTTTCTAACTCGTCCCAATTATTAATTGAGCCATTTTGGTAATCCTTTAAACCATTTTCTTTCCTCTCTAGCTTAGAGGTTACAAAAAGTCTCATTACCACATCAAGATGTTCAACATTTTAAATTTTCAGCAAAAGTGCAAAACAAAGGCAAATTTTGTTACGCGGTTATTTCATCTTCACGAGTAAATCTTGGAAGAAATTTAAGATATTCACGAGGCATTGCATTCATTGGTTGGGAAGATTTAATGGTGCATATCTATTTGTCAAGAAAGTAGGAGCTTGTTTGCCATGTTTATGCCTTGATTTTACTCCTTGAGTAAGTGGGTTTTGTATACCGGTTGTAGGATGAGGTGAAACAATTGATATGGGAGGGGTTGATGAACAATAGCGGAAAGAGCGGCAAGCTTGTATTAGGATGAGTTTACGTAAGCGATAAAGATAAACGGAATCAAAAGATTTCTCTTCTAACTTTGGTTCTTGGAAATGAATGGATGAAGAAAAGGATTCTTGTTAGAAAATGATTTTAAGGGAGAATATCCTTAGATAGTATTACATGAGCTGGCGCAGTGCGGGAAGTGTAGCATCGGGTGTGGAAAAATTCTTTGGTTTACAGTCTTTCTAGAAACCAACTTCTCGAGATTTGAAAGAATGGGGGCTTTTCTGTTTGGGGAGGTATACGACCTCGTATGTGGCCTTTTAAATGCAGGAATTTATGAAATGAGGCCATGACTTAATATTTCCTCCTCTATGAACAACCATAGGAAATATGAACAAAACCCGGGGGAAAGAACTTCGTTTCTTCGCTCCCCGACAAGCTGCACGCCAGGGTGTTTTACCTTAAGAGACAATCCCTTAAATTTGTGATAAGGAATCAATGTAAGAAATTTGTATAATTATGTCACATAAATATTTGTCTTTATTTTATCACCCTCGAATATTTATCATTAAACCCTCAAAGATCAAATACAATGAATGTTCTGCAATGTTATTATCTTGTTGATATAAAATGGAATAGTCGAAACATGAAGAAAGAAGCCGAAAGCTGATATGTTGTTGCACGGAATATATCACCTCAAACTCCGGAAGAATTATAAGAAGAGAACTGAGTTAAAATGAAGGAGCACCTATTAAGGGTTTTAACTCTTAATTACACAAGTAAAGAGACACCCAACTTCATGATTTCATTTTATTCATGGATAAGCTTTCTGAGAATGTAAACTTGAAGACACATCAACATAAATGCCGAAACTTGCTTCTCATTCATTTATCATTTGAAATATGAGTACAAAAATTGCGATTACGAGAGGTTCAAAACTCGGAGACCTTTTTCTTTCTTCTCTATCTCATTAAATACAATAGAAAGCGAGTTTGTAACCATTATGGCCCGATCTTAACTACTTTAACTACTTAGCATGTAGACTATCTATTACATGTCTTCAAAAATGTCTTATTACAATTACATTCTCTCTTTAAAAGATGAAATAACATGAAATTAAACTCCTAGTCTATATGATGAATATGGATTGATGATGACAACTATACATTTCACAGTGGTTGATTTATCCTTCTTAGCCGATCGAGGATCCTTTAGTAAATACGTCATCCGGAGCTTTGCACTTCTTCCATATTTCGATGTTTTCTCTTTGGTGAATGAGCCATCTTGTGAAACTCAATGCGAAAACGGTGATTAGGTTGAAAGATGGTCTTTCCATAAACATAGTTTTCACTAACCACAACGGAGTTGAAAATTTCTGCGAAGGAAATTGATCCTTTGTGCTCCTTTAAGAACACAGAGTTTTCTCATGAGTCACTGTCAACCTTACTTTTCCAAAACTAGCGAGAGCTCATAAGAATCCCATGACATAAGACCACCTCCAAAACCCCCAACATGATGGCAAACCTACTCTTGCTATTTTATCAAATAATTTATCAAAATTGACTCACTTGCTTCCTTTAACTTCTACAATCATTTTTGACAATCATTTTGTTAATTTCTCATATAAAATTACGTATTTAATTTCATTTTCCTCCAATTCACGATCTATTTTGGAATCAATGAAATTAATGAAATTCCTGGCCCAAACGACCCTATTGATTTTTGTTTGTACGTCATGATTTGCTCTTAAAATTCTTTGATAATGCCCTTTTTCTTTTGCAATAATAGTGAAAAATCCAGGATTGTTTTCATTTCTTCAATAATATCATTCCAAATGATATCCTTAGCTTGTATTAAGGATATATTTCCACTTCAATATTATTTGAGATTTTTAATGCCAGCATTACTTGATTTGGCATTCTATTTTGTATTTATTGACTTCTCCCTCGATAGCTTTTATAAACTTTGTTCTGTTTCCAAATCGGATTGTACCCTTTTCCGATCTATTTGCGCCATCTTCAATTCGGTGGTTAATTGAGAAATTTGTCTTTGATGGATCTTCACTACTTGATGGAAAAACAAAAGTGCAAGTATGAGATTCAATATCAGTTAACACAATGACGATGCAGTTTGTTTCAATTTAGTAACTTCTTCCTTTTGCATGAACCCATTGAAATTTTTTCTTTTCATTTTCTACCTACGCAACCTCGTACATATGGAATGTTCTCTTTGTGGGTAATTTCAATTTTTTCTTCGGTATAGATATTTCAGATTCAACACTTTGCGGAAACTTATGCCTGACGGACCTATCATTGAGGTCTACTCAATCTTTACTATGATCTTCTTAAGCTCTTTGTTTTGGATTGTCAAAGCCCTTGAATTAGCTTTCTCTAACTTCAGAAGCACTTTATTACCTTTCCAAGCATATTATTTGCAGCCAGTTCCATTGCATTAGGTTTTTTTAGGTCATTTACAATCAGCGAGCATGTTTGCATGTGTAGATTTACTTTGTCCCCAGCAATGGAATTTTCTTCACATCTACGATCAAGTTTACGGCATTGAAATTGTTAGAAGAACCAATTGACATATCGGAAGGATGTGAAAATTTTGAATTGATCTTTTTCAAGATCCATTATAGTTAGAAGTCTTGTTTGGTACTTAGCTTGAGCTTCCATACTTGCCTTCATCTTCGATTTCTCTGCGCAATGCAGGCAAACATTTGTTTAATTAGAGGCACTTGATCCTAAGTTCTCTCATGCTTCTGGTGAAGCGAGGACAATTTTTTCATCTCCCCATTTGTAATGAAAAACCGGGTTGAGTATACGCATACTCTTCATTAAACGTTTCTCTCTTCTCGGCTCTACATTCCTCGTCCTCTGAATCAACAATTGCCTCTTTACCTCTTTTATTTAATTTTTTTAAGTATAACGGGATTCTGAACATTTGAACTTCTTGAAATCATAACACCTTTACTTGCCATTTTTTCTAGATGCAGATCTCCTCTCATGAATGAAGGCTAAATATCCATTATCAATTCTTCTACTAGAAATGACACTATGAGGTCATAAAAATTCACTTCTCTCCTAGCATGATGAGGTGCATTCCATCTAACATATGGGTGACCTCATCAAATGCTTGTCTCATATTAACTATAAAGGGTCCAGAAACTGAGTCATTGGAAATTTGAACACATGACCCTTCTTCATGGGCACAAAGTGAATTTGGTCAACATTTATACTTTGCCTAATAAACTCGAGCAAATAATCTCACAGGGCACAAAACACGAAGCCTATAAGGTTCTACCACCCCAGCTCCATAAGTCTAATTTCAGAATAATCTTAAAAAAAAAACCAATCACAAATTTACAACTTGCCCCCAAATGCAAAAACTCTTGAGCTTTGGGCAAAAAAAATAGGGGGAGAACTTCCATTTAAAACTTTATATCTACAGAAGACATATCTTGACCAACAAAGTCAAACAAACCCTCTCGATACCGCTCTTTCTCACTATGTCATCCCAGAAATATTCTTGATTGCCTCTTCAACATTCATATCATAATTTTTAACCCCAGATGCATGAATTCTTCTACATTTTATATAATAATACAGTAAACGATAAGTGAGGGAAACACGAATGAACCCGTTAATGATAAGCTCATGGTGAGAGTTAACGAAGCTTCTTGCTGATAGGATGGAATATACGGCCTACTTCGGCTTCATCATCATGGCGAGAACATCCCCCCAAAATTGACTTTTCCATTGTCTTGTCATCATCTTTTCCCAAAATATTTGCAATGCGACTCAACATCGGTTTGACTTCAATATAAAAAACCTCCATAGGGAACCCTTTATTTTCGGAGTTCAAACTACTATGTATTTGGCTTCGGAGAAAATGAATGAATTGATTAAAATATTGACACAGGAGCGTACGCTGATACTCCTATCAAGGAGTCAATCGGAAAATTGGATATATGACTTTGACTTAAGAAACAAAGGGCTTGGCGAATTAGCGAAGACACTTGCAAACGTTCTCCCTTGAAATTCATTACAAACGAGTTCCCGGGGGTACATAAAAGACACAAGCCAATGGATAAATTCGGGAAAAAGATGAATTTTGGGATACATGCGGACAACACACCCGGTCTTTGCCATGGCGGTGTAAATTGGAGAATTATTATCGTTTAAGGGGCTTATTGTTAAAAATGAGGGTGGTCGAGGAACAATTTGTATCCTAGATATCCCTCTCGATATCCATGAGAGGGATGTGACCTTGGTTTGACGGGGATGAACGTTTAGACATAGTTTAACTGGGTGGTAGATAACTTCCGGGAGTGACCAAAAACTGAAAGAGGTATTAGCACGAGAAAAACTGAAACACCAGCTAACTAATGATAATTTCGAAAGAATAGAATCTCCCTTAAATAGGTGGCGCGGCTTTGAACTTAAATCTTGATAAGACGTGCCAATAATGGATAGAAACACGATGTGGATGATAGCGTAACCAACAGCAGCAAACGTCACTACGGGGGGGCCTTGAGGCACGGAAAATTATTTGGATTGTGTTCACACGGTAAATCTCGGCCCATTCATCTAGATAACCACGCACTCGACGGGGTCAAATGTGGAGGCACTCTCTGTGTTAAACCTGTGGCCAAGAAAGTGCTGCCAGGGATTGAGCCCTTTGCTTATTGTTTGATCAATCAACGAATCCCGCTTGAAAATATACTCGATAATTAATCTTATAAACGGGACACTTATATAAGGACTTTGAAAGTATTAAACTTCAAACTTTATCATAACAAGCGATTATATTTTTATGCTAAAGTACACGAATTTTGATACTCTAATGTTGGAACGGGGTCTCCACCGCAGGCTGAGCGGGTCCATTTTTTATATTTTTATTATATTTAGTCTAGCGGGGGTTTTGGGGTGAGTCAAGCCCTAAAGAAAACATTGTAAATGGGTCGAGGGTAGACCAGTGCGCAAACCATGGTTTGTAGACCATTGGATGCATAGGCTAAAATAGTATAAGTAGTTGAACCTTTTTGAGTTGGCAAGAACGGACTAAGAAAGGAACAAGAGATTGATGCTAAGTGCAAATCAATAGATGCGGTTAGGGTTGTTGGGTAAGGACTCCTGTTGTTGTGTGCGCGGAGGGCCTGCATCTTCTTGTGTGTGCGGAGTTGGGTTTTGGGGTATTGTAAGTAGATCGAGGATTAATGAATGCGAAATTATTGTTGAATATCTAAATCGGAATTACGCGGTAACGAATATGTGATGTTTGGTTACTTAATATATGTTGTTGTATTATTGATTTAAGTTGTGAATATACTTGCGTTACTTATTTATCTTTGTCTGGATACGATTTCTATTTTCACTTCATGCGAAATATACGGAATAGTTGCATTATCGTTATGTCGATTCATGATCTGTTGATTATTGTGATTATCATTGCTATTACGCATGTGAATGCGAAGGAAATTTGTAGATATAGGCTACGCGTGATACAAGATATAGTCACGATAAGGTGGAACACAACTTTGCTTGACTTACCTACCCTCTCCCCGGTCACGGAAACTAGTTCCAACACCCACCCATACTACTTCGGGTGAGACTTTGGCTGCGCAAGCGAAATCATTGCCGAAAGGACCGGTAGTATAGGGGATTTGTTGGCAAACCTTGAAAATCCGTGCAGGTCGGGACTGTCGAGCCAACAAATGGTTTCGTTGCCGGGACAGGGAGAATTTTGGGAGAGGGATTGCTCAGGTAATGCGAGCCATCTTCCAGGCTTGAGAGAAAGGAAATTGATGAATGGTTTGAAAAAAACGTTTAGGAATTTGCCGTAAAGAAAAGCTATGGTCGGAGAGGTTGACCAGAAGAAATTGGAAGAATAAGTACATTTTCACGGAGATCTGTAAGGATCTTCTTTGTAATGATCGCGATCGAGCTCCGGAGTGGCTCACAAGGTTGGTGGGAGATTTAGGAAGTGTTGGAAGGATGGCGGGTCATAGAGTGGACCCCCAGACTAATCCGGCCCGATTTGAAAATCACGTCATGCCATCACTCACACGGTGGACTAGACAATGTGTTAGGAGGATTTGTGATAGAATTTTCCATCGATCGGTTGTGTCTACTGCGAAGCGGGCGAAGATTCTTGAGGGATGCGAGGTAAGTTTCTAAATACCTTACCATTGCGGTGAAGATATTATTGTGCAAAAAGAGTATTCTGTGGCCATCACAGAGTGAATGACCTTTGATGTTTGGATAGGAGCACAACACGAAGTGGCAAATACTCTGAGAACCAACCTAGAGGGAGATAGATTGGTCTACGGTTTGGTAAGAGAAAGTAGCTTCGTAGATTCCTCTAGCTACACTACTTTGAGCCGGCCTAGGGGTAAGAATTCACCTACACCTCCGTCACGGGAAGACGACAGCTGCGCAAGTTGCCAACCTTTAAAGTGTGGGAGATGAAGACATGGATCGATTACGGTTTTGTCGCGGGATCGGTATGGACTACGCGAACGTAGCTAGTGATGCGAGTGAAAAGGCTTCCATTGTCCCTTGCCCCAGCCGAAGGAAAACTTTGGGTAGATGCATAGGATATATCGACCAAAACGCAAATGCAACCATTGAAGATATTAAGAACGCTGCAAAATCATGAGTTCAAAAACCTAAACCCTACTCTCAAATCGTGGTTGATCTAAAGGATTTCAAACGAGGCCTTACGAATCTATGTGGGAGGTTGATCGGCGGGCGAAGAAGGTGATCGGAAGAGGGGATTCCAGCGCGGTGACGGACAACACTGAGAATGGTTCATTGCTATGTTGCTGCATAAGCAACACCTATGGGACACCAAACTTTCGGATTGCGGAGAAAGCCTTGGAGGGTGCCATGAAGTTAGAAGTTGCACCTCGGGATGAGACTCAGCTGGCGTCAACGGATCCGGGGACGGTAGACGTACGTAGAGATCCAAAATCTGTGGAAGGAACGGGAGGCGAGAGGCTAGCCCTAGAGATGGTGCATACGATGCGGGTGAATGGTCATACCAAGGATAACTACCCTCATTAACGAGACTATATACGGTGGGGACCTAGCCCATTGCCACCTAGGGAAGGCTGCGGGACCAGTGGGCCGGCGCTATGGTGCGATGATTGTTGTGTTGCGGGGGCACATAACGATACCAACCCTTATCCTCGCCTTTAGCTGCGTATGTTCCGGAGGTAAAGCAACAATGGTGCGGGTTACTGAGATCGGTGGGACATGATGAATAGAACAGGACATATGATTTGATGATTGATCAGAGAAAATTATATACGATGCAATCCCGGATCTGCGTTGCTAAGAGACATGACATGGGTGGCTCCCCATCAGGGAGCGGCGGGGGAGGGGCCAAGGTGGAAGCGCGAGGTCGGGGGACGAGGTCGGATGTCTGTTATAAGCATGGAGAAGCGAGGACACTTTGCAAGGTTTGTCGAACCCTACAAGGAAATCCTGCCGATATTGTAGGCAATTTGGACCATGCGATTGAAGATTGTCCAATCTTGATAGAAAAAATGCGGAAAACGATTGTACCTACACGAATGTGCGAGAGAGTTAAGGCCGAGCTAAGAGACAAAGGTCGAGTGTGAATGTTGTGACACGTAGTGGGATGGCCACCCGGGGGTACACGAGGAGGAGGGCGTGATGGAACCTGCGGTCAGGCAAGTCATTGTTACCAAACATGAAAGTTTGGACCTAAAAAAAGGAAAAGAAACATTTATTTAAAGGCGGAGGGAAACTCTTTGCTCGAGCCTTGCGAACCTCGGGGAAGATGAGGAGGTCGAGCCTTTTTTGCGAGGCATGTGTGAAGTTCTTCCAACGCAACCCAAAGTGTGGAGAATCTTCAAGCATTAATAGATAGGCGCACGCGAGCGTGACCCAATCTACCCACAGGAGGTCAAGGATGTGCACAAGCTATACGGTATAAGAAACGCCTTGGAGAAAATACGATTGACTACGTAGATTGGTGACTTCGAAATGAATCAAGTTATTTTGGACCTAGGGTCGGTCTTGAACGTGTTACCTAAATAGACTTGGCGATGAATGGGAGAGCCTAAGTTGGAATGGTCCACTATTCGGTACATGCATGAAAAATCGTGAGAGAAAATCATCCCACTAGGAAAGGTTGTCTAAAATTACGGTGGATATTGTAGGAGTAAAGGCCCAAGCTCACTTTGAGGTAATTGAAATTGTAGAGAGATGCGGACCCCTACTGCCTCTTGGGGTGAATTTGGGCCATAGATATAGGCGGTATCATGTTCTCAAAAAGATAAGCATGGTGTTTGAGAATAACGGTACAAGGGTGATAGTACCATTAGATCACATGTGGAAAATTGAATGATACAGTACGATTGTGCGATGAAGAGGTGGATCACATTTACAAGTTGGCAGTACACGCGGGACAAAGGTGGATCAACCCCATGGCGGAAGAATTACTTTCTTTGAGAAAAGGACAATGAATGCTTCTCCTTTACGATGGGGTGATGGAGAATTGGAAAAACCGGTTGCACGATGTCACCAAACTGTACACGCAATGTTTTCGAGTCACAAGGGACTACATTGCATTCCTCGAGGTAAGGGCCACCTCTTTTGTGATGGTTGGTAGCGTTAAGGAATTTTGCGAGCATTCGAAGCAAAAGTTCCCCGAGGACGAGCTATGGGCCCTTCGCTAGCCATGCATGGAACACTTGTGTTGGTGGGAGACGCATGAGAGGAATTTTAGGATTGGGAGGAATGTCGGGATATGATGATCAACAATTTGAAGCCCCAACCGATGTGCGGGTCAAGACATTCCTTGGATCGAGAAGATCCCGCGAATATTTGTTCGCATGGGAAGAACGATGTGGTGCGACGGGACGACTAAAGAGTGGGTTCACCTATTGATTCATGCCCTAGAGACAGCTTCCTTCTGCATGGTACTTAGATGCAAAGCTACATCGATGCCTTGCTGAGGGGACATTGAAGAGTTCACAGGAACATTTGGGTTAGTAGGCGGGGCAAAGGCGCTTGACGGAATCTTTTGTGGGACATTGACAACGGGGTATGGGGTGAATCGCACCTATTTATCACACCGAAATACCCACATGGGAACCACGGATACCAAAGCATGGTAAACTACCATAGCCTGTGATAGAGGTATGGATGATACGAGATGCTTCGACTCGGGGGTGGGAAGGGGTGCGCACGGCTGCCAGCCACTCGGTACACGCGAATGGTGGCGATAGGACGCACCCTATGTTAGCTAAGAATGGGGATGCGGATATAGGAGGCGGGGGTTATCATATGTTCGATGACTCACAACAAGAGGCTCGCTGCGTTCACTCCTCGACCATGCATGGTATTACAAAAAGTTTGTTTGGGAATATGCGCTGCTTATAGTGCCTGCGAGAGACTTGTTTACGTGAGGGTGGGATGACACCCGTTGGGAAAACATGTATTTGGTTTTGAGAGTACCTAAGGAACAAGCTTTATTTGGGGGAGGATATTGCAAGAGGTACGGGTGTTTATTCAAGCTCGGCGGTATGCTAAGTGCACATATGGAGTGAAGGCGTGGTTGGAACGATGCGTCTGGTAAAGAGGGAGAAGTTGCCGTTGAGGTGGAGCGAGGCGGTGGTAATTAATGGGGCGATTCCTTGAGATTTTTTACCATTTACTTGATGGTAAGTTCCAAGTGACATTTACCCTACCATTGGATGGCCCTGAGCACTATAAAGTAGGAGAAGCTAGCTCGGACAAAAGTTTTGTATCCCTTTCGTAACGCGTATGTATTTTCTCTATGTTTGCACGATTCTACGGAACTGTGGCGTCTGTTCATGGAAAAGCGACCCAATCCTGTTGCCAATAGGCCCCCGAGGAATCGAAAAGTCCTGTTCCACTAGAATAACAGCTCTGGTCGCGAGAGCTTCGGTACTTGCGACGAGCTTGAGGAAGTCATGATTGGAGTCGGGAACGATGAAATCGATAGGATAATTGGCTCTAGCTCCTTGCATGGAGGAACGAAGCCATCCGTGAAAGAGCATCGAAGGAACACCGGTGCAACGGTGGCCCCCTATCGCCCCCGAAGAGCCACAAGGCCCAGAGAGGGCTCGGACGCGGCGCCGCGAAAAGGGACTCATAGCTACCACGGACGGCGACGAGGACACGGGGCCGGTCGCCGGCTAGAAGCGGCGTGTAGAGGATGAATAACCGAAGATACCACCTCCCTCCAAAAATACAAAGCAGCCGGGCGAGCACGAAAAAGGGCCCCAAAAAAAGCGAGCGTGCCCAATGCCAAGAATATGATGCGACGATCACACTAGCGGCGGTGACCTCGAGAAAATTATGGACGCAATTACACTAGCTATCGGATAGATGGACAATCATAGAAGACAACGAACTTTTCAGTGCTGCCCCCTCGGCGAGTTCTGCGCCCTCGAGTTGAGCGGATACACTCCGGACTAGTGTAATTCGGGGATGGGCTCCCTTAGCGATCAACGGTACGGTGCTAGCGCCAAGAAAGCCATCCCTAGTCTTTGCCTAGCACTACCCTTGTAGGAACCCAACTCCAAGTAGATACGGGGATACACTTGGATTTGGCTAAGTTTCCCCAATGAGGCATTACGGGGTCTCCACCTTTGCGGGGTGATTTGGGAGATCCACCCGGCGAGGCACGGAGGTGCATTAAGGAAGCTCGACCATGGCCAAGCGGGCCATTGCGTGGAAAACACGAGAAAAGTCCACCACCGCTATATCCACGGCGAGGTGGAGCTTGAAACAATGATCCACCGGCTGCACACGGAGGTTACGGATGGAATCTCGGCCACGGCTTCACCTCGGGCCAAGGTAGAAAGTATGGTTGCGGCGGTAAAAGCTTCTTGGACGAGGAAATGAAGATCCCGCCAAGGCACAAGCTGGAGAAGAAAATCTCGACCTACGAGCCACATTGCAGCCTACCATGCCAACGGAGGTACGAGCCCGGCCACATTGCGGCGGTGATCGAAGCTACGAACACTATCACGGGGTAGATTTCTCGGGCGCTCGATTGCTACAAATCATCCATGCGACTTTGGACCACGGTCCGGTTCAATCGGTCCTTCAAAAGGTCAATCGGGACTTGTAGGTAGGAAGAAGCTTTCGCATAGGTCGAGGGCTACATTTCCCACCTTGGTGCACAACGGTTGTAGCACATTTGAGGACCGATCAGCACTCCCCGAGGATGTGATTGAAAACTCCGGTGCAAAAGCAGCACGTCATCGAGAAACGATTGAAGCCATGGGATTCCACAACCTTCCATCTCTCACAAGATGTAGATGGTAGCAGTCCACAAACTAAACATGAGACATTGGAAAACTTCACCACGTGGTGAAGGACCAACATCCCAAAAAATTGTGGACCTTGCACGAGCATCATGGCTCGGAAGTCAAGAGTGCTTCCTCCACTAATCACTTCCCTCACTACGTGCGTAGGTGGAACCTACCATCGCGGTGACTCGGGACGAGTCACAGGTGTGTTAAGAAATTTATTGGAACGGGGGTCTCTATGACTGTGACGGTGTTGTATCATTTTGATTATATTTAGTCTAGCACGGGGGTTTTGGAGTGGGTCAAAGCCCCTAAAGCATTGTAAATGGGTCAAAGGTAGACCAAGAGTCCGCAAACCATGGTTTCGGACCATTGAATGCGTAGGCTAAAATAGTATAAGTAGTGGAACCTTTTTGAGTTGTAAGACGGACTAAGAAAGACAAAATATTGATGCTAAGTGCGAGTCGATAGATGCGGTTGAGGTTGTTGGGTAAGAGTCTTCTTCTTGTGTGTGCGAGGCCTCTTGTCTGCTTGTGTGCGAACCATTTTGCTGCTATGTGCGTGAGTTGGGTTTGGGGTATAGTAAGTAGATTTGAAGGATTCATGAATCTTGGAAGTATTGTTGAATATGCGAATCACTTTGGAATTACTGTGATACTGGAATCTATGATGTTTGGTTACTTAATATATGCTTGTTGTATTATTGATTAAGTTGTGAATATACTTGCATTACTTATTTATGCTGCGATCTAGATGCATTACTGTTTTTCTTCATGCAAGAATATACGAATAGTTACGTTATGCGTTATGTGAGTTCATGATGTTGATTCTTGTGATTATCATTGCTATTATGCACATAGATGCGAAGGAAATATGTAGATATAGGCTCTGTAATACAAGATTTGGTCACTATAAGGTGGAACTTGACTGCTTGACTTACCTACCCTCTCCTGGGGTGCGGAAACCTAGTTCCAACACCCACCCATACTACTTCGGGTGAGACTTTGGCCTATGCAAGTGAGTCAGCATTGAAAGGGACGTGTCGTATAGGGGTTTGTTAGCAAACCTTGAACATACGAACACAGTCCAGAACCTCGACCAACATCTAACATATCTTTTGATAGTTTTCTATTTTTATTTATTTTTGAAAATTAAAATAAAGGATATTGCGAATGAGCCACAACACATGGAAAGGAACAAATAGGAGTGTGTGCGAGGGAGTGTTAGCGAATTCAAATGTTCTAAGGACGAAGTGTGTTAGGAGAAGTTTAGAATAGGATTTACAAGAGGCAAGCCTACGATTGTTATAAGGCTCGACATAGCGAGTTTTAGACAAAGGGAGATCACTTTGTGCTAGGCACAACATTGTTTTCCTTTAGTTATTTTTATATGAGATGTGGCACACTTTGGCTACATGCTCATGTTTTAAACTATTCTAGATAATTGCATATTGTACATTGTTGTGCATACGTTTTGAGCATCAGAGCTTTGTGTCGGCACTTATATCTTGTGCATTGTGAATCTTGTGGTTCTTGCAAACTCTTAGTTAATGTTCTATTGTTTATATGAACTAAACATACATGTGAAATATTGTCTGTTTAAGCTATGTTGCTTAGTTTTTTTATGGCCTTGGCTATATCATATGATCCTTGTCTTGGTAAATAGTTAAGTGGGAAAAGTTGAGATTGGACATGAGTGGCACTTAAGAAGAGTTATAGGTAGTTCTTAGGTGAACAAGGCGGAATCTACTTGTAGTAGGTGCAATTGGTCAAGTTGTTGGGGTTGAAGCAGGGCCAATGCTTTCACATGAACTAAAGTAGCCAAGGACTTGATTGGGTTCACAAATCATGAAAAAATGTAAAGGTTAGCTATGAGGACATGAGTGCAAGACGTGCTAGGGAATGCTAAGATGTGCCGGATAGTGCGAAGGCATGTCAAACATGATAAAATGTGCCCAGTGATAAGGCATGCCAAGATGTGAAAGGGTGTGTTAATGCATGCCGGGGGTATCGAGGCAAAAAAGGGAGAAACAAGTTAAAAATACAAGCCTAATGAACACGCAAGAGGGTAAATTAGTCATCAATTTACCTTTTCTAAGAGGGGCATTCTAGGCACACCAACACTAGGTGCCAATAGGTGTCAAGTGAAAAAGTCTTAGTGCATTCTAAGTGCTAAGTCTTCCCTTTATTTAGCCTCATGTACTTTCCAAAAATTGATCTAAAATAAATTTAATATTAAACCATGCCAAATCATACCAAGGAATCTCAACGTGTTCCATACATCTTCAAGAATTTCCCAGCACCAACACGTGCCAAGCACCAATATGTGTCGGGGATTGTTATACGTGCTATGAAGTGGAATGGCATGTTGAGAAGGCACTAGGTGTGATAGGGAGGTGCTAATGCATGTTTAGGAGTGTTAAGGAGTAATAGGACAAAACAGTAAGGGAGCACTAGGTCAAAATTCATGGAAGTTAATGAATATGAGGAACGTGTGCCGGGGACTAGTGTTAATGAGTGCTAGTTTTCATGCCAAGGAGGGAGTGACAAGGTATGCTAAGAATTGGTAAGGCATGCTAGAGAATATCAAGGCATGTAAAGAAGTTCCAAAGTGTGCTATGGGACTCGAGTGTGCTAATTATATGTTCCAAATAGTGCCAAGATATGCCAATACATGCTAGGTGCTAAGGATGCGGTGCCAGGGGTATGCCAATATGTGTCAAGAAGTGTCAAGGCAACAAGAAAGGAAGAACCAAGCTAAAATGTGAGGAAATGAACACATAAGAGGGGTTAATAAGTCGGGACTTTATCTTTTTCAAAAGGGGCATGCTAGTCACACTAATAATAGGTCCCAATACATGCCAAGTGGCATTGTGTGCCAACGCTAATGTATGTCAATGCATTCAACCCAGGTGTTACGGGGCATGTAGGGACTACATGCATGCTAACACATGCTAGGAGAGTTCCATGTTGTGCTAGCGCATGCCATGTCCTTGGGCGTCGATTTCATGAAAATATGTTGTAGGTACAAAGATGTTCGAAGACATGCGAGGTGCTAAGAAATGTTAGTGTGTGACAAAGCATTAATAAAGGTGTGCCCGAATTGTTGAGAAGTGTTAATATTTTCTCATTAATAAATTTTGAAACCGATTATGTATTAAATAATATATTTTCTCTACACACTAGTGGAACTTTATCTAAAGGGAATTTGATAGATAATAAACTTAATAGATATAAATCATGTGTTGACTCATAGGAAAACTTTATTTGACTAGTGATCACTTTTAGGAAATGATACACACTAATTAATTCTTAAAAAATTAATTGATTATAACCACCATGGCCTTGGAAATATCATAAAAAATACTCCACAAATAATGGCCTTAAATCGTTATCTTTTGAAAAAAAAAATATTAAGAGGCATATGGCATCATCGAAAACTCATTGGAATGATCAATGGTGACGAACATTTTTTGGCCGTCACCAAAAAGTAACAAAGAACGTGGTGAGGTTCATTAAAAGTTCGTCACTATAAGTGTCACCAAAGAGAGAATTAGTGATGGGCCTTTGCTGACCCTCACCAAAAGTGTCATTAGTAAACTTTGGTGACGAACCTTAAAGGACCATCTATATACTTACGGTGATGCTTTTTAAGAGGTTTGTCACCATATGTGACATTGGTGACGGACCTTAAAGGTTGTCACAAGCATGACCCCTCACCAATGTCCTTTTTTCTTGTAGTTTATTCTTGGTATATGATGATACAAATCGTATGTGGTGTATCGTGTCGTCGGTGTTTGGTGGGGGAAGAATCTCCATGATGGGATTTTGCGTAAGCGCGGGTTGGGTTCCCCGCTAGGATGGTCAATTTCTGTGGGTGGAAATTGTTCTTGTTGTAAAGGTGCTGAATGTTTCGATTAGTGGGCATGCCTTTGGTTCATGGTTACGGCAGTCTCGAATGGTGCATGGTCCTGCTGTGCTGCTTGGTGGGTGTGTGGGAATCAGCACTACTTGTCGTCCACGATGTGGACGCTTGGAAAGGATGCATTGTAGAAGGGTCTTTGCTTGTTCCATGTCGTTGGATTAGGTGCGTCTAGATCTATTGAGGGTGTAGACTTAACGCTTCTCTTGCTGTCTTAGCTTGGGGAGATGCTCACGATTAATTGTATGGTGACGGTGTGAAAAAATCCGACGATGATGCAGGTGATCTTCTCTTGGTTAGAGAATTATGCGAGGAGCGGCGGGGGCGTAAATGTTTGCTAGGGGCTTCGGTCCATTACAACACGATTGACCCGGTGGTAATTCCCAGGTCGCATAGTCCACATGTTATCCTAGGTTAGGCACAGGTCATGCTTGGTTAGTGCGTTGTCCCAGTTTCCCATCATGGTGATGTGGGTGTGGGGTTGTGGCTTTGAGGTGATGTATTTTCTAAATCATTTAAGTTCATCATCCCATTTCTTCTCTATTGTATAAATCCTTATCAATGAGGGGACAGGGTGTGGGATATAGGTATAGCACGTACGGTGATTTCCATGATATCTGGGGAAAAATAGCCTGGATATGGGGGTCTCGTCGTGCTCGAGTTTGTGGTCTAGCGCGGGAGATGTGACATCGCAACTGCTAAATCGGGCGAGATGGTGACCACGTGATTGGCGTTTTGCGCACGCATGTTGGTCTTCTATGTAGAGAGCGGTTAGGGGGTAACTAGGGGTTCCACGTTGGTCGCTTTTTGGTGTGAGAATGGGATGGATCTAATCGTCACATATTCTTGCATCATCCCGATTTTTCATGGATTAAAATCCAAAATTGCCATCTTCTTAGGAGAAGCGGACTATGGATGAGCAAAAATAGCGAGGAGCTGCTTAGAATTAGGGAATATAGTGACAATTTTCTAGAAGGTGGTTGTCGGTGCATAAAGGGCATGGGCCTCTTTGCTCACAAGCCGACGTAGTAAACCCATTCTATTAGATACCATTTGTGGATGAGTTCAAGAGTTTGCGTATTCTTCGATGAAGTGACCACGTTCATCACACGGCGTGCATCATATGACAGGAGGCATGGCCGGGAGTCTTTACGGTGCCGTAATTCCTCCTATAGGTACGGATGATACGAGGTTCATCTCCAACGGACGGATAGGGGGATCTGTGATACAGGATGCAGCTCGATGGAGATGCAAAGCATCCCTTTATCGCGAAATATTTGAAATGATGGGTATAGTGCCCATGATTGCGCGAATAGTGCATGCGTGATTGGTATACAATGCTTTGCCTTTACCTTTGGTGGCGAGTTCCTTTTTACGGGAACATGGTGTCGCAATGTTTTCCTCTATCACCCAGGAGTGGTTTTAATTCTTCCCGGTATGGGGAAAATATGGGTAGGGTGTCCTATTACATCGCATGGCACAAGTGGCGATTCTCGTTGTATGGCGGGGAGTTTCTAGCTTCTTTCCTCTCTTATCGGTTTTCTTAGCCATAATCATCGGTTTTGCAATGGGAATTTCCTTTGTAGGGATGTTTTCGACCCTTTCCTAAATGGGTGGGCCCTCTCGGGGCCCAGGTGGCTTTAACCATGTGGCGGTGATGTGTGTGGCTCTGTCCTGGTAGGGTGGACCAGATACCAAACTAGTATTACGAAACGATATGTTTGGTAACACCACTATTGCCAAAACCCTCTTGGAGACGAAACTAGCGCGGAGGGGGTAGAGAAGGGGTTTGGGAAGTGGCACTTAGGCTAGAGAGGTTCTTGTTGTCGGCCTCGAGACTCGGTGTCATTACTACTTGTGTTCATGTCGTGACTAGCTTTGGTGTTTGATGTGGACATAATGCACATTGGAGCTCATGACATCGGGTGATGACTCGAGGAGCAATGGGGGGATCTCTAGGAATGATCCTAGGATGGATGATAACTTGAACTAGAATGGGCCATACTCTTGGTACCATGACGGTGTGTCGCGGATGTATCTACATAGAACATAATTACATCGATGTTTTTAGGGCTCATTTCTCACTATGCATTAATTGGTTGATAATAATGATGCGATCCTCATGGGGGAACATCATAATGAGAGAAAGAAGAAGGAGGCTATGGTTGACATGGCGTATATATAACTACGACCAAGGAGTATATTATAGTCCAAGTGAGCATCCAAGAATTCAATGTCTATAAGGACCATATTTCCGGCTAGCGGGCGGGACGTTTTGGTAGAAACCAATGGGGGTTGAAGGACGACCATGTCGTATGCTCTAAGCGTGATGATTGATGGTTTTAGTTCGGGAGACCCTAACTTCTACCAATTTTTTTTGACATGATGCACATGGATGCACCCTGCGTCAATGACACGTCGATGAATGGTGATATTTTGGTGATACTAGTATGCGAAGAGGCCATAGAAGGAAGCCTAGGGGTGGCTTTGTACATCAAAATCCATTAGGTGTGTATCGACGGGGTCGATAGCATATGACCCCGAAAGCAAGACTTTGTTGTTTTGGGCATGAATGCAATAATTCCAAAGTGACATAGCGAGCGGGGAGATTGGGCTAGATCGTCCATGATGCTATAATTATGGGCCACTTTGGAATAGTTTTTTACGCATATATTTGATGTTAGCCATATTTGGCAACGGTTTAACGAGGAGCATCTTTGAAATGGTCAAAGGTCACAATTGGTCTTGGTACTAACCCCCCGGCGTGTTGGTGTACGGTGGGGTATCATAATTTTTATTCCATGTTTGAAAAAACATCTCTTCGCCGATCATGTATATTTAGGCATTGTTTTTCTCGAGTTGTCGGGATTTGTTCTTTGGGTGCTAATTGTCCCATGATGGAAGATTCCTACATCACGGTTGTCCGGCGGGAAGGTTCTCCCCTTGTCCTCGATTACTGCGTCTTCTTCATCTCGAGGGAGATCGGGATAGTGGTGAGTGTAATGGCCGTACTCATAGGTCGGGAGACGAGAGTGGTTTGTTCGAAGAGGTGGCCTTTTCTCTCTCTTGGGGTTTTCTTGGCTCCTAGTTTTGATTTCGATTGGAGTTGCCTCCCGACTTTGAGATCGTGGAGGAATTAGCTGGTTGTTGCCCCACATGCAGCATTCCTTTGGGCTTGTTTTCCTTTTTTGTTAACCACGTTAGAGGGTAGTTCTCCTAGTTATATGGTTGGCATGGTTGGTTTTGGGAAGGTTGCACAAAGTTCACTTTTGTGCATTGTTGCACTTATGGGTGGGTCTTGTCTTTGAGGTGAGCATAACGCGGTCCTAGTTTGCCACTAGATATTGGGGAGCTCTTCATCCAATATGTATGTATCTACATACTAGGTCCCACCAGTACAGAGGATAGGGTCCTCCATGGTGATAGGATGACGCCCTCCTTGGTCAAATTTTGCGGAGGCATGTGGCGAATTTGATAACTAGGTCGTGGTACATTTGGGGGGTAGAATCCCATCGTGTAACTAGAGGTTGTTACTCTTGCTGAGTAAATTTGGGTCAATGACCCAATTAAGCCATGTCACCCCGGGGATTTGACGCGCTTGGAATTCTTTGTAAGTTTGCGGGTGCGGGGCGTTCCAGCGAGGATATTGTAAATATACCCTGGTGCGTATAAATTAGCTCGAGCTATTGGGCCTTGCGATGGCGTCCTATTCGGATATGGGATTTTGTTGCACCATCCTTTAAAATATCTACGGTGAGAGTTTTTCGGGAACATCTCTAATAGTACCCGATCGTCGAGTTTGGCTTTACATAAACTACGATGCCACAACCATTCATGGAGATGGTCCAAGATATGGATGGTGGGGGTTCGGAATAAAATCGTATCGGTAATTCCATTCCATAATCATGGTGGATGAGTAGTAAAAATATGTTAGGAACATGACGGCGAGGCGTTAAAGGTTCCATGTGTAGCAAAGGGTTGATCTGCATACCATTTCTTGCTACTCCTATCAGTGCGTTGAAATAGTCTTAGTCGAATAGTATCGTCAAAGATCTTCCGGTCGGCAAGCACTACAGTGAAAAGTCATGACATGATTTCAGGTCTTCCGCTTGCTTTCCTTCAAACTTTGGAATGTCCGAAGGAAGACAGGTAGGCATGGGAGGCCATATAGGGTTGTGTGCAATGGGGTCATTCATCAGCTTGGTTAAATCTGGTAGATTCAACGAAGCTAAAAAAGGTGGCTAACGAGGTTGTAGCCATTTCAACTTGTGAAAACACGACGTTCTAGTTAGGAAGAGGGTTTATCTGAAGTATGCCACCCTTTATATGTTCGACTAGATTCCCTAATGAGTGGCACTCCTATTTTGTCCTCTAGGGGTTGTGTGAGGAGTGGTATGTGGTGTGGCGTTGGGGGGCGGCCCGGGGGTCCCCAACTAAGGATGCCCCAATAAAGGATGAACTAATAATGGTGGCAACATTTTATCTTTGACGCCTAAGTGGCGAAAGAAGCTGGAACCCCTCGGTAATGGGGGAGGAGTCCAAGAACGTTTAGATTGACGAGATCCCATCGGGTCCAAATTACAGTGTTGACTAGGTGGATTTGGAAATATTTGAAAGGAGGATAGATGTTATGATCAAAGAAAAATTCAGCCCACAGCATACATAAAACAAAGTGAAAATAAAATAAATTTTCCCTTTAAATCAATCCTATGTGATCGGTCAATAAAAAATGTAGTTTTTGTTTGTTTGCGTATGATACTCAAATCCTAGAAGACCTAATCATCCTCACACACTCCAAATTTAACTAGGCCTTGAGAAGATGTCTTGCGAGTGCGGCACAACGTCCCGTAAAGATGACGATGCTCCGGTTAGCGAAGAAAATCCACCAAGGTAAGGGTAGAGGATACGAGTGCTTGCCTTCTTGTCACCTATAAGGAAAGGATGCCATAATTTTTGGCCACTAAGTACCACGAGTCCCATGTGAGTGTTCGAGTCTTGGGCTTCTTGGTAATTCGACTAACAATACGAGTATCATGCAGGGTCGGTAGCCCCAATTGATACACCCTTTACTGCCTAAGCCTAACCCCCTTTGAAACAAGTCTTTGTCGCGCTCGAGTTTTTCTTTTCTATGGGCGATAGGTGGATTTAAAATATCCTAAATAGTCAACTTCTATTTTAGAGATGAAGAATGATCAAAGCGGATTATTGGATGCCTACCCCCTTGATCCTAACTTAAACTATAAATTCTTTTGTGGCCGGGTTAGGGGAGAATTTAGTGAGTTTTGTTTAGTTAGTTTAGTTGTCTTTGATTTGATTAGTGTATGGATGTGTGTGAGTAAAAAGTGAACAAGCATAGTTTGAACATGTGGATATGCAATGATCCTTTTCAAGTCCTCTATTAAACTATGTTCTATTGTTACTTTCTCAAAAGAAAAACATGTGAGATATGGGCCGCTTTCTATTTTTTCTAGTTAATGTACGATCAACTACGGGGAGATGGTGAGTTGTGAATAGAGGCTGTTCATATGCTTGCCTAGGATTCACAGAAATTTGTAAAGGCGACAAAGATTACTTTCTCTTGTATTGATAATTCAATCCTGGTCCCAAAATCCTAGTGCAAGAATTGAACTAAACTAATTACTTTTACACTAAAAAAAGGAACTAGCTAAGCATGCGTGGACTTGGGCCACTTACTTTGGCTAATTATCTAGGTGTTTTGGTACCTAAATGCGCAAAACATAATTTTTTTTGGAATGCAAGTTAATTTCCCCCCTACTTAAACTATGGGTGAACTTTGCAAAAATCAACTTGAAATAAAACTAACACCAAGCCTACCAAAAAGAAGCTAAGAGTGAGCTTTAAAAAGTTATGGAGTACCTCAGCAGTGTTGGCGGATATGTGTAAGTGCATACATCTGCACTTTACAAATAAGAAAATATAGAAATATGGGAGAAATTTCTCATACTATCTTTTGCACGTGAAAAGTTGCCGGGCATGATGTGTGCATGTCGGCTACGAGAACGCGCACCACAGCGCGCTGTTTGAGGGAAAAGCGCGCAAATTATTGAAAAAGTAAGTTTTTGGAGTTTTTTTAAGCTTTAGTACATCACTTGGGATGAACTAGGGAGTGAAGGAGAAAAAGGGCAATTTCAGCCAACTCACAGCCTGCGAGATGGAGGTCTACGCAAAAAGGCACAACCACATAAACTTGGAAATAAAATTTAGTGGAGTCACCAATCTTGTGTTAGTTTGTTTGGTGCACGCATGTATGAAATAACACTAACTTAAGGAATGTGGTTACCCTCTTAAGTTATTGGTCATAGCGAGAGGTTGTGAAGAGGCCGGCCTCACCAGGCCACAACACACCCACAAGCGTACACCATCGTGTAGCTTCACGAGGGCAGGATCGACGCGTCGGCCCTACGGTGTGGCACTTCCACTACAACATCAAGCCCTTCATGGATGAGGTATTATGTGACATTTATCCTCTTGATGTTTGTGATGTATTATTAGGCTAACCATACTTGTGGAAGCAACATTATGTGTATGAGTCTGACCTCGCATTTTATTGTTCTTTGGGAAATAAGTTGTACGATCGGAAGTGGCAACGTATGTCACCATCTCTTTGGTTACTTCAAAAAAATGCGGTAAGATCATTTTCCAAAACCAGATTTTTTCCTAATGATCTGCCCTCGGAAGCGAGAGAGAAAACTGTGGCACGACCTCCAAAAACGGGTCTCCTCCGCACCAACAATAAAAAATGGGCAACGTCGTGTAGGAGTACGAGGACATCTTCACCTCACCGCGAGTGCCTCTACCTTGTAGGTCAAGAATCATCGATATGACCCCGGATGGCGCTTCCCAATGGACCAATCTATCGGCACTACTGTTTTGGAGAACGATGAAATTAAGAGGTAGATTCAGAAATGTTTGTTGTAGAAAAGGGTCACATACGAAAACCTAGTTCATTTGCCATGTGGGAAGCTGGACGGTGTTGGTGCGAAGAAGGATGAGACTTGGATACTCTTGTATTAAATATCGAGGTGTTGAACAAGATCAACGTTTTGAATAGGTACCGAGATCCCACTTATTGATGACCATGCAGGAAAAACTCAAGGGGGAAACATATTTTAGCAAGATCGACTTGAAGTACGGGTATCACCGGTACCAATCGAACCCTCTGAAGTGTGGAAGACTACATTTAAAGCCAAGGAGGGCCTTTTTGAATGGTTGGTGTGCCTTTCGGGTTGACGAATGCTCCCACAAGATTCATGAGGTGATGAATGACATCTTATGGAAATTCACCAACTCATTTGTAGTAGTGTACTTGGATGACATCACGATCTTTAACCGAGACTTGGGAAGGCACCTCCACCACATATGACGAGTCCTCAAACACTATGGCAACACAAGGTGTGTACCAATTTGGAAAGTGAACTTTTGACATGATGGGGTTCGATTATCTAGGATACATTATTGATGAAGGGGAGCATGTGGATCCAACCAAGATCCAAGTCATTCGGGATTGGCCGGCCCCAACCCTCTAACAAAGTTGTCCAACTTTACGAGTATTGCTAATTTCTACCGTAGGGATTCATGTTGGGATTCTCATATCACTTGGCCCTTGAGTCCAAGTCACCAAGGGAGGAGCGAAAGCAATTTTTTTGAGTACGAATCTCCAATAGAAGGCGTTCGAGAGAGTTGAAACATCACCTCTGCCTACGCCCCAATTCTCCCATTACTATGTACGCACAACAACCATTTTGAGATCGAGACATATGCCTGCGAATATGCTATTGGGAAGTTATTACTCAACGGGGGAATCCAATGGCATATCATAGTGAGACACCATCCAACACGGTTTGGAAGTATCCCACTTATGCCCCGAAGATATGTATTTCATTGTGGAGGCTTTCAATAATGGAGACATGACCACATGTTTGGGAAGAAATTGTCATCCACATAGACCACCGACCCACCATAGGTTCATAGAAAAACAAAGGAAGTTGCGGGGAGTATCACCATCGAGAGAAATGGTCCTGTCTTTATATGAGTTTCATTTGAACATCAAATACGAAACACAAATATTGTTATAGTACTTAGCCAATGAGCCCGGTGGCCAAGCTGTACTTTTGTGATCAATCCCTTGTAGGCCTGAGGCTTTTGTTGGATGCTTATCTACAAGAGTGATCTAGAAATTCGACCACACACTCTGAAGATGCTCTTGGAGGGTAAAGAAAGTTCCAAATTTTCACCTCCGGGATGAAATTCTATGTCACTTGGGATACCTTTGTGTTCCTTCAAGTGAGCGTGCTAAGATGATTTGGAAGCACACTACGATCAGGTCGTTGGGAATTTTAAGTCGAAAAATAGTGGCGATGCTAGTAAAGTATTTCAATTGGTGAACCTTTGACAAGATGTTGAAGTACATCGGATTACGCAATGCCGAGTACCATTGCCAAGCTGACCATCGAAGAAGGCCTATATACTACGTTGCCTACCCATAATCATGCTTTGGAATCCATCTCCATGGATTACATGTTAGGCTTTCCTTCTCGCATGGCAATGACTACTGTTTTCGTGGTCATCGATAAATTCTCGAAGATGGCCATTATGGCGACCTGTGAAAAGTATCACAATAGAAGCCCACTGCTTCAAGCTCTTCTTTGAACAAGTGTGGGTACACTTTTATATCCCATAGTATATAATCTCATATTGGGACAAAAATTTTCTCAATACATTTTGGTCTAATCTGCGACGAAATCTTTGGACATCAAGCTCACCAAGTCCACAACTTTCCATCCCCAAACTTAAGCCAAATAGAGGTAGTCAACGGGGATGATCGTACACATTTTGTGCATGTACAAGTCAAAGAATCCATGCACATGGGATAAGAGCCTCCCCCTTCTTACCATCTATATCTGAACTCTCCACCAGCTCAGCCCGATGACAACCCCTTTCGGAGTGGGCTTGGGATTCCATCACTATGTCTGTTAGCGTGGCCATGCCATTGCGAGTTACTCGAAAATTCGACATGTCCCGATGCGAAGCTCACAAGGCAAAAAAAAAAAATCATTGAGCGATTTAGCACACCTCGTGAATAGGTTCACTGACTATTGGACAAAGCCAATGCTAAGTAAAATTAGTGGCATGATCAACATCGGAAACCACACAACTTCCGAGGTGGGTGATAAAGTGTGGCTACATTTGCATAAGGAGCACCTTGCTAGACACTGTAAACTTCGCTCGCTTTGATATGGGGCATACACCATCACCATGGATGTAGGGGGATAATGCCCTTGAACTCGATATTCCACCATTCCTTGGTACGCACCTAATATTCAATGTGTACCACCTTGACTACTTTCCACCTCTCTTGGACACATTTGACATGGCAAAACAACTCACACCAACATAGTTAAACCCATACTACATGGAACAAAGACAAAACTAGTCGGATAATGGAAACATGGAGATCAAGAACACACATAGGTATCATGTGCATCAACCCGAAATTGTATGCCAAACTTACGATCCGGGTAATTGATGTACCAATTTACTAGGCCATAGTGGTAGTTTCATCTCTAGGTTAGGTTTTTGTATGTTTATGGTTTTCCAATGTTCTCAAATAATAAATAGACCTTGAACCTCATTGTAACTTCTGATTCCCGAGCTTGTAGCCACCACATCTCTTCTCGAGAGATGAAAAGCACTACTAGCACCCTAGCTAGTTTATTTCCATTATGTCTGTAAGCATATTTCGGTTAGGTGATATTAATGAAATGAAGTCTTATTTACATTGTCCTGCTGCATTTATGTGTATTTCTATATTTTATTGTGTTCCGCATAAGTACGGATCACTTCCTCGTATGAAAAAGGCATCTCCATTTCTTGCCAACAATATTTTTTCCGTCTCATTTCCTGCGACAACAAGGATGAGACAATTTCATCAAACTTCAAGGAAGTTGTATTGCTACCTATTGCAACAATTATACTATTCCACGGATATGGTAAAGAACACAAAAAAATAATGCTTATCTTACGTAAAAATTTTAATGTCAACAAATAACAAGCATTACCACAATATTAAAGGCATTCAAATGCTCTATCAACGAGTCTCCATCCTTCATTCTTAGGTTAACATACAAATTTTTCCGTGGAGAAATTCGTTCAATAGAGACATAGATTGGTACAAAGTACCTAACTTGTCCCATGAAAGCCTTCACCATAGCTTCCCCCGAGATACATTCAAAAATATTGAATGCGGATACTATTACGTATTGTGCTCTTTGCCTTTCGATCCTTCGTCAGTCTTCATACGACATTGTGTCGTTGGTTTAGTACTGAATCTACGCTATCCACTAATATTTATCCTTACTTGAATCCTCCATATTCGACTTCCACAACTCAAAATACGACCATTAAATTTCTCGATCTCTATCTTTCCACTTTTCATCATCTTCTTTCACGGAAAAATCGATTATTTGATCTCATAACGAAGGGGGTCTACCACGAGGGCAGAAAAATACCCTCAATAGCAAAGGTGTCCCCTTGAAGCCGAAACATCTCGATACCAAATGTAGGTTTTGACCTGTCTGAGAAATTACACGCAAATGAATTCTTAAAAACATAAAATAAACGATAGAGAGAACATAAACATGAAACACATATATAAGATATTTTCCCCTGGATCCCGAAATCGAGGACTATGATTGATTTATCATTATTTTCCTTTCAATGTTACAATACATATATATATACATGTTGAAGAATTCATAAACCCCAAAGCTGTGTCGGATTAGAACATAACCGTAGTTCCCTTGCTTGGATCTACAAAATACCATATACGGAAAACCATCATACCCAAAACCGTGTGTCCAAAACCCATGCACCAAAACCATAGGTATGTGCGATACCTCCCAATATTAGGTCCAAAAATCCCCCACTATGACCCCACCGAGCCCTGTGCGTGCGACTAGTCGTGGAAGAATATAACACACACCCAAAAAAAATAAGTATCTGATTCTGTTCCACCAGTTTATGAGATGGAATCTCTTGCCCCCCCCCCTGTAGAAAAAACCTTGGGCTTAACGCCCTTGAAATTAGCAATTCTCTCCTTAGCCTAGAAAAAATAAAAAAGAAATAAATTAAGAATCCAGGAAACATCTAGAAACATAGAAGACACTACATGAAGAGGAGGAAGAAGAGGATTCTTATCCTCTAAGGAAGCAACGAGAAAAAAAAATACTAGCGAGCTCAACAGATGAGAAATCCGAAGGCACAAGATCTAAGGATATGGATAGAAAGGTAAAAATATCAGGAAGGAAATCAAACAAAGTGTTGGCAATATGATGCAGAGTGTTGTCCTTGCTGGCAACCCACTTGATGAAGATGATGGCAACCTACTTGATGAAGTTGTCCTTAATGCTTGATGAGTTTATTTATGATGTAAATCTGATGCTCTACAAGTAGCTCAGAAGTACCAGAGAAAGAAATATCAGTAAGGGCCAGAACAATGATGAAAAGTGTGTGTCACAAAGCATACGCGGGTTTGTTTAGGAAAAGTAGCGTATGCACGCGGAAAATTACGTGCCAAGTCGCGTATGCCCTTTTGCGCTCCAATTTTAGAATACCAAGGGGTGTTACCATGGTATTGACCCATTGTATTGAGCGCTTGATTATCTATTTGGTCCCGTCCAGGAATACCATCGGAAGTGGTGTGGTTTTGACTCATGGTATTGATAAAGGCTAAACCTATATAAGGAGAAGAAGATCATTGTTCAAAAGGGTGTGCAAGTGTCTGGGCTTTAATGAATACTTCACTCTGAAGTTTATCTGTATGGTTGAACTCTGTTCTTAATCGATAGATCTGAATCTATGATGCACCTATGAATATGATGAAGGTTCAAAATCTCTAGATTTGGAAATGATGAATCTCTAAGATGATCTGAAAAGAAGTATTGAAGACCTGGCGCAAATATGTTGAAGAAATTGAAGAAATCTGGGTAAGTTCATAGATCTGGTCTGTTCTGCAAATTTTATCCTTTATAGATCTAGACGCAGGTTCATTTCATAAAAGGCGCGTGTATACGCGGATCTCTTTAAACAAAGGCGCGTATGGGCAGTTAGGGTTTTTCTAAAAAATGCACAGATGTATACGCGGGTTCGTTTCGTGAAAAGCACGTGTATACGTGGATCTGTTTAAACAAAGGCGTGTATGGTATCTGAACTTATAGTTGCTCAAGGTTTAATGTGATTCTGCATATCTATTTTGAAGTCTGGGTTATCTCTGATATTCTAGTTACAGTGGTTTCACTGTTCTGTTGGAAGCAATGGGCAAAGTATGATTGTTGATAAGTGAAGGGTTGTATTGAAGCTGCTTGATCCAGTTTGAAAATTGATAAAACGTGGTCTCTGATGTGGTGCGGTGGAAACCCCGGCAGTACGAGGTTGTGTCCCTTCAGGGAGAAATTTCAGTAAAAACGAGAAGCGGAGGTCGTAACTCCCTTCTAGGAGAGGTGATAAGATCACGAAGTTGTAGCTCCCTTCCAGGAGAGGCTGGTAAACGAGAGAAGGTTGTAGCCTTCTGCAGGTGGGTACCTACGTGCTGGTATGAGTCTGCACCAGTACATGGTTGTAATAATTTTTCTTTATAATAAATATTGAAGACTAAGACAATGACATCGGTGGTTTTCTCCCGAATTGGGTTTCCACCTAAAATCCTGGTGTTCATGTGTGTTGCTTATGTGTGATGATTATTATGTTCTTTCTGCACCTGTTTACTATTTTCTAAAACATCTGATGAATGAATAATGAAATGATCTAAGTTAAGAATTAAATGCATAATTATATCTCTGGACATACGCAAGTTCCGTAAAGGATATCCGCGTATATACGCGAGTTGGCTTCAGGAAAGTAGCGTATGGGTTTTTAGAAAGGAAAAAGTAAAAAGTTTTATTTTATAAATACGGTCCCCCCCCCTCTCAGTATTTTTCCCAAAAATTGGTATCAGAGCAGGTCCTTCTGAAAAAGCTTAGCCGCTAGAAGGAAGATCACGCAAGATGAGCAATCAAGAGGGAACATCATCTATCAAGCCTCCGCTCTTCAACGGAAGTAATTTAATCTTCTGGAAAATAAGGATGAGATCCTATCTTCAGTCTATGGGAGCAGATATATGGGCCATTGTTGAACAAGGATATCAATATCCAGCTGCTACACCAACAGATCCAACTGAAAGGAAGAATTATGAATCAAATGCAAAAGCGATCAATGCTATAACAGGAAGTCTAACTGAATCAGAATTTATCAAAGTCATGCAGCTGAATACAACAAAGGAAATATGGGACAAAATCATTTTAAGTTATGAAGGTGATACAAAGGTAAAAAGTGCAAAACTCCAAACTCTCAGAATTGAATATGAAAATTTAAAGATGCATAGTGATGAGAGTATTGCCAGTTTCTTTTTACGTCTTGATGATGTTGTAAATCATATGAAAAATCTGGGAGAAAAAATAACCGAAGTTACTTTGGTTGAGAAAATTTTAAGATCACTAACGGCAAAATTTGAGTCAAAAGTTTTTGCTCTTGAAGAAAAACAGGATCTTCAAAATCTTACTGTGGTGCAAATTCATGGCATACTGACTGCATATGAAATGAGGAGAGGAGGACCATATGAAGTCAAAGAAACCATTTTTAGAGCTTCTACAAAAGGAAAAGAAGTACAAGAAGCAGAAGGGTCAGGATATATCTCAGAAGAAGATGAGGCAAATTTTGTAAAGAAACTACAACTTGGCATAGGACGATTCAGAGGTAAGCTTCCCTTCAAATGTTTTGAGTGTGGAAGAGTTGGTCATTATGCTGCTAAGTGTCCTCATAAAGAAACACCTGCAAAAGGGAAGGAAGTAGCAAGAAGGAATAAGAATCGGTTTAACACTAGAAAAAGTTACTATACTCATGAAGACAGTGATGGGTTATCTGATAGTGAGGAAGAATGTGAACAAGATCTTAGACTTCTCATGGAATTTGAATCTAGAGATGAAAAGGATACTTTTGTGGATGCTCTAGAGGACAATGATTTTCTTGAAGAGAACAATCAACTCAAAATACGCTTAGAAGAAAGCAAAATTCTCTTAGAAGAATGTAAAATTCTCTTAGAAGAAAGGAAAATAACCATCAAGACTCTGGAAAAGCAAGTTGAAGAAGCAAAGAAATTCAATGAGAAATTAGAATGTGAAGTGGTAAGTGTAAGAAAAGAGTTTGAGAAAGTAAAGACTCTGAATTTTAAATTTTCTAAAGGATCTGAAACCCCAGATGAGATTATCAAGGTACAACGTTCTCCTCTTATAAAGTCAGGTCTTGGATATATCGGAGAATATTCTCAAGCTTTAGCACCAAATTATCTAAAAGCAGCTACAGCTAGTTTACAAAATTCTGCCACTCAGCAAGGGAATAAAGAATCTTTACAGGTAAAACATGATCATCTTAATTCAAGGAACACTAGCAGGAATATCTCTCAAAGAAACACTAATCAACAGGTAAATTCAAGTAGAAGATTTCATGATCGCAGAAATTTCTTCTTCAATGGACAATGTTTCTCATGTCACAATTTTGGTCATAAGGTTGTTCAATGTGTTGCATATAAAACCATCATGACAAGAGAAGTAAGAAAGAAAAGGAATGATATTGAAGCAAAGAAGAATACCTATAAAAATACCTATAACAATTTCTCTCCTCTTCTAAATGAAGTTGAATGTACTTATTGCAATAACTTTGGGCATGAAGAATCTGAATGCAGGAGCAAAGTTCAGCCAAAAGAGCATTTCTCTTCAAGTTCCAAAGTATGGAAAAAGAAGGAATTACAGGTTGAAAATTGCGGCATAGCGTTATTTGCAGAAGGTGAAGAAAATCAATGGTACATTGATAGCGGATGCTCAAGACACATGACAGGTGACAAAAACAAACTTCGTGCATATAGTGCTCTAGAAAAGGAAAAGAAAGTTACTTTTGGAAATGATACTCCTGTTGTAATTAAAGGAAAAGGGTCTGTGTTTCTAAGAGAAAAGGTGAAGGCTAATGATGTCATGTATGTGGATGGATTAAGGCATAACCTGTTAAGTGTAAGTCAAATGTGTGATCAAGGAACTGAAGTTGTCTTTAGTTCAAAATAATGTGTGGTTCGTGATCTTGATACAGGTAAAACAATTATAAAAGGAAAAAGAACTCCAAGCAACCTGTATGTATTGAAGAACTGCAAAGAACAATTTTACTTGAGTAAATATTCAGAAAACTGGCTATGGCATAGAAGGTTGGGGCATCTAAGCTTCTCTCAAATCAACAAATCAAGTAGACTTAATGCTGTTCGTGGTCTTCCCAATATTACTCTACCTGAAAGTATCATATGAAAATCCTGTCAATTCGGTAAGCAAACCAGAGTACAATTTAATGCCAAGGAAGGATCATCCAGTAAGCCTCTTGAACTCATTCATACTTACATATGTGGACCTATGAGGAAAAAGTTACCACGTGGTGAAGAATACTATATCTTATTTATTGATGATTTCTCTAGAATGTGTTGGATTGGGTTGCTTAAACACAAAGATGAAGCATTTGAGAAATTTCAGAAATTCAAAGCTCTGGTTGAAAATGAATTAGATCTAAAAATCAAGTGTCTTAGATCAGATCGAGGAGGAGAATATATTTCAGATGAGTTCCTTGAATTTTGTGAACAACATGGCATAAAAAGATAGTTTTCTGTAGCTGGGACTCCACAACAAAATGGCGTAGCAGAAAGAATGAATAGAATAGTTCAACAAATGGCTAGAGCTATGCTAGATGATTCCAGAACACCTGACACATTTTGGGGAGAAGCAACACATACAACAGCAAATATTCTTAACAAGGCACATGTTCGGGTAAACAGTGATAAAACTCCACATGAAATCTGGTATGGTAATCCTCCCACTGTGAAGCATTTTAGAGTTTTTGGAAGCAGATGTTTTATCAAAAATAATGATGAAAAACTTGGCAAGTTTGAACCCAGAGCAGATGAAGGAATATTTCTTGGATACTCCTCTAGGAGTAGAGCATATAAATGTTACAATAAAAGACTTCGAAATATTGTTGAATGTATTGATGTTGTTCCAAAAGAAGAAAAACAAACAACAAATGAAGATGATGATGACATATCTCCTTCTACATCAAATAGTAATGACATAGACAGTGAACCCAATGAAGAACCTGAAGATGATTTATCTGAAAAAGCTCCATCCAGATATGTTCAAAAGAATAATCCAGAATCTCAAATTTTGGGAGATAAGGGATCAGGTGTACAAACAAGAAGGACTCTTGTGGGATCTTCTAGCTATCTGGAATTTCTGTCCACTATTGAACCTCACAATGTCAATCAAGCTAGCAAAGATGAATGTTGGGTTCAAGCCATGAATGAAGAGTTGGATCAAATTGAAAAGAATCATACTTTGGAATTAGTACCATGACCTCATAACAAAAATGTCATTGGAACTAAATGGATATTCAAAAACAAGTTAAATGAGAATGGGGATGTGGTAAGAAACAAAGCTAGACTTGTTTGCAAGGGGTATACTCAACAAGAAGGTATAGACTTTGAAGAAACTTTTGCTCCTGTAGCTAGACTTGAAGCCATAAGAATGTTTCTTGCTTTTTCAAGTTTTCAGCAAATCAAAGTTTATCAAATGGATGTTAAATCTGCATTTCTCAATGGTGATCTATAAGAAGAAGTTTATATAGAACAAATAGAAAGATTCATTTTGGGAAATGATGAAAATCTTGTTTGTAGACTTAAAAAGGCTCTATATGGTCTCAAACAAGCTCCAAGGGCATGGTATTATCGTCTTGACAAATATCTTCATCAACAAGGATTTTCAAAGGGGTCTGCTGATAGCAACTTATACACAAAATTTGAAAATGATAAACTATTGATTGTGGTTGTATATGTAGATGATATCATTTTTGGGAGTAATGAAGAATCTATGAGTCAGAACTTTGCTTCTGTCATGCAGCAAGAATTTGAAATGTCCTTACTTGGAGAACTAACATTCTTTCTTGGCTTGCAAGTGCATCAAACTATAGATGGTATATTCTTATCGCAAGCAAAATATCTTAAGCAAATTCTGAAGAAGTATGGCATGGAAGAATGCAAACCTGTAAGTACACCAATGATAACCGGATGTAATCTCAGTTCTCATGATGATTCTCCCACGGTGAATCAACCAGAATACAGATCAATGATCGGAAGCCTACTTTATCTCACTGGGACTAGACTAGACATTATGCATGCAGTTGGGATTGTTGGACGATTCCAAGCTAATCCAAAAGAGTCTCACCTTCAGGCTGTCAAAAGAATATTCAAATATCTACAAGGAACTTAAGACTTTGGACTATGGTATCCAAAGAATGCTGATCTTACTCTTCATGCTTACACTGATGCAGATTGGGCTGGAAATGTTGATGATCGGAAAAGCACTAGTGGTGGTGCATTCTATATGGGACCCCGGTTAGTATCTTGGTTCAGCAAGAAGCAAAATTCTATTGCCTTATCTACAACGGAAGCAGAATATGTGGCTGCCACATCTTGTTGCACTCAACTCCTTTGGATGATGCAAACCTTACAAGATTTTCAAATCAAATGTACACCTCCTATCTCCATTATGTGTGATAATACAAGTGCCATCAGTATCTCAAAGAATCCTGCTATGCATTCGAAGACCAAGCACATTCCCATCAAGTATCACTTCTTACGTGAACAAGTGCTTGAACAAAAGGTGAAGTTGGAGTATGTTCCCTCCAAAGAGAAAGTTGCTGATATCTTTACCAAACCTCTGCCCAGGGAAGCATTCGAATATCTAAGACAGAAGCTGGGAGTAGTCTCTGCCAGTCAGAAGAACAAATCTGCTTAAATTTAGAAGATTAAATTGGATACGCGGGTTTCCTGAAAGACAGTCACGTATATACACAAGTTCATACACAGAAAACCACGTATGAGTGGTTGCTGACAATTTTTCTGGGTCAGCATTTCTTCAGCACAAGCTGTGGTGCTGTTTGGTATCTCTGATGTGGTTTGGAGTCTCTGGTGGTATTTCAGCTCTTATATTTCTGTTTCATTCTCTATTGGGTGAAGATGCCTTGATTATTTTTTGTTGAAAGTGTTCAGGATGCACAAGCAAAGGGGGAGCTTTGGTCATATGGAAGGATGCATTGGATGCATAGTTTCAGGGGGAGCATTAGCCTTGCTGAGCACAATGCATTGTTGGAATTTTGATGGTTCTGAAATATGATCTTTCTTGAGGTATTTTTTGGTAGTGGTCATAAAAAGTCATATTTGTAATCTGATGAAAAGGTCATGATGAGACCTATGATGTAAAATTGTAATATTCAGTCTTGTTCAAATTTGTAAACCCACTTGGTTGGGTAGTTGAGTAAAATTGTGTAAACCCACTTGGTTGGGTATTTGAGTCTCATATGTAAATCCACTTGGTTGGATCTTTGATGTAAGTATGAGTCCTTGGTGATAGGAAGGTCATAGAGTCATATACTTCCTTGAAAAATATGTTTGAAGATTCAGCATGAACTCAGGGGGAGCATGGTACCTTTAGTGCACAACAGATCTACAACGCTCTTCTATCTACATGAGGAGAAAACAACCTTGTGTTGGTTTTGATCTGCCCTTTGCCCTTGATGACAAAGGGGGAGAGTGACATGGTGTTTGAATAGGGGAGACTATCATTATGCTTAATGTATCTATCTGTTGTGGAGATCGAACAACATCATGGTTGCCATCAAGTCCAAAGGGGGAGATTGTTGGCAATATGATGCAGAGTGTTGTCCTTGCTGGCAACCCACTTGATGAAGATGATGGAAACCTACTTGATGAATTTGTCCTTAATGCTTGATGAGTTTATTTATGATGTAAATCTGATGTTCTACAAGTAGCTTAGAAGTACCAGAGAAAGAAATACCAGTAAGGGCCAGAACAATGATGAAAAGTGTGTGTCACAAAGCATACACGGGTTTGTTTAGGAAAAGTAGCGTATGCATGCGGAAAAGTACGTGCCAAGTCGCGTATGCCCTTTTGCGCTCCAATTTTAGAATACCAAGGGGTGTTACCATGGTATTGACCCATTGTATTGAGCGCTTGATTATATATTTGGTCCCATCCAGGAATACCATCGGAAGTGGTGTGGTTTTGACTCATGGTATTGATAAAGGCTAAACCTATATAAGGAGAAGAAGATCATTGTGTAAATGTGTGCATGTGTTTGGGCTTTAAATGAATACTTCACTCTGAAGTTTATCTGTATGGTTGAACTCTGTTCTTAATCGATAGATCTGAATCTATGATGCACCTATGAATTTGATGAAGGTTCAAAATCTCTAGATCTGGAAATGATGAATCTCTAGGGTGATCTGAAAAGAAGTATTGAAGACCTGGCGCAAATCTGTTGAAGAAATTGAAGAAATCTAGGTAAGTTCATAGATCTGGTTCGCTCTGCAAATTTTATCTTTTATAGATCTATACGCGGGTTAGTTTCGTGAAAAGCGCGTGTATACGCGGATCTTTTTAAACAAAGGCGTGTATGGGAAGTTAGGGTTGTTCTGAAAAATGCACAGATGTATACGCGGGTTCGTTTCGTGAAAAGCGCGTGTATATGCGGATCTGTTTAAATAAAGACGCGTATGGTATCTGAACTTATAAGTTGCTCAAGGTTGAATGTAATTCTGCATATCTATTCTGAAGTCTGGGTTATCTCTGATATTCTGGTTACAGTGGTCTCACTGTTCTGTTGGAAGCAATGGGCAAAGTATGATTGTTGATAAGTGAAGGGTTGTATTGAAGCTGTTTGATCCAGTTTGAAAATTGATGAAACGTGGTCTACAGTGGTGTTGAGGGTCGAAGCCTTCAGTCAGGGGGTTGTAGCTCCCTTCCAGGAGAGGCTGGTAAATGAGAGCAAGGGGTCGTAACTCCCTTCCAGGAGAGGCTGGTAAACGAGTACAGGGGGTTGTAGCTCCCTTCCAGGAGAGGCTGGTAAAAGAGAGAAGGTTGTAGCCTTCTGCAGGTGGGTGCCTGCGTGCTGGTATGAGTCTGCGCTAGTACATGGTTGTAAGAAGTTTTCTTTATAATAAATATTGAAGACAGAGACGACGGCAGCGGTGGTTTTCTCCCGAATTGGGTTTCCACCTAAAATCCTGGTGTTCATGTCTGTGATGATTATTCTATTCTTTCTGCACCTGTTTACTATTTTCTAATACATCTGATGAATGAATAATGCAATGATCTAAGTTAAGAATTAAATGCATAATTATATCTCTGGACATACGCTATTTCTGTAAAGGATATCCGAGTATATACGCGAGTTGGCTTCATGAAAGTAGCGTATGGGTTTTTAGAAAGAAAAAGTAAAAAGTTTTATTTTTTTCACTAAATACTGATTCACCCCCCCTCTCAGTATTTTTCCCAACACAAAGAAATAAGGTGGGAAAAAATGGAAAAAGACAAAGAGATGGGATTCCAACACACAATACCTAGCCAACTAGATGGCTTAGGGAACAAAGGAGGAAAGTGATAGTGTCTATGAGTCACCAATGATCAAATGTACTCTTTCCACGTGATTGATAAAGTCTTAGGATCAAATTGTTATATTTTCAAATAAAATTTGACATCTATTTGTTTTCATATGGTTATTGGTTATTGTCTATATCATTTCTACTCCCTCAACTTGTTCAAGGTCACCATCATCGATCATGGTCATTTCATTTTCCCCCTGTCCTAGGTCATTAAAAGAGTCAGTGGGTCATCATCCAGGTTATGGTCTAGGATTCACATTTGATGGTCATCATCATATCAATCATCAAAAGAAAATGAGGGAGTCATGTTATCCATTTTTGTCATCATCACGAGATTTAGCAATTAGGGAACAAAAATAATCAAGGTAACATTTCCTTTTGAATAAATAATGTTGCGTGTTAAATCAGTCAATAGCCATTTTCTCAAAAGTACACGTGATGTCATGTTTTCATCAAGCCAAAATTGATTTGTTGAGTTATAAAATGACATAAAAGTGTTTTAAAACTTCATTCCATCCTTCCACAAGTTTTTAGAGCTCCTCTCTACTATTGTAACACTTGCCAACACCATCAGAAGTTCGAATTCCATTACCAATTGCTCAATTTATTAGTTTATTGTGTTTCTGCTGCTTTTTTGGCAGGGTTATTGCGCTTTTGTTTTGGAGGAATAAGGAAGAAATAACATGTTCAAAAATTCATCTCAGTGCTTCAAACATATTTAATCAAGTGTAGCCTTCACAAACCCTTGCTTCAGTCAATTTACTCAGAGAATTTATTAAAATCATTGCCTAGGGTTTCTACTACGCTTTTGTTGTGTTTTTAAAATTTCATTGTCTTAGGATTATTTTCAACATAAATTTAATAGTTTCTACGTCTACACTTCCCAAATATCTCTCATCGGACACTTCCACCATTCCCCACACTTAAATTCAGTCATTTTATCATTCTCTCTCACTACCCTAGCTAGGTGTTGTGTTTCTAGACCATGATTGTGTTTTCCTTTTTTCACCCCCTTTCCTTCACTCAAATTGAAGAATTCAACTTTAATTGTCTTCCTAAAACATTTCCCTACTCCCCATAAATTTTTCATTTTTTTTCTTGCCCCCCATCCCCTCCATTCCATACCCTTAATTTGCTGCATTTTCGCCATTGTTTTGTAGCTCAAGTCTCCTTAACTATTCTTGTGTGAAACTAGGGTTTATTATTAGAAGAAAAGTAAAAAATGGAAGAGACCGGTGAAAAGATGAAATTAAAAGGAGAAATATCTAAATATATGAGCCTATTCATATGCAAGAGTATAATTCATTAGATTTTATAAGGAGGTCATTTGAGTAGGCAGGTTGCCTAGGGTTTTGTCAAAAGGTGCAAGAAGTAGGCTGCCATAATGATTTAAAGGGATAAAATAGACCTATTGGCTGATGCATCACTAGTGGTATGAAAAAAAATCATAAATCAAAGAAAAAGGAGACAAAGTATTGAAATTTTGGGTTTTGCACATAGGGATAGTTTTGCTTCAAAACAAGTTTCTGACCAAATGGAGATGAATTGTACAAAAGTGAAAACGGTTTTCGTCAATAGTAGAATAAAGAACAAAAAAATCCTTCTATTTATGCACAATTGTTACTATTTGGGAGATATGTAGCAAATTTCGAAGCCTATATTTTAGAAAATCAAATTCTCCAATTTAATTTCCTGTTTTAGTCATGATTTTGTGTCACATATTTCGAGAATATTGGAGTGAATTTCAAAACAATGAGAGAGGTTTTTATTAAAAAAAACGTTATCTACAAAAACCTCTCCCTATTTTTAAAAATGTGTTATTGTTAAAGATATATCACTCCATATTTGACCCCTATTTTTACAAAAAATGCAGAAAAAGCATCCTACAGAAACACAACAAGTATTTGATGCGCTTTTTCTTAGGAGGTCTAAATGCATAATTTCAAGCACGTGGAGATAGCGTATGGCATAAGGATGTTAGAAAATTACATGTGGACACTTGGAGATTCATAAAATTTCAAAAAATCGTCGTACAGTGCCTATTTTTCACCATTCTGCCACTTTTTTAGGGCACTTGTTGCGTTTTTGGATAGTTTGACTTCAAGCCAAGTTTTGAGGGGTTTCAAGCAGGTTTTTGTAGTAATTAGTGACTCCATTGTGTATTAGAAATATTAATATTTCCATCCATATATTTTTCAGAAAAAAATTCATCCGGGAAGGCCTCCAAACCATCTTCCAAAAACTTGATGGGCTTGTGCTAGACTTGCTGCATTTCTGGGAAAATTTGGTGCGTTTTTGGGTTTGAAGGTTTTTCATGAGACGTGGAGGTAAAATTTCAACTTGGTCGATGCACCAACCTACTCATGAGTTGATTGATGATTAATAGGCTTATTAATGGTCATCTTTGTAAAGAATCTTATGATTAATTCCTTGAGAGACAAGCTCAACTAGTTAGCTAAAAAAGGGGAAAGTTGTTTCTAACTTCCCTAGGATTAGGAAATGAGTCATTAGGTTCATTAATTAGTTACTGTCGATCTGGATTCGACCCCTAGAGGTGTAATCTTGTTTTTTTCTATATATACTCAGAATCAAGTCATTGAGAGGGTTGGATACTTGAATTTCACACTTTTTTGGAACTTGTGTACTTGAGTCTTCGCAGAAATAATATACAGGCAGTTGCCGCAAGTTTTATGGGATTCATGTGTTATGGTCAGTGGCATTGTTTTCTCCAGTCTTTCGTATGCATTTTATTATTAAATGTTTCTAGCAGAAATTTACATTTCTCCTTGTGTTAATATCCTAAGTTTTAAACATATTTCATTATCTATAATGCTCTGTTTTGTTTGATATTATCATATAAGCGTTTTTATCCTCTAACAAGTGAATTCATTCATGTATGTTCACTTAGTTTCTTTATCTGATTTCCTCATCACCATAATATAATGAAACAATATATTTTATGTCACTGATTACACCTACCTTGCCTCATTCTATATCTACAATTGATCTTTTGGAATACCTGGCCTAGTTCCTAAACCCGATGCTTCTTTTTCCAACAAAACGTAAATCAAAAACCCTACTGAGCTGATAGCTAGCCTAAAACCCCAATACTCTCCAGTAAATTTCATTGGCTATGAGGTTGATTTTGAGAGATCCCTCTCTAATTTTGTAGGGCTAGATACCAAGTCAAAAGTTGGTTTGTGGTTACCTATTTGGTTTCCTTTCTTAGCCTTGGGAAATCAAGGAGCCCTAACATTTTGGCGTCGTTTCCAGGGAACGAAAGGTTTCATCTTCTCTGGGAAATATTGTTCAATTTTAAGATATAATTGTTGATGGTGGATGGTGATTAGACACAGTAAGGTTGAAATCATTCACCCGGTGACTCCAACCTAATTTAAAGACTCCACTAGAAGCAAGATCCAGAAATCAGGGTTTTATTGGTGACTCCAATGGCAGTAGAATCAATAGCCTAAAGGATGCATTAGTTCATCTATTTTTCTCAATATGGATTCAATTTCTAGAAGATATGCTACTATGAATCATGCTCACGTTCTAGGTTTTCTAAATCGAATGCCTTGCATAGATTGGCAAACCCATCTTCCAAAATTCATAGATGGAAATGAGGATAAGGCTATACTGCATCTAATAAAATTTCATTGGCATATACATAATATTGGGATTAGGTTTCATGAGTATTGTTTGATGAAAAAGTTTATGGCTACCGTGGAAGGAAAAGAAAGATCATGGTATGAAGGGTTGAAGCCAGGTAACTTATTCTCTCTCAAAGATTTCCACACAACCTTCTTTGAGTTTTATGGAAAATCTCATCATTCATTCTTGTTGTTCGAAGATTGCTGTGAATCTTGTGAAGCTTTCATTAAATACCTTGAGGAGGATTTTGGTGGTGAAGAGTGTCTGTATTATGAGATCATAGAAGTCCTTTATGAATTTTCTTCCCAACAGAAAAGAACAGAGATTATTGTCCTTGATACAAAGGATAATTCACAGCAAACATCAACTCCTTTGCTTGAATATGAAACAGATATGCATCCTAACAGTCAGGAAGAAATTGGTCCAAGTTAGAATTATGAAATGGAATGTATGGAAAACTTAAGCAGTGAACCATCTTATGGCGATGATCATCTAATTTTGTAAGGAAATAATGAATGAGAATTTTTTTTTCTTGATCCTTGTGATAGCCAAATTGATATTCTTCCTGTTGAAGCACATGAGGAATCAAATATACTTGAAGTAGTTGTTGCATTTAAAGTTTTTTGTGAGCATCCAAAACCTTGTCTTTTGGATGAGAGGAATGACTATTTGAATAGCCAGATTTATGGTTTTTCATTTACAGATATTTATGAAGTTTCTAGTAAAGAACCTCAAGATATTGAACAAAAAGAAGAGGTCCTCAATTTTTTGGAAGATCCATTTGCAAATCTATTGAAATAATCAGTGGATATCAGGTATGTTTTCTTCGCCAACATAGAGATTGGGTTCAGTTTTCATTTGGGGTTGTCATTACCACAACACTTTTACTTTGAGGAAAGAATGAGGAGAAAGAATTCATATAACCATTTTCTTTTATGGTTGCACTGGAAATTCTGTATCACCTGATTGGGAAAATATTTTCAGCAAATTAGAGTAGGTAAAGTGTGATGAATAAGCTCAACATTCTGAGCATATTTTTCAGTATCATTTTCCATTAGATTTTTCAGTAGTCGATGTAAAATTTAGTTTTAAATTTTATTTGAGTCAGTTTGAGGATTGTAGCTGAAATGAATCCATTTCCCAATGAAAAAGGCTACTTGGTCTACGGTGTTCTCTCCTAAAGGAGCTTTCATCCCTAGCTAGAGCCAATGTTAGTGTCTATGAGTCACTAGTGATAAAATGTACTCTTTCCATGTGATTGATAACGTATTAGGGTCAAATTGTTATATTTTCAAATAAAATTTGACATCTCTTTGTTGTCATATGGTCATTGGTTATTGTCTAGATCATTGCTACTCCCTCCACTTGTTCAAGGTCACCATCATCCATCATGGTCATGTCATTTTTCCCCTGTCCTAGGTAATCAAAAGTTTCACTGGGTTATCATCCAGGTTATGGTCTAGGATTCACATTTGATGGTCATCATCATATCAGTCATCAAAAGAAAACAAAGGAGTCATGTCATCCATTTTGGTCATTGTTAGTATGAAATCTTATCGCAAGTGTACGAAAAGAGATCACTTTAGCTGCACATGAAAAACAACCCTAACAACAAAGATGGCTTTAAAACTTCTTAGATCTTCCATAGACGGTCGAAAAAAATGCAAAATAAACCCAGATATATGAAAATAAAGTAGCTAAACAAAAAAATGAAATAAGAGTTTCTCCAAAATATCCAATGGAAAAGACAAGAATTATAAATATTTTTTTGTATTATGTAACACCTTGGAAGATAACTGATACAATCCCCCTTAATGGGATGGGTTCTTGGATGTCCTCAAATGCTTCAGCTTCAAAGTTTCTCTCTCAATGGTGTAGAATACCCAAGGCGTGTAGAACTCAAAGGGAGCTCAATAAGTAAAAAAGAAAATAAAAGTGAATCAAATATAGACAATGATAAGAGGATCAAAGTCGACCAAGATAAAAGGATCAAAGGTAGGGAATGAATGAAAAACCCTCCTATTTATAAAAAATATTGAGTTATCCTTGATAATGGTACATAATAAAATATTATTAACCAAAATCTAGATCTAACCACTTGGAATATTTTATTATATTTTGTTGGAGGGAAAAGGAATTTAAATTGGTTAAATACCTTTATTTAGAAACAATAAACAAATAATATATTTATTTATTATTTCAAGGATGGGATCAAGGAATAATTAAACAAATAATGATTTATTTTATTATTCCTAAATTATTTAGTCAAATTTAACAAGGAATATTAATTAAATAATGATTTAATTAATTATTCCTAGAGAATAAAAAGATAAACAATGATTTACCTAATTATTTCTCATTAATTGGGTTAAATATAGCTAGGAATATAATTAAACAAAGGTTTAATTAATTATTCCTAGAGGAACATCAAATAAATAAGGATTTTTTTAATTATTCCTCATGGGGTTTTCTATTTGGACGAGAAATAACTTAATAAACTATGGTTTATTAAATAGTTTAGTGAAATAAATTTTGCTATGATAAAATTGGTCTTACATGGTGTATTTTGATCCATCTAATTATACATGGTTAGATGACCAAAAATTGGTGTAACAGATTTCCCCCCAACATGCGAGCATTAGGAGCTAATTGTATGACCAAAGTACATTGTAAGAACATAATCACTAGACACTGAAGGGGAGTCATAGAGAGAGAGATACGTAGGAAAAGCGAAGAAAGAGAGGATAATAACCCTAAGGGGGTAAGACTAAAAACCATAAGTATCATTTAAAGGTTGAGTACATGTATACAATGAGGCGGGGGAGGCATACCTATGCCCGCCGAGATAATAAAGTACAAAGATTAATGGTTTACCCAGTAAAATGAAACTGAGCTATAAAGTACATGATATGCTGGTGTAAACATGGGCCAGACAAAAATATAATGGATTCCACATACATAATGCGCCTGGGACAACAACCATGACTGAATAAAATAATGTCCGAGTACATGAGATATAATAACAACCATAGAAGCCCTGATAAACAGGAAAGGGATCTGAAAATATAAATGGATCATCTAAGTGATACATGCATGCTAGAGGCACTGCAAGCGGCTGGGGCCGAAGCAATCAAATATGCGGAGCTGCATATGAGGTTGTAGAAGAGAATGAGGTCATCCGGGCATGTGGGGAGCTACCTGAAGGGCCACCCCCTCATGAGGTCTGAAACATCTCACACACACCTGGGAATCACTGGATCAATTTGTTGGATCACCGAACTATCAAGTATACGAATCTCGATCATGTTGAAGTGGAGGGGATGAAAAAAAATCAAGTCAATTGGAAATAAGGAGTCCCTTGGCTTGATCCGAGGCATCGAACAATGATGGAAGCTAGAACCAAGATACACTGCCCTCTAGACCTGTCTTGTGGAATGAATATGCTGATGTCGAGAGAAGAAGGTCCACTATAGGTGAGGTAATGAGGGTCCTCAACTAAGGCATGAGGGAATATAATAGAGTGATTTATGGACTGCCACCAGGGATGATGATGGAATGGGGGGATACTGAGTAGCAAACAGATGACTTCCCTTGTTAGAGCATAAAAAACATGGATGACCTAACAGCGACTGACACGACTCCTGAGGGGATGGGGGACAGTGGGACTGGAAGGCCAAAAAGGGATACAATAGAGAGGGACAAGGCATGAATGAATGGAATACTATGACGGGAGGAAAAAGGGACTTAGACAGACTCCATGAATGCGATGATGACTCAATTCGGATGCTCTGAAAAAGGGCGACTCAATGATGCTGCCACAGAGAATAGGCCTGGTGGGGACCATAAAATCATGAGAAAAAGATGGTTATTCATGAAGAAAGTTGACACAAGCATAAAAAATTATGAAGGCTAAGTGATGCCCCAAGTACAAGTGGCAAAAGTGCAGAAATTTGGTTTTGAAAGGCGGTGAAGTGACCCTTGTAAAAAAGACATCTGGATGAAGTATCAAATCACCAAAAAAGAATGAATACCCATTTTAGATATCGGTGGGAGCTTTCCAATGGTGCTGATGGTTCATAAAACAGAGCTATTGTTTAGATTGCAACAAGATCATGAGCTTAGTGGAAAGGAGTCGCCTTCACTAAGTGGGCCCGCAGGCTATTTTTGGCGCAAAGTCTATTTTTAGACTATGTCTATTTTTAGACATATGGATCATGTTCTATGAGTTGCAGGATGCTATTTGTGGATGGTTGGTCAAGTCGGAAAAAATAGATGGACTTCTATTTTTAGACATATTGAGCGGAATCTATTTTTAGATTGCCAGTCTAAAAATAGATATGTCGAATATTATTAGCTCTTAATAATATTTGGACTCTAAACATTATCTTATTCTCTTGGAGCACTTCAGTTAAGTGCACAGATGTGGCACAGGAGCAGACAGAAGGAATTACGCTCTTCCTGAGGGTTAAGTGGAGCTATTGCATGAAGAATTCAGTTAGAACTCATGTGACAGAGTTTGGTGGAGTTGATTGAGGAAGTTAGTGGAGTTGTATTCAGTTTAACTAATCTAAACATAGTTGAGCTATTTTTATTTAGTTTAACTAATTGATACAATTAGTGAGAATGGTGTGAATTAATTATTAATTAATTCACTAATTATAAACTCATAAATCAACTAAAGAATGCATCAGTTAAATTCAGTGCATGGACAGTTTCAGTGGAGACCAGTGCAAGAATAGGTGAAAGAGAAGGTTAACTATTAGTTGTGACTATATTGTTGCTATTTGAAACACACAGATAGGTGGAGTAGCCCATGAGGATTGCGTAGCTCAAGCCAGGTGGTTTATCTATTTAATGAAGCCATCCCATAGCATTGATTACGCAATAGAGGCTGGCTATCAAGTGGCAAAAGATTGGAGCATGTGTTTTTCTAGATCTAGCTTGATAGTGTGTAGAAATTGAGGGTGTGCATGAGAGCTTGTGAGGAGCTTTTGTACTATTATTGTTACATGATCTCCATGAAATATAATATACAGATAGTTGGGGTTTTCAACTTTAAGCTTTCCCATTAAATACTGTGTTCATATGTGTGATTGTTTGTGGTTTTAATGTATGCATGCAATTGATTTTATTTCCACATGTGATGATCAATGGTAGAAGAGATTCTGTATTATGCATGAAGATAAAATAGTGTGTGATCAGGAGAATCTCGGTGGATAACATATCAGTTATTCAAATTTCTACATGGTATTAGAGTGATATTAATCATTGGAGCAATTGCAAAACATTGAAGTGGTTGAGTTTTGTGCTGGTGGAATTCGAATTTGCAGCAGTGTTTTCTTGGTGTCGAAGTTGAGATGTCTTTCAACGGATTGCGATTGGAGTATGCCCTTGAGGGAAGCTTGAATTATATTGCATGGAAGGACAGGTTGGAAGCGGTGCTAGATGAAAATGGGTTGAAGAAGTTCATAGATGCTGAAGTCCCAAAGCCTACTTCTACTAATGCTGCTGTACTTGACGCATGGCAAAAGAAGACAACAAAGTGTCGAAGGATTCTGTTGGAGGGTGTGAAGAATCACATAGTGTCTAGCCTTCATGGTAAGGCTTCTCCATTCTTGATGTGGAAATCCTTGACAGATTTATTCCAAAGAAAGAGTGACCAGAGGAAGTTGGCGCTCAAGGATAGACTCAGAAACATAAAGATGGAGAAAGGTGACAGTATGCCCAAGTACCTCACGAATTTCATCCAATGCAGGGATGAGCTGGGAAGTGTGGGGGTGACTGTTGATGATGAGGACTTGGTGAGCTTGGCTCTCCTAGGGCTTCTGAAGAGTTGGCAATCCTATCAGGACTCTGTCAATGGTCAGGAGAAATTGCCAGGATGGGAGCGACTTTGGTCAGATCTTGTGCAAGAGGAGATAAGGCGAAGTACCAGGGACGAATCTTCATCAAAGAAATCTAATGAAGAGAATTGCGCTTTGGCTACCAAAGCAAAGAAGGGGAAGAGCAAGAAAGCTTCTCAATCTAGTGCGAAAGGCAAGAAGCAGGACATGTCCAAGGTGAAGTGCTTTCACTGTCACCAACATGGACATTACGCCACTAATTGTCCACAAAAGAAGAAAAATAAGCAGGCTGCTAGGACTGTAGCTGAAGAGGCCTTAGCCTCGCAGTTTGAGCTGGATTTTTCACTGATCACATGCTTGGTTTCAAGTGTGATGGGTTCAGTGTGGTTTCTGGACAGTGGTGTGTCTTTTCACATGATAGGAGATCGAGATTTTTTTACTAATCTGGATGAGAAAGATCTTGGAGTGCACATCGAGATGGGCGATGATGGTAGATACAGTGTGACTGGTATCGGTACCATTTCCTTTGAGAGGGAGTCTGGTAAACCCTTCGTATTGAAGGAAGTGATGCATGTTCCAAGATTAAAGAAGAATCTTATCTCTGTGGCGATGTTAGAAGACAAGGGATATGATGTTGTCTTTAGCGAGGGAAAGGCTTTCCTACACAGTAAGGCAACTGGTGAGACCCGGAGGATAGGGTTCAGAGTTAAGAACCTTTATCAGTGCCTGAAGTAGATGGGTACATTGCAGCAACGGCGGGCAAGGCGAGGAAGGGTGGTGGGCAGGATGAAGTGGCAAGTTGTGTGCCGGAGATTGAGCCACCTTCACCATGGAGCTTTGAAGATACTGCAGCAGATTTCTACTGGGCTTCCTAAAGGCACTCTTGCGCAGTCAGATCAGTGCAAGGGGTGTACCTTGGGAAAATTTGTGAAAGCCACCTTTCACGAGAAGGATAGTCATGCCACGACGATCCTTGAGAGAATTCACACAGACGTGTGTGGACCTTTCTCAGTAGCTTCGACAACAAAGCACAGGTATTATGTGATATTTGTTGATGATTTTTCTCGTAAGTGCTAGATCTTCTTCATGCAGAAGAAGAGCGAGACATACTCAAAGTTCTGTGAGTTCAAGGCACTGGTTGAGAAAGAATCGGGGAAACAGGTGAAGGCTCTTAGGAGCGACAATGGTGGTGAATTCATCTCTGGCGAATTCAAGGACTTTTGCAGCGCAGAAGGAATTCGAAGAGAGCTCATAGCACCTCATAACCCACGACGAGAATGGGTTAACTGAAGCAGAAGAAAGAACAGAACGATCGTGGGTGCTGCACGGGCGATGTTGCATGATCGGGGCCTACCCATTCACTTGTGGGCGGAGGCATGCAATAATGCAGTATATGTGCAGAACCGTTGTCCTCACAAGATACTTGGCATGAGTACACCCGAGGAGGCGTTTTCTGGTAAGAAGCCTGATATTTCCCATTTGAGGATTTTTGGTTCACCTGTTTACATTCATGTGATGAAGGATGCCAGGAAGAAGCTGGAGCTGACTGCAGAGGTTGGGATATTTGTGGGGTACACTAATACGCCCTACAACTATCGTGTGTATTTTCCAGACAGTCGCAAGACTGTTGTGCGACGGGATATCAAATTTCATGAGGAGAAAGCCATGAAATGTTCGCTTGAGAGGGAGCCACACTTGCATGCATATGAGGAGATATTAGTTCCTAAGGATGAGTCTCAGGATGTGGATCAGCCACAAGATGAGGTTCATGGAGTGGAAGAGACCACTCATGTAGTGCCAACCATCAGAGGGCAGAAGCGCACTACAGAAGCTGAGCGACTGGCTCAAGATGCAGAGAAGGTTGTAGGAGCACCTACAACACAGCGCAGACAGAGATAGTCACCTGACTGGTATACTGGATACATGGCTCTTATGAGCAAGTGCATCGTGATAGAGCCATCCTCTTTCGAGGAAGCTGTGGAGGACCCCGCATGGGTAGATGCCATGGTGGAAAAGTATGATTCGATTGTCAGAAACAGTGCATGGGAGATTGTCCCAAGGCTGAAAGAAAAATTAGTGGTGGGTTCGAGATGGATCTACAAAGTGAAGCAGGCAGTTGACTGGAGTGTGGAGAAGTACAAGGAAATATTTGTTGCCCGAGGCTTTTCACAGATTGAGGGGATCGATTATGAGGAGACCTTTTCACCTGTCGCAAGGTATTCTTCCATACGGATGATCCTTGCTCTCTCAGCGCAGATGGGGTGGCACATTCATCGGATGGATGTGAAGATTGTGTTCCTCAACGGAGTCATTGAGGAGGAGGTGTACATAGAGCAGCCTGAAGATTTCGAGATCTTCAGCAGCGAGTCGCATGTGTGCAGGCTCAAGAGAGCACTGTATGGGTTGAATCTGTTAGAGTCGGTCCTTACAGCCCTCCGTCAGAGATCGTTTCACTTTTGTATATTCATTCTTAGGTGTCTCGCTTGTTCCACTTCGTTTAATTTCACTAGGAGCATGCCACTGACTGACGAGGGGGTCTGGTTGTCATGTGTTTCCTCATGCTTGTACCTGCAGGGCTATTTAGAAATTCCTCAAAAATTACTGAAGTTCATCGTCATTTCATTCATGGTCATTAAATGTCAGTTTCGTTAAAAAGAGTTTTTAGTCCTAGAGTCTAGGGTTTTCGAGTCTTTTGCATATATGTCATAAAGCCCGCAGGCCATGAGGTTGGTTTCCCAAGTTTTGATTTCATATTTTTATTATCATAAGCATTTGAAAACATTTCTAGTCCAAAACTCTGTTTTGGAACTAGAAATTGTTTAATTTCATTTTTGTAACAATTGTATCCATTTCACCATGAGAAGCTTCACTGCAAGCCTTTGATCTTTTCCTAAGCTAAAGTGCCGCATCCCTGCAAAAGACAGCAAAGTTATCAGTCCAAAAATTCAGAAAAGCCAAAGGAGAAAGCATTGTAATAAGAGACCAAATGTCAAAATAACAAACATTATGAAAGTGGGTTCTCAAACACATTTGAAATCAAATTTGATTGCATGAGATATTTTCTTCATGTATAAAACATGACAAACAAACTCATTTGTAAAAATCCGCAAGGCAGAAGTCAAATTCGTGTTTTTGGAGGTCGAAGACAAGTTGCAGAATCGTTGACAGCGTTTGGAAGTGGGTGCTACCCACTTGAGGTGCGCACTACCCACTTGAGGGGCGCTACCCACTTGAGCGCTGCAGCCAGTGCAAAATTTGAACGGGCGCTACCCACTTGAGGGGCGCTACCCACTTGAGCAGGCGCGCTACCCACTTAAAACAGGTTCCGGTAATCGTGTTTGCGCTCAGCTTTTCATTCAAATCGTCTCCATAAGCATTGGTGTTGCAAGTTTTAATCATTGCTCAATAGATTTTTAATATGGTTGTGATGTCATTGATGTTGGGGAAACAAGCCATGCTTGCAGAGAAATATATGAATCCTTCATTCACATGCAAGTTAATTCCATAAGGGTTTTGAAATTGTATGGGCAGTTTTATGAAAAAATTGAAAACCTTTGAATGGTAGATATGTTCACACCCTGGCACGTTGTATATATGATCCTCATGCCCTCAGTTATCATCTTATCACTGCTGTTCATGCTCTTTCATATTTTGCACAGTCTTATGTCGACTAGTCTATAGCCCTCATTATCATAATATCACCATTGTTGTTGTTATCATTATATTACCACTGTGATAGTAATTTGTGTCACTATGGTCATGGTCTTCTCTCTGTTCTCCAGTTCATAAACACAGTCCTCTACTTGTTTGCCTCTTTGACAAACTTTGCCCATCATTACCAAAAGTTGACCACACATTTGCATTTGGTACTCATTGTCAAACTTAGTTGTGATCAAAACAGTGATAGTGATTATGCCATTAAAGCAGAGCCTCCTCATGGTAATTTTGTTTTCCTGTGATACTTCGGTACGTGGGTGATATCTATTTGGTGTTGAACATACATTAAAACTGTGCTTTCACTGCATCTATATCAGTATCCATATTGAAAATATCTTGTTCAAAGCCATGTCAGAGACAAAGTCAGTTTATGAGCGGGAGTCGGACAGTGATTCCACGACAGAGGGTAATGTGCCACGGAGGCCTCACAGAGGTGGCAAAGGTGGTGACCATCGCAGGGAGGAGCCTACTTCTTTGGCTCAGTTGCAGGCATGTCCACTAGCAATGGATTGTTTTCGGTATCTGTCATGTTTTCGATTTTGTGAGATGATTTCACAAACCCAGCTTCATCGTGAACTAGCTCGTCTGTTTGTTCTAAATTTACGGGATGGCCGTGTAAATCTTGCCGGAGTTGATTTCATTCTGTCACCCTTTACTATTGCTCAAGCCACCGGCATACCAAATATGGGCGAGGAATGGAACAAACGTCAGCATTTAGAGAGATTCCACTATCAGCCATACATCAAACCTGAGTATATGAGGCACTTGGGAAGAGTTTTTCCTTTCAGATTCCCGAGGGATGAGTTTGCACCGCTGATGAAACTCATCATTCGGTATTTCAGTTGCGAGGGCAGATTCGCGCGTCTCTTTGCGTACCATGTTCGTTTGTTGATGCACTTCAAAAGGGTACGTATGATGAACATTCCGTACTTCATGTATCGCAACATAGAGAGGATGATGATTTTTGTACAAAAGAAGAGCCCAGCACAACAGCATAGGAGTATATATCATTACGCTTTGATCAAGATCATAGTGTTACACGCTGGCACAAGCAGTGGGCATCGCTGGGGAGAATTTCTCTATCTCTCGTGACTTTTTTCACAAATGGGGCCGCAGCCGCCTCCCGAGATAGTTCACGATGCGGGAGAGCCTTCACACCAGCCTGGCATTCCTGAGATTGAGCATGTCTCTGCTCCGTTGTGTGTGACATATCAGCGAGGCCACAGGGCCTTATTTGCAGCTACACGACGAGTGTTATCTCCACCCATGGTGGAAGGGGTCTTGCCGACTTCATCAGCAGAGCGAGTATTATCTCCACATGATGTGGAAGGGGTCTCGCCTTCTTCTTCAGTACAGGTACAGATCCAGGATAGGGGCAAGAAGTCCATGCATGATGAGGGCCCATCAGGAGGCCGGGACAGGGATTTCACGATCATTGATGTTGATGCGAGCTCTCCTAGCTCGAAACTGAGGGAGATCATCCAGGAGCAAAGGGCCGAGAATGACACACTGAAAGATCAATTGCAAAAGGCTCAGTGGGTGATAAAATATCTGGAGCAGCACAACAAACAGCTTGAGGATGAGCACGAACTTTATGAGCTGCGGCGAATCCGTGAAGATCGACAATTGGCCCGAAAGAGACCTGGCGACATGACACCAATTGATCAAGATTCTGTGCTCACACGGGTTAACATTCATTTGGAGAAGTTGATTGAGAAGGCCAACAGAGACAAAGACCTACTTCGTCACATGAAAGGCCATTATTGGGCTCGCATGCATGTTTGCAAAGCGAGAATGAAGATTCTGAAGAGGAGGTTGAGCGAAGCACTAAAATGGCGGAAAAGGCCTGATCCACTCCGGATTTTGGCCGATGCTTCGTTGGCTGGGCAAGATACATGATGGAGGATCTTCACTCTGAATTTGAGCAAATTCGGAGAAAATTTTGTCATTTTGAAATATTTTGATCTAAAACAGGTTTTTCAGTTAAGCACGTAGCGCACTCATATGCTCATTTTTTTTTGGGACACTTGCTGAAGGAAATCTTTGCATTTTTGGATTTTTCATGGTAATTTATGCATCCTCAGGCATTTCCAAAGCATTTCATCAGATTCTGGATGGTCAAAAAGCTCAAAAACACCATGAAAACCACCTTGCTGCCACCTTTTGCACCAGCAGGAAGTACTTCTGGGAGAATGAAGTTTGGGAGGGGCAAATGAGCTCCAAATTGAGAAATTCCACTTGGGTTGGATAACCAACATCCAGGGCTTTCCAATGAGATATCCTGAGCTCAATTTTGATGCCGGGAAGTACTTCAAAATCAGGCTGAAAGGCACGTGACCCACTTGTTTCAGGGGTGCTACCCACTTAAATTTTTGGCTGAAATTTCAACTTCCAGCTCAGAATTTCGGCCAGTTGGGACCAGTTTTGCTTGTGGATGAAATTTTTGGGTTTTCATGATGTAAATTGATGGTTGGCATGTAACTTTGGCTTATTTTTACCTATTCTAGAAGATTCACTCTCAAAAAATTGAAAATCATGTAAATGAATCAGTTTCCACTCTTTTAGAGGCAAGTTGTTAGCTGCCTAGATTTTAGTTCCTTGATTAGAATTTGGTTGAAACTGATCCCTGAAGAAGGAATTCGACCCCTAGAGGTGTGGGAAGGGGTTAGGATGGTCTATATGATGTAATTTCTCAATCATTTTCAGAGGTTGGAGAGGTTGGACTCTTGGGAGACTTTTGGCACCATTGTACATATTTTTTCATATTTTGGCTAAGGAAAGATCAGAGGTTTTGCGGCACCTGTTGGGATTCTTGTGGTGTTCTGTTCTTGATGGTGTTTTCTCTTTGTTTACTGTAAGTTATTGATGTTTAATGTATGCCATTTCTCACTCATGCTTCTTAAATTAAATGAATGAGTAGATGAGGTTGAATCCATTGTTCACATTGCTCTGCCTTTGAATTCATTTAGTTTTTCATGTTTTCCACTGTTTGAAAAGGATCCATGTTCATCCTTGCCCTTTTCAGCTCCTGTTCGTTCTGATCCATCCACATATCCAATCTAAAGCATCAAGACATTCACCTACCTCGCCCCAACTCGAATTCTGCAAAGGCCTGACCTTATCCCCGGACCCAAAATTTGTTTTTCCCATTTCTCCAACGAAAACCCAAAAATCAAAATCAAACATACCTATCTCTTTACTAGCCTAAAATCAATTCCCATTTTAAGTCATCTCGCACCCTATTGCTCATTTTATCGAGATTGACGGAGAGAGCCCTCTCCTGTCCTCGTAGGGCTAGCTACGAGGCTGAGCTTGGTTTGATGTAGCCTTGAGTTTATCTTATTTCAGCCTGAGGTAGATTTGAGCGCTAACATAGTGGCGACCATACTAGGGAAAAATCTCAATGGTTTGCTTGTTGATGTGTTCGTTTCATGAGTCTTAGACGGAGTCTAAAGTCACGCCAGGTAGCTTTCGAAACGCTTTTGCCATGCATAAGCGGTAGTAGATAAACGCTGCTTCAGTCGATCTCCGGTAAGCTTGTGAGTGCAGCACTTGATTTGCAAATCACCCCAGTATACTTATTCGTTCTATACCCTTTGGATGATTGAGTCTAGAAGTCGAAAGGCTGAAAATAATTGATTGTGTTCCTTGAAATTTATCCCGAGAAGATCAATACACTGGCTTCAAGAAGGAATACTAGGTCGAATCCTGACCCTGATCCACCAACAATATTTGAAAATCCAAATCTGATTCCTAGGATCCTTAGAAGACAAGGAAGTCAAGAAAGTTCTGAAAGAGAAAGTCAAGTGAGTTTTGCAAGTTCCAGATTGCTTACTAGATCTGCATCCTGTCCTGTGAAAATTATATATCTTGATGAAATTCCTTTTGATGCACGATTTGAAACATCCTTGTTCGTAAATTTTTCTGAAACTGAATTGTCAAGATTAGTTCCGGATCCATTGTTTGCTGAAGATTTTCAATATAGATTTTTTTCACATTACTTGGATAGACAGTTGCAAAATTCCGTTCTGGCTACCAATACTCCCGAATTCACTTAATCTGCTTCACAAACCCTTGGACCATCTGAATTTGCATCTAGTTCACGCATTCCCACTGAACCTCCTTTTATCCCTACCATTCCTGTTCAACCTGATTTTTCTGATTAGCAATCCATAGTAATTTCTCCTCCATCTCCACCGCATACACCTCGCACACCTACTGCTCCTAGTCCTCCTGTTTCTCCTAGATAGCAGATTATCATCAATCCGCCAAGAGTCATGGCAGCCAGATTTGCACCTCTTGTTTTGCCGTCCAATTTAGATGCTATGCCTGCTGACTATCAGAGCAAAATTCCTATATTTGATGGCACCCCACAAAGTATATCAGCTCAGCAGCATATTGTTCGAATGACAGACTTCTTGGATCTGCATGAAATTGATGCAGAAAATGTTTCAATGAGATTGTTTGCCCAGACATTTGGAGGAGAAGTTCGCAAATAGTTCAGAGCATTACCGGCCAGAAGTATCAATACATTGCAAGACCTTCAGACACAGTTCTTAGATCGATGGGAGATGAAAAAGGATCCACTGCAGATCACTTCAGAGTATACAAACATCAAGCGTAATCCTGGTGAGTCAGTTCAGGATTATATCATTAGATTCAATACAGTGTACAATGCAATCCCAAATGACTTAAGGCCGTCTAAAAATTCAGCTCTTCTAAAATTCCCGGATGGTTTTGATCCGGAGATGGCTTATTCGCTGCGTGACAGAGATCCGCCTACCTTAGAAGATATGCAGAAGATTGCCGTTAGTGTTGAGGCAAATCTGAACGATAAAAGAGCACGTTTGAAAGCATAAAAAAGATTAACTATAAAAGAAGAGCCTTCCACATCTACATCTGAACAGCACTTGATTCGTGAGATGGAAAAAATGTTCAAAAGAATGAATCTTGAAAAATCAGAAACGCAGATTCGGAATCCAAATTACCGTGGCCAGCAGTAGCCACAGTTCAGAATAAAGCAGCATGAACAAAGACCACCAGAGCCAGCAGCCCAACAGCAGATCAAGACACCTCTTTTGCAGAATTTTGTGAGTCAAGATTCAGACGATGATGATGATGTAGCAGGTGAGAAAAATCATTTCTTTACTCCCGACGATCTGCCTATTTATATCACTGAGGATGAAGAATACGGAGAAAGTTCAGTTGTTCAGAAAGATGAAGATTTCATTCTAGCAAATGATGCAGATTTAGAGGAAGAGTCAGATGAATACCAAAGAGGATATTTGAATGCTTTGTCTGCCCAAAAAAAGCAATACTCATTGAGAAACCGAGATGTGCCCATAAATCCAATTCAGAAAAGAAAAGAAGCTTCAGCACCGAAGACGGATTCACCGATACCACAGAAGAAAGGAAAAGAGACAATTGATCCCGCAGCTAGTAAAGTATCATCAGCAGAAAAGGTAAATCAGCCAAACATAGTGAAAGACAAGGCTGAAAAGAAGGAAGTTCCGGTCAAAGAGGTAGAGAAAGTTTCAGCATTTAGTTTGGAAAATGAAATTTCCAAATTAAAAATATCTATTCCCTTGACAGAGATCATGAAGAACAGTAGCTACCGCGGTCAAGTCTCCAAAATTCTGAACTTTGATCCAATGTTCGATACGGTAAATGTTGAGGATGATAAGCCAGAATTGATTTTTGGGCCTGCATTAGATGGTGAGTATCCTGACAGTGATGTTCCTCCATTTTATATCAGTTTGAGGTTGCATGAATATGTTTTGCACAATGCCATGTTCGATTCGGGTGCTTCGCACAATTTGATGCCAAAGGCGATCATGGAAAAGTTGGGGCTAGACATTACAAGAAAATATCACGATTTGTATTCATTTGATTCCAGCCGTGTGAGGTGTATAGGACTCATCAAAGATTTGGTTGTAAGCTTAGATCAAATTCCAGCAAAGAATGTCTTAATGGACGTGGTGGTGGCGGACATTCCTTTGCGATTTGGTATGCTCCTTTCAAGATCTTGGGGGGAAAAGTTGAAAGGTACACTTTAGTTAGATTTCTCTTATGCTACAATTCCAGTCTTCGGTCAGGTGAGAAAGTTATATCGAGAGCAGAAGATGAAATACATGATAACTAGCAAAGAGAAGCCAATCAATCATCCTGTAAATTATGTACATACCGACTTAGAGTCGTTTGTGTTGCTTGCTGATAGTTTTAATGATATAGATAGTCAATTAGTTCAGGCGGAAGATATACCAGAAATCACTGAGAATTTTAGAGAAGTTCTGCAAAAATAAAGAAGAGAAAAACAAGCTACTGTGGAGCAATCAGCTAAAGACAATGGGCAGCAAACAGAAAAAACAGAGCCGGCGCAATTTCAGCATTTAGAGGATGATGAAGATGGTCTTTGGACCATGGATTTTGATGGCGCAGTGGGCAGCGACGGTGCTGGAATTGGTGTTTGGATTCGTAGTCCGTTTTCCGCTCCGGATAAGGTTCCGAGCAATGTGAGAGTGTGTTCCTACAAGCTTGCATTTGACTGTTCTAATAATGAAGCGGAATATGAGGCTCTAATTGCTGGCCTTAAGATTCTTAAGAAGCTGAAAGCGAAAAGGATTGCAGTGTATGGTGATTCAGAGTTGGTGATAAAGCAGGTTAAAGGTGAGTTTCAGGCCAAGCATCCTCGCATGAGGGCTTACCGTAATGCAGTTTTAGACATTCTGAAATTATTTTTAGATCATACCTTGACATGTGTGCCTCGCATACAAAATGGTGTTGCTGATGGACTTGCTAAGGCAGCAAGCAATCTTAAAATTCCAATGAATTCCAGCAACAAATTTGAGATTCATGTGAAACACCGCCCCACCGTTCCAGACAATCAGCGATGTTGGCAAGTCTTTCAGGATGATGAGGAGATTAGTGAATTTCTGCAGAATAAGGGTAAGTTTAAAGACACCTCCATAGATACAGAACATGATGATGGTAATGATGACATACAAATAAATCAAATGGAAGTGCTGCAACCTAAAGAAAACATCATCCCTAAAGGATTGATTCCTTTGGAAGAGCTGTTTGACCAAGACGATGTAGCCCGCAAACCGACATTGAGGCCAACCGAGAAAGGGGTAGAAGAGGTAAATATTGGGACAGCTGAGAATCCCAAGATGGTTAAGTTATCAAAGTCATTGTCACCAAAGGTAAAGGCAGAGTATGTGAAATTTTTGTCTTCATTTTCTGATGCTTTTGCATGGGATTACTCAGATCTAAAAACATATGACACTAATATCATTCAGCATACCATCCCCATTAAACCAAATCAGAAGCCTTTCCTTCAAAAATTGAGGAGAATCAATCCAAAGCTGCTACCATCGATTGAAAAAGAGGTAAACAGGTTGTATAAGTCAGGAATCATTGTGCCTATCCGATTTTCAGATTGGATATCAAATTTGGTGCCCGTGAGAAAGAAAACAGGTGAGATCCGTTTATGTATCGATTTCAGAAATTTGAACAAGGTATCATTAAAAGACAATTATCCGTTGCCAAAAATGGACCATATATTGCAGCGAGTAGTTGGAGCATCAAGGATGTCACTACTCGACGGATACTCAGGTTATAATCAGATTTTAGTGCATGAATATGATCGTGATAAGACTGCGTTCACCACTCCTTGGGGAACGTTTCATTATGCAAAAATGCCGTTTGGTTTGAAGAATGCAGGTGCCACCTTTCAACGTGCAATGGACATGGCTTTTGCCAACGAGAAAGATGTGTTTTTGGTTGTTTACCTTGATGATTTAACTGTGTTTTCAAATTCTGATGAGGAACATTTATATCATTTGAAAATTGTTTTCCAGAAGTGCAGAAAATATGGCATTTCGCTGAATCCGAAAAAGAGTCTTTTTCCCATGGATGAAGGCAAACTCCTTGGCCACATCATATCGAAAGATGGCATTCGAGTTGACCCTGCACGTGTTGAAGCCATAGAGCAGATTGAACAGCCCCGGAACAAGAAAGAAATACAGTCATTTAATGGTAAAATGAATTTTCTGCGTCGTTTCATTTCAAATCTTGCAGAGCACCTTAGAGAAATCACGAACATGCTGAAAAAGGACAGTCAGGTAAAGTGGACAGAAGAGGCAGTGAAATCATTCAATTTGGTAAAGATAGCTCTTTCTTCAGCCCCTATTTTAATTAGCCCGGACTACACACAAGACTTCATTTTGTTTTCTTTTGCTTCTGAGCACACATTAGCAGTTGTTTTAATGCAAAAAAGGGATGGAGTTGAGAAGCCTATTGCTTTTTTCAGTCGGATTATAAGGGACGGAGCATTGAAGTATAATATTATTGAGAAACAAGCACTTGCACTTGTAAAGTCCTTGAAATATTTCCGTGTGTATATACTGCATTCCCACATTATAGCATACGTTCCTAACATAGCAGTTAAAGATGTTTTGGTACAGGCAGATCCAGAGGGAAGACGGGGTAAGTGGATCGCTGCGTTGTTAGAATACGATGTGGAGATTAAACCAACCAAGCTAATCAAAGGACAAGGACTCGCCAAGCTCATGGCTGAAACAAATCTGCATGCTCTAGATATAAATTTGATCGCTGCCATGTCCGATGAAGATGAGGAAAGTACGTCAGTTCAGGTATCTGATATTTTTGTTTCTTCCCCTTGGTATGTTGACATTTTATACGTGCTTCAGAATTTGTCTCCACCTCCCGGGATGCCTAGAAATAAGAGTAGAACATTGAAGTTGAGAGCTGCTAAATTCTGCATTCTGAATTCTGCATTGTATTGGAAAGACCCTGGAGGAGTGTTGTTGAATTGTTTGGTAGAGGAGGAATCTCAAAGAGTTTTGGAGGACTTTCACAAAGGTGACTGCGGAGGCCATTTGCTTTGGAAGACCACAGCGAATAATATTCTAAGGGCAGGGTATTATTGGCCTTCTTTGTTTTCTGATGTATTTAAGGCTGTTAAAAATTGTCATGAGTGTCAAATTTTCGAAGGGAAGCAGAAACTACAGCCTTTGCCTCTAAAACCAATTGAAGTTAGTGCACCATTCCAGCAATGGGGATTCGATTTTATCGGGGAAATCCACCCAGCATCTTCCGGACAGCATAGATGGATCTTGATAGCTACGGACTACTTCACAAAGTGGATCGAAGCAATTCCCACTCGACAGGCCACGGATGCGGTAATTATCTCTTTTCTTGAAAACAATATTCTGTCACGTTTTGGGTGTCCTAGTAAAATAATCACAGATAATGCAGCAGCCTTCAAGTCTAAGAGGATGGTTGAATTTTGCTATAAGTACAATATCACCTTGGGGCATTCGACCGCCTACCATCCGCAAGGAAATGGTTTGGCGGAATCTTCAAACAAGTCCTTGGTGAATATCATTAAGAAATTGCTGGAAATCAACAAAAAGGGCTGGCACAAGAAATTAGTGAATGCACTGTGGGCTGATAGAGTAAGTCAGAAAAAGTCTATTGGCATGTCTCCTTTCGAGTTGGTGTACGGAACAGACACGGTTTTTCCTACTTCACTTGCTGTCCCGGTGGTCAAATTGCTTCAGGAAGCTGGTAGTGAGGAAGATCCCATGCAGCGGAGAATTAATCAGATGATTCATTTACAGTAGACACGGGAGGAGGTATTTCAAAATACTTTCAAGTTGTAGGAGCGCATAAAGAAGATCTACGACAGAAAAGCAAAAGCGGATAAGTTTCAGTTGGATGAGGTAGTTTTGAAATGGGATGCTTGGAATGAAGATAAGGGAAAGCATGGCAAATTTGAAAATCTATGGAAGGGTCCTTTTAAGATCGCAGCGTATCGGGGTCAAAATGCCTTTCTTCTCAAAGAAATTAATGGAGATGATTGTCCTGGAGGACCGATCAATGGTCGGTCGCTGAAACGATATCACTTCTGAGTATTTTCTGCTGATTTCATCATCATTGTACATATCGTTTTATTTTGGTTTTATTGCAAGTGTAAACTGATCTCTCATCTTCAGTCTGGGGCCTGGAGTGAAGGCTATAATTCTGGAGATGGAGGTTGGTTGGTTTGAAATTGTCAAGTCAGTTTTATCAGTCTTTCAGTTTTAAAGTCATGTCAGTTTTGGTCAAATTTCAGTCAGTCTTTAGTCAAATCTGCAGTCAATAAATATTTCCAAAGTTTTTGTCTTATCAGTTGAAATAATGACTCCATCGCCCAATGGATGAAGGCACTATCTAACTCCCCCAGAGATCTGCCGTTCTTGGCATCTCCATGGAGCCACCATCCCCATTGGAGCCAATGTTAGAGTCAGTCCTTATAGCCCTCCGTCAGTGATCGTTTCACTTTTGCATATTCATTTTTAGGTGTCTCACTTGTTCCACTTCATTGCATTTCGCTAGGAGCATGCCACTAACTGACGAGGGGGTCTGGTTGTCATGTTTCCTCATGTTTATACCTGCAGGGCTATTTAAATAATTCCTCAAAAATCATTGAAGTTTATCGTCATTTCATTCATCATCATTAAATGTCAGTTTCGTTTAAAAAAAAAGGGGGTCTTTAGTCCTAGAGTCTAGGGTTTTTCGAGTCTTTTGCATACATGTCATAAAGCCCGCAGGCCATGAGGTTGGTTTCGCAATTTTTGATTTCATATTTTTATTATCATAAGCATTTGAAAACATTTCTGGTCCAAAACTCTGTTTTGGAACTAGAAATTGTTTAATTCCATTTTTGTAATAATTGTATTCATTTCACCATGAGAAGCTTCACTGCAAGCCTCTGATCTTTTCCTAAGCTAAAGTGCCACATCCCTGCAAAAGACAGCAAAGTTCTCAGTTCAAAAATTCAGAAAAGCCAAAGGAGAAAGCATTGTAATAAGAGACCAAATGTCAAGGTGCGAAAAACATTATAAAGTGGGTTCTCGAAACACATTTGAAATCAAATCTGATTGCATGAGATATTTCCTTCATATATAAACATGGCAATCATAATCATTTACAAGAAATTCGCCAAGGCAGAAGTCAAAATCGTGTTTTGGAGGCCGAAATCGTGCTTAGCAGAGTTCTGGACAGAGTTTTGGGGTGGGCGCTACCCACTTGAGGTACGCGCTACCCACTTGAGGTACGCGCTACCCACTTGGGGGGCGCTACGCACTTGAGTGCTACAGCCAGTGCAAAATTACACGGGCGCTACACACTTGAGGGGCGCTACCCACTTAAAGCAGCGCGCTACCCACTTAAATCAGAACCCAGAAAATTCGTTTTTGCGCCCAGATTCGATTCTACTCGACTCCAAAAGCTTCCAAACAGGTTTTAATCATTGCTCATTTGATTTTTAATATGGTTGTGATGTCATTAATGTTGGGGAAACAAGCCATCCTTGGAGAAAAATATATGAACCCTTCATTCACATGCAAGTTAATTTTGTAAGGGTTTTGAAATTGTATGGGCAGTTTTGTGAAAAATTTGAAAACCTTCGAATGGTAGATATGTTCACACCCTGGCACGTTGTATAGATGATCCTCACGCCCTCAGTTATCATCTTGTCACTGCTGTTCATGCTCTTTCATATTTTTCACAGTCTTATGTCGACTAGTCTATAGCCCTCATTATCATAATATCACCATTGCTGTTGTTATCATTATATTACCACTGTGATAGTAATTTGTGTCACTATGGTCATGGTCTTCTCTCTGTTCTCCAGTTCATAAACACAGTCCTCTACTTGTTTGCCTCTTTGACAAACTTTTCCCATCATTACCAAAAGTTGACCACACATTTGCATTTGGTACTCATTGTCAAACTTACTTGTGATCAAAACAGTGATAGTGATTATGCCATTAAAGCAGAGCCTCCTCATGGTAATTTTTGTTTTCCTGTGATACTTTGGTACGTGGGTGATATCTATTTGGTGTTGAACATACATTAAAACTGTGCTTTCACTGCATCTATATCAGTATCCATATTGCAAATATCTTGTTCAAAGCCATGTCAGAGACAGAGTCAGTTTATGACCAGGAGTCCGACAGTGATTCCACGACAGAGGGTAATGTGCCACGGAGGCCTCACAGAGGTGGCAAAGGTGGTGACCATCGCAGGGAGGAGCCTACTTCTTTGGCTCAGTTGCAGGCATGTCCACTAGCAATGGATTGTTTTCGGTATCTGTCATGTTTTCGATTTTGTGAGATGATTTCACAAACCCAGCTTCATCGTGAACTAGCTCGTCTGTTTGTTCTACATTTACGTAATGGCCGTGTAAATCTTGCCGGGGTTGATTTCATTCTGTCACCATTGACTATTGCTCAAGCCACTGGCATACCAAATATGGGAGAGGAATGGAACAAACGTTAGCATTTAGAGAAATTCCACTATGAGCCATACATTAAACCTGGGTATATGAGGCACTTGGGCAGAGTTTTTCCTTTCAGATTCCTGAGGGATGAGTTTGCACCGCTGATGAAACTCATCATTCGGTATTTCAGTTGCGAGGGCAGATTCGCGCGTCTCTTTGCGTACCATGTTCGTTTGTTGATGCACTTCACGAGGGTACGTATGATGAACATTCTGTATTTCATGTATCGCAACATAGACAGGATGATGATTTTTGTACAGAAGAAGAGCCCAGCACAGCAGCATAGAAGTATATATCATTACGCTTTGATCAAGATCATAGTGTTACATCAGTTGGCACAGCAGGGCATCGCTTGGGAGGATTTCATCTCTCGTGACTTTTTCACAGTGCCGCAGCCGCCTCCCGAGATAGTTCACGATGCGGGAGAGCCTTCAAACCAGCCTGGCATTCCTGAGATTGAGCATGTCTCTGCTCCGTTTTGTGTGACATATCAGCGAGGCCACAGGGCCTTATTTGCAGCTACACGGCGAGTGTTATCTCCACCCAGGGTGGAAGGGGTCTTGCCGACTTCATTAGCAGAGCGAGTATTATCTCCACATGATGTGGAAGGGGTCTCGCCTTCTTCTTCAGCACAGGTACAGATCCAGGACAGGGGCGAGAATCCCATGCATGATGAGGGCCCATCAGGAGGCCGGGACACGGATTTCACGATCATTGATGTTGATGCGAGCTCTCCTAGCTCGAAACTGAGGGAGATCATCCAGGAGCAAAGGGCCGAGAATGACACGCTGAAAGATCAATTGCAAAAGGCTCAGTGGGTGATAAACTATCTGGAGCAGTGCAACAAACAGCTTGAGGATGAGCACGAACTTTATGAGCTGCGGCGAATCCGTGACGATCGACAATTGGCCCGGAAGAGACCCGGCGACATGACACCAATTGATCGAGATTCTATGCTCACATGGGTTAACATTCATTTGGAGAAGTTGATTGAGAAGGCCAACAGAGACAAAGACCTGCTTCGTCACATGAAAGGCCATTATTGGGCTCGCATGCATGTCTGCAAAGCGAGAATGAAGATTCTGAAGAGGGGGTTGAGTGAAGCACTAAAACGGCGGAAAAGGCCTGATCCACTCTGGATTTTGGCCGAGGCTTCGTTGGCTGGGCAAGATACATGATGGAGGGTCTTCGCTCCGAATTTGAGCAAATTCGGAGAAATTTTTGTCATTTTGAAATATTTTGGTCTAAAAACAGGTTTTTCAGCTATACGGGTAGCGCGTCCATATGCTCACTTTTTTTCGGGACACTTGCTGAAGGAAATCTTTGCATTTTTGGATTTTTCATGGTAATTTATGCATCCTCAGGCATTTCCGAAGCATTTCATCATATTCTGGATGGTCAAAAAGCTCAAAAACACCATGAAAACCACCTTGCTGCCACCTTTTGCACCAGCAGGAAGTACTTCTGGGAGAATGAAGTTTTGGAGGGGCAAATGAGCTCCAAATTGAGAAATTCCACTTGGTTTGGGTAGCCAACATCTAGGGCTTTCCAACGAGCTATCATGAGATCAATTTGGATGCCGGGAAGTGCCTCAAAATCAGGCTGAAAGGCGCGCTACCCACTCAGCTCAAGGGCGCTACCCACTTAAATTTTTGGCTGAATTTTCAACTTCCAGCTCAGAATTTCGGCCAGTTGGGACCAGTTTTGCTTGTGGATGAAATTTTTGGGTTTTCATGATGTAAATTGATGGTTGGCATGTAAATTTGGCTTAATTTTACCTATTCTAGAAGATTCACTCTCAAAAAAGTGAAAATCATGTAAATGAATCAGTTTCCACTCTTTTAGAGGCAAGTTGTTAGCTGCCTAGATTTTAGTTCCTTGATTAGAATTTGGTTGAAACTGATCCCTGAAGAAGGAATTCGACCCCTAGAGGAATGGGAAGGGGTTAGAGTGACATATATATTGTAATTTCTGAGACATTCTACAGGTTGGACTCTTGGGAGACTTTTGGCACCATTGTACATATTTTTTCATATTTTGGCTAAGGAAAGATCAGAGGTTTTGCGGCACCTGTTGGGATTCTTGTGGTGTTCTATTCTTGATGGTGTTTTCTCTCTATTTACTGTAAGTTCTTGATGTTTAATGTATGCCATTTCTCACTCATGCTTCTTAAATTAAATGAATGAGTAGATGAGGTTGAATCCATTGTTCACAGTGCTCTGCCTTTGAATTCATTTAGTTTTTCATGTTTTCCACTGTTTGGAGAGGATCCAAGTTCTTCTTTGCCCTCTTCAGCTCCTCGTCGGTCTAATATGTCCGTATATCCAATCAAAAGCATCAAGACAATCACCTACCTCGCCCCAACTCGAAATCTGCAAAGGTCTGACCTTATCCCCGGACCCAAAATTTGTTTTCCCCATTCCTCCAGCGAAAAACCCAAAAAATCAAAATCAAACATACCTATCTCTTTACTAGCCTAAAATCAGTTCCTTCTAAAGTCATCTCGCACCCTATTGCTCATTTTATCGAGATTGACGGAGAGAGCCCTCTCCTGTCCTCGTAGGGCTAGCTACGAGGCTGAGCTTGGTTTGATGTAGCCTTGAGTTTATCTTATTTCAGCCTGAGGTAGATTTGAGCGCTAACAGTGTCTAGATCCAAAATAACCACCTATGATGAGAACATCGAGATCATGTCCAATGTTTATATAATATGGTTTCAACTTAATCCATTTTCCAATGCGGTCACTAGGTTCCCATTTTGAATCTAAATCCTTCAAAATTATGCCTTCTTCTTTGTTATCAACAGTTTCTTGAAAAAAATTAGCAACTTCTTCAATACTCTTCTAGCGAGCAGGATCATCCTTATCTTTAATATCATCTTCCTTCTCATTATAATATGAAATTGACATAACCTCTTCGTGGTCTTCTACTGAATGTAGTGATTCTTCGTGGTTATCTTCAAAAAAATCTTCTTCTTTTTCTTCTTCCACACTATCTTCATTGGAATCCTCATCTTGATCTATATCAGCTTCATCTTCTCCACCATCTTGATAGATATATTTTTAATATTCATCATTATGATCAACATCTTCTTCCTTATTATGGATTTTTTCATAACTTTTCTTAAAACATGTTGTAGCTTTTGCACATGACTTTTCTAATTGGTGAAGCTTTTCTTGAATTTTTCTAATCCGCTCAATTCCTTTAGGATCTATACGTAATGGCATATTGTGTGGTAAACAACGTTTAAAGGCTCGTAAGATTAAATTGTGGGACATGTCTCTAATAAAACTAAAGCAAAAAAGTTGTAGGCTTGTTGAATTTAATTGTAAAAATACACAAGATGTATTTTGTATTAATAATTATTAATATATAAAATGTATAAGTGATGTTAAATGTTACAATGAGGCCTTGCTTATATACCTATGCAGGTGGCCTTCCATGACTAGGCATGTCTTTTAGATATGCCCTTTCACTTAACTTAATGACTATTTAACATAATCAATATTTGATTATTTATTATTTACATTATTTAATATTCATTTTATTTGTTATGAATTATATTCAAAACATAGAAGTGAAATGATGAATCTATCCAAGAAGGACGAGATAAAGGTTGTGAAGAAGAAAGCTCAGGAACAAGCCCACTAAATTGACATTATAGCCTTATGGAATTCCTTGATTGCCATAAGTAATGAAAAGTAAATCATGTTAGAGCAAGCCAAAGGGATACCTTTACTATAATACTTTATGATTAATGACATGTAAATGTTTTTAAGAAAGCTAGAGGGATGTCTTATTTATAAAACTAATAGCCTCTTTGGTATTCTTGTGCAACAAAACCTCGATCACGTAGATTTCTTGAAGGATTGTCTGATAGAGAATGGGATTTTCTAGCAAAGAATGGGATTTCGCTTGAACCTAAAAGGGTGCGTAAGTTTAAGGAAGAGAATACCTGAATGAACTAGATACGAAAATGTTATGCCATACATTCATTAGGATCATAAGTGTAAATGGGTGTGTTTGATGCAAGAAGTGAGCTAAACTTTTTATTTTTTGGAAACCTAATGAAGTGAAGGATAATCATATAGATAAGTATTGAGATGAGAGTTGTATTTGTTAAAATGCATGTTTTTTTGTGGAAATTGAGATCTACTATGGAAATGTTAATGGATATATATGAAAATTATCATAACACATATGTTTTGCAGGTTTTGTGATGTAGATACTACATGGAATGCTATAATTCAGGAAGTAACCATGCTACAAAGACAAATGCCATTGTTGAAGTAGTGGAAAAGACAATGGACATGAAAAATGATGTTGATAAAAGGACATTGGTGCAATTGAAAGGAAGTTGTTGCATTGAACAAGAGACACCTATAATGGTGTGTTCTTGATGGTCACACATGAAATGGTTTGAACATTGAGGATAATGTTCCTTTAACAGGGTCGAGGAATGTAAAAATCCCATTTTGAACCACATGATTACTACAACTAATTATGTCATTATCACTTGTAGTGGCCTTTAAATGTTATTGTGGTGACAAAACAAGCTAAAAAATTCTAAAACAATCCATATGTAAATATATATTTGATAATTAAAAATGTTCATCAACCGAATGGGAATGTGAGCAATGATATAAACTATGATGCCACGAGTGGGAACTAGTAAAGGTGTCATGGTAAATTAACCATGTCACTTATCACGTAAAAGACCTCACCTAGTAATCTATGCCAAAATTTTAATTCAAAATTTTATCGCCTTGTTTTCCCATAATCACGTAATTCATTGAATGAAGCAATGGGTAGTTTGAGCAACCACCCTGCCACATTTATGGAGGTTGGGTGGTGGTTTTGGATTACTCTCATAATTCATTAGGAAACATCGATAAGTACCCATCTAAAAATTTTAGGGTTGACCCATGTATGGTGTAGGAAAAATGGCGAAAAAATGTGTGAATCATACATTCACAATTCCATGAAAATACCTACATAGATTAGAGACCCACGATGTGATTGGAGTGGTGATTTTGTGAGAAAATAGCTGCCATTTTCGATTGGATATCTTGTTGGTTTTCTCTTAATGTTTTTTATAAATTTTATGGTGCCCAAATATGCCAAAACAAATTCCAATTTCATATAATAATATTGTTGGTGTGTTTTGAACTCTCTAAAATTGAATTTTGCATGTCTGTTACTCATAAGAGAGAGTGAGTGAGTGAGAGAGAGAGAGAGAGAGAGAGATGGAACTTAGCTTAGTACTCGGGATTCATGAATGTATACATGTTGGGCCAATATGATAAGAAATGGGAAAATAAATTTCCAATGGAATGTATAGCAATGAAAGGACTTTTTGCATTTACATGTTGGTTAATTGAGAGGCATTTGATATTTTTTTGGAGACCCCAAGCTCAACGAGCAGGGTGGAGTTATACAATATTTTTGCTCTTGTGAGGTGATTTTCCTTCGCCTATTCTAATTTTCTATGTGTTGATAGTATCCCCTTGTGGCATCATAACATATTTGGGGGGTGGCTAGTTGTGAAGATAATTGGTTTATTTGAGTCTTTTGTTAGGTGGATTGCACCCTTCCCAAGTTAGTTTCTAGTTTGAAATTATAGATAAGTGTTGCCTCTAATTCCTATGATTATTTTCATTTGCTCTCTGAATTATGTTGGTAAAATTAGAGATGAAAGTTGCATGTTTTATATTGTATGGAATTTATAAAGTAGTACATATGTTAAACTATCATACAAATATGGTATGGTGATTTGAAGGTATATAAATCTGTCACTTGATGCCTCCCTTCTTTCCACATTTATTGGGGGTAAGATTTGGGTATGGTATAATATGAACCATTGAGCTTATATGAGGAGTAATCCTATCCATAGAAGTGTAAGTGCATATCTATATTAATCATATATTAATGCATGACTCAAATATTTATTATATACCAAGGAATAGTATAAGTAATGGAGGCCTCATAAATTTGATAGGAAACTTGGTTATTACCAAGGGAGGGTAAAATTTGTAATGTTTAATTTTTTCAAAGTGATAATTTGTTTATGTTATTATGGCATATGTGTGTGTGTGTGTGTGTTATATAATATAAATCATCCAAAATGTATAAAAAAATCAAGTTTACAAGAGATTTTTTGGAGTATTTTGATCGTGGAGAAAGTAGTTTCAATACTCCTCCTACCTAAAATTATGCAAAAAAAGTGCATTGTTACTCTTACCTATCTCTATGCTATGAAGCACATAAATTTTGGTGGGAAGTAACTCTTGGTAAGATGTGCATTTAAATTATTTTCATTTTGGAATTTTGATGTTCTATGTTGTAACAATCACTTATTATTAAACTTCTTTATGTTGCAATATTAGATAAGAAATTGTAGGTAGAACATAAATAAAATGCATAATAGAAGACAACTGAGAAGAAAATGAGACACGAATAATTTAGGTAAAATGACCAAGGGAAAATCCACAAGGGTAAAACCCAATCAAATTCTTCTTCTATTAGAAATAAATTGTTTGGGAAGGATACATATTACAATGAGAGATCAATGGAATGAGTAAGTTCACCCAAATATGAACAAGTTGTAGCATGAATATGATCTGGTAGAAACAGTAGATGCACACACTAAATCAACCTTCCCCTAAATTGAATCAACACTAAAACATTGAAGCACTAAATCAACCTTGGCTCACCAAGTTATGTTCTTACTCTTCAAGTCTCTCTCTCACAATCTTCTCCAACTATTTTTTAAATCTCTCTCAAGTTTGAATTTTTCTTTCACGAGTGCACAAGTAATAAGAGGAGAATGAATAAGGCACATATATATAGGAGGAGAAATAAATCCATGCCATAAAGGAGGAGTAACTCTCATGCCAAGAGGAGTGTAACTCGTGTCCATTTAAGAAATGTTACTCATGCCAATAAGGAGGTGTGCATGCCTTTGTAATGTATGCTTTTAAGGGAAAGTGTAACATATGCATTAAAGAGTGTGTAAGAGGAATATTTTATGACATGCGTTAATGAGTGTAAGAGCATTAATGAGAATGTAAGAGGAATATTCCATGCCAATAATGAGAGTGTAAGAGAATATTATTGAGAGTCATGATCGAGTGTCTTGAAATTCCTTTTAATAATAATAATAATATCATAAAGAGGATAATAATAATATTGATGATAAAATATTAAGTTGAGATTAAACTATTAGGATTTATTAATGATAAAAATTGATTTTTTCATCAACAATACTTGATTACCAATTCATATAAGGTGATTTACTATCTCGAGACTTTCTATTTTTTAGGAATTCTTCCCCTGAGCTGCCAATTTTCAACACTCCCTCTCAACTAGGGAGGAATTTCTTCCCTGCAACAATATCTCTTCTTTCTCTACTCATCTTTATTCATATTATTTATGTATCATCTGTAACAATGATGTCTCACTCTAATGAAAAAGAATAATCATAGGTGAGATTCATCCATCACCCTATATTCACTTGGTTGGATTGCCACTTTCCAACATATGAAAAGGATATTGAACAACCAAGTCTCATCTCTACTTGGTGGGATAACCCACTTGTCAAGGATCTCGCACAACCAAGTCACATATCTACTTGGGGGGATAACTCACTTGTCAAGGATCTAGCACAACCAAGTCACATCTTTGCTTGGGGGGGGGGATAACCCACTTGAAAAGGATCTCCCACAAACAAGTATCATCTCTAATTGGGGGGGGGGATCCACTTATCAACACATGAAAAGGATATCACACAATGAAGTCTCATATCCGCTTGAGGGGATCCACTTGTCAACACATGACAAGGATATCACACAACCAAGTCTCATCTCTACTTGGGGGGGTCCACTTGTCAACACAAAAAGGATATCGCATAACTAACTCTTATCTTTGCTTGAGGGGATCTACTTGTCAACACATGACAATAATCTCTCACAACCAAGTCTCATCTATACTTGGGGGGGGGGTCCACATGTCAACACATGACAAGGATCTCGCACAACTAAGTCTCATTTATGCTTGGGGGGATCCACTTGTGAACACAACAAGGATCTCGCACACCTAAGTATCATCTCTACTTGGGGAGATCCACTTGTAAACACATAACAATGATCTCACACAACCAAGGATCCTCATCCATGACCACCCTCTCTAGGAAGGGTCACATCCATTACTCCAAGTTTCTCTCTAAAAACCAAGAAATTTCCTTTCAGCAAGGATTGGTAAGAATGTCGGTGATCTAGTCATCAACGGCTATATGATGGAGTCTTACTACTCCTCTCTTGCACCATATCCCGAGATATAGTGATATTTGATCTCAATATTCTTGGACTTGTCATGGAACACGAGATTTTATACAAGTATAATCCCACTCTTCTTATCACGATAAATTATTGTTGTTTCCATAGCATGCTCAAACATATCTCCAAAGAGCTTCCTCGACGATACTTCCTCACAACTAGACATGCTAGCATAAATGTACTCGGCTTCAATTGTGCTAAGGGCTATAGAATTATGTTTTTCCGAAGTAGCTTCCAAATGTGCCTTTTCTATCAACAAATTTACCGACCTAATCAACATCGTAGTACCCAAGTATTCTTACACCTCCGAAAATTTATTTCAATCCAATATTGATGGTCCCATACGGGTATCTCGACACATTATTTGTAGCAATCCAATGTGCATGAGATTTTTTAATCATATATCGGCACAAAGTATTGGCCGCAAAACATATTTTTTGGTCTAGTCTTCACTAAGAACATCAATGCTCCAATCGGTTGTTGATACTCAAAAGGATTATCCAAATCGAGCTTGCGACTTCACCACACGGCTTCTTGAAATTCATCTCCATTGGAGTATTCATGGACTTACATTCTTTCATGCCAAATCTTTCTAGTAGTTTAACAACATATTTTCCTTGAGAAAAGAAGATCTCACCGAGTCTCTACCATACTTATAGGCCTAGAAAGTGGTGCATAAAATGAAGATATTTCATTTAAAACTCGGGAAACTAACTCCCTCTTAAACCGGGAGGATAAGAGTTTCTCTATCTATCAAGAATAAGTTACCAACATATAATACTAAAATCAAAGGTATACCTTGGACCATTTTTAAGTAGAGATTTGAATCATCATTACTTCGTAAAGCTGAGTTTCATCAAGAAGTTATCAATGCGGGCATACCAAGCTCTTGGGGCTTGCTTCAATCTATAGAGATATTTCTTCAATATACACACATGTTTTTCCTATCATGTTTTTTCAAAGCCTTGTGGTTGCTCCACAAATAATTCTTCCTTGAGGAATCCATGTAGAAAATTAGTTTTCACATCCAATTGGTAAAGTGTCTACCCCCGATTAGAATCTAGAGCCACAATAGATATAACCGGAAATAGGTGCAAAATTTTCATCATAGTCTATTCCATCTTTTCCGAGAGAAACTTATGGCCACAAATATAGCATTATATTTTTTCAATATTACCATCAGCACCATGTTTAAATTTGAGCAACCATTTATAATACACAATGTATTTACCTTGTGGCCTTGGAACCACTTCCCATACATCATTATGAATTACGGACTAATATTCTTCCTCCATTTCATATTTACACACTTGAACCTTCACAACTTCTTCAAAAGTGCATGTTTTAGCTTGAATAATTTTTTCTCATGGATACAACATATCATTTTCACTAGCATGGTTTCTTTCTTTCTCTGATGGCTCCTCTGGGAGCAACATGTTTATCAACATCTTGAAGGGTGTCACGAAACCATAAAGGTCTCCTTTTAGCCAGACTATCACATGGAGGGGGATCCAAAGGATCCATGGGTTCATAAAAATGATTAAATTCAGGCTAAGGTTTTTCTTATATCTCAAATGCATCATCTTGGTTGTCAACATTAGTAGGAGGAAGAGGAGAGTCTCTTTCCTTTCCAAGAGTTACATCTTCATCAAATGTTACATCCTTTATAAACTCTATATGTAATTGTCTAACTACTTATATTTTGTAAGCTTTAGAATTTTCACAATAACCAACAAATGTACCTTTCTTTCATGAAGCTTCCAGCTTGTTCCTCCTTTATTTTGGCACGCGGAAGTATATAGGGAAGCCAAATATACTCAAGTGCCAACTTTATTCTAAGTTATATGATACAGTGGTCTCTTTCTTGATTCCAAATTCCTTGTAGAATTCATGAGCTCTTATCCATTTCATGTGCCACTTAAATCATGGGATGGATTGACATCTTCGTCAATCTTGATATAGAGGACCTGGTTATCACATTCATCAAATATCATATTGATCCCATAACAAGAGCAAGAGAAATAATTAACAAGGTAAATAAAGATAATGAAAATGTACCAGGTGATGAGGTGAGTTTGTCTTTCTTTTCTAGATGTGAGAGTGGCTTCTTCATTATCATGAGCGAGCTTCCTCTTAGATTTTACTCTTCCTGCACTATTTGCATCTTATGATCTTCGGGATCTTATTTTCTTGATTGCATTCTCATCAAGAAGTTAGTGAAAGAATCATTCAAATAATTGTGTGGTAATAATAACCATTGGTCTAAAAAATAAATCTTAAACAATAGTAGTGACACAAAGAAACAATATAAGACTTGAAAACACTTTTTTTAATGAATATTTGAAGGAAGTTGTTAGCTCCCTCTTGATCTGGCCTCCATTAGTTACCACTTTTATTTTTTCATATGTCATTAAGAAAAGAAATGCATCTTATTGAGCACCACTTGGAAAAATCCATCATATCCACTCTAATCTCAGGCATCTCGAAACCATCTTTCTCACATGAGGTAATGCTTTATAGTGAATATGAGCAAACTTTTAGTGTCATAGTTTACATTTATGATCACTTATCATGAATCAATGCATGGATAGGTCTTCCATTGATTTGATAAATATATTCAAATATTGAGCCTAGAGTGAAGGCATGTAATAATAATTATACAGATTGACTTCATTGTCCGTAATGGTATTAATTATAATCCATCTTTGATCACTACAATAGAGGTTAGTTTAGAAAAATAGCATTCCATATTTTGCAAAAAGTTATGATTCTCACCTATAACCACTATTGTTAATAAAATCCAATATCAAAATTACCAAAACCCATAAGATTATAACATATCTCATATAATGTGAGATAGTCAAAATCCCCCTATCTTCAAAATTCAATTTTTTATCAATTATTCTTTCATAAGCTTCCATGCATTATATTTATCTTCAAGACAACACTTTCTTGCACATGCATAAAAAAAAAGTAAAACTACTCTTTACATTTGCATGCATCAACACAACTATTAAACACATACAACACATTAATTACTATCCGAAAAATTACTATCATATCTTGGGTTCCTTGAAATCTTAGAAGAATGGTAGCGATAAAATTTCAGCAATGAAACTTTTAGTAGCAAGATTTTTAGTGGTAAAATTTTAGCAGAAAATGAGTAGTAACTAGAAGGAACAACAAGTGATATTTCAGCAGAAAATGGGTTGCAAATAGAGCGGAAAAACACTTAATATTTCAGTATAAAATAGGTTGTAAATAGAGCATACAACAAGAGATATTTTAGCAGAAAATGGGTTACAAATAGAGTGTACAGACAAGAGATATTTCAACGAGAAAATGAGTTGTAACAAAACTTGTCTTCTTGAGCTTGTTAAAATTTTGATGTTCTATGTTGTAACAATCACTTATTGCAAAAACTTCTATTAGAATTCAATTGTTCAACGAGAGATACATAGTACAATGGGAGATCAAGAGAATGATTAAGTTCACCCAAATATGAACAAGTTATAGCATGAAGATCACTTTGGTAACGACAGTAGATGCACACACTGAATCAACCTTCCCCTCAACTGAATCAACACTGAAGCATTCAAAATCAACCTTGGCTCACCAATTTCTACTCTTACTCTTTAGGTCTCTCTCTCACAATTTTCTTCAACTCTCTTCAACTATCTCTTATGTTCAAATTATTTTTTTCACATTGCGCAAGTAGTGAGGGGAGAAAGAATGAGCCACATATACATATAGGAGGAGAAACGAATCAATGCCATAAAGGAGGAGTAACTTGCATGTCAAGAGGAGTGTAACCCATACCCATTTAGGAAATATAACTCATGTAATTAAGAAGGTACACATGCCTTTGTAACTTATTCTTTTACCGGAGAGTGTGACATATGAATTAAAGAGTGTGTAAGAGAAATATTTTATGACATGCTTTTATTGAGTGTAAGAGAGTATAAGAGAATCTTTTATGATGTTCTTTAATGAGTGAGAGCATTAATGAAAGCGTAAGAGGAATATGCCATGCCAATAATGAGAGTGTAAGATAATATTATTGAAATCCATGAATGAGTGTCTTGAAATTCCTTTTAATAGTGATAATAATAACATAAATAGGATAATAATAATATTGATGATAAAATATTAAGTCGAGATTGAACTATTAGGGACTGATTAATGATTAGAAATGATTTTTTCATCAACAATACTTGATTACCAATTGATGCAAGGTAATTTATTATCTTGAGACTTTCTAATTTTATACTTTCTATCTTTATAAATTCTATTTTAATACTTTCTATTTTTATAAATTCATCCTTGAGCTACCGATTTTCAACATTTCACCTATTTTGGTGCAAGACTTACTTGAATTATGATGGTATTAACTCTTGGGAATTATGTTTATTTACCTAATAATTAAAAATGTCCAAAATTTCCTTCTTTCTAGGAATTAAATTCAAATCTTCAAGTATATAAGTTCTTCTATCTATGAAGCAATGATTACATAAATTTTAGGGTTAGTAAGTGCGAGTAAGAAAGATTGTTTAAATAGTTAAATGTGATGAATTTTGGTAATGATCCATTCTAGGAGATAAATTTTCTTTAATGCATTACGTATATGAGAGTATGTGTATACATAAAATCACTTACGTTCATAGATTTCTCATATATGAAAGAGGGGAATTTTTTGGAAAGAATTTTTACCCAATATATGATCATTTATGCGTGATGTAATGTTGTTAGTAAAGTGGAAAATTTATTCAATAGAGATAATCATCTTAAATGTCTAATGAAAATTATCTTAGATTTTTTTTGCACGTAAATTCCACAATATAATACACTCAACGTCGCAAAAACTTGATAGCCTTTTACCAAGTAAAAATGTTAATTTAGTTGATAGCCAAAATGTCCATTAGCGGTTCAACGATTTGGTGAAGTTACTTAAAGTTGACACATTAAATTTAGTTGATGGCAAAAAATTCCATTTAGGGTTCAACAATTTTGGCAAGGTTACTTAAATTTGGACATATTAAATTTAGTCTATGACAAAAAAAATCCATTGAGGGTTCAACGGATTTGGTAGGTTACTTAAATTTGGCAAACTAAATTTAGTCAACAATCAAAATTTCATGTTGATGTTGCGATCAACAACCTCCAAAAAATTTTCCTACACTTGAATTTTGGAGCCTACTAAGGATCTTATGATTTGTCATCTATGGTCACTTCATTTTTTGTTGTTTTTTGTGCTAAGTGTTTAAGTATTCTTCCCTGGTTTTATCTGTCAAAGTCACTTGCTCACACATGCTTAGTCCGTAATAAATTCATAAGTGTGCGTCCTTTATGAAATCTTGAAAAATTATGGAACAATTCTTGTGTAATGTTCAACTCATGTCGAAAATCAGTGCACATTTTCCACTTACACTCTCCCTCACTTTGGTTGCATTTATACTTCTATTTCGGTGAGTTTTTCCCAATCGTCGCTTTTGCGCACCTTTGTTTTCACAAGTGTTGCTTTCATTTTTGTGGATGTCGCTTTTGCTTGCTTTCACTTTAGTAAGTGGATTTTTCATGTTACATTTTATCTAGCATGTGTCACTTTCAATGATGTTCACATTTGCAAGTGTCGTTCTCACATTTTCCTACTATCACAAGTGCCACTTCTTACTATTTTTGCTCTTTTCTATGTCGCACCTTGGCACATCACTAGAGGTAGTTATAGCACATTATTATACATTAGATGTTCTTCTATATAATTATAATATGTTCTAGACACATTCCTATAGCTTATCACACTTTTTTTTCACATTGGATACTTCTATCTCAACTTTTGTTCTAAGTGTCACAATGTGTTGCCTCAATTGTCGCACTTAGAAATAACCGACGCTTTGCTTTCATTTCAAGGTGTGATTATCGTTAATTTTTTCATGTGCATTCCCTTGGATTGTATCAATGCAATTCATGTGTGCACATTATTTTTTCGAGTCATGTTCATATGCTTCCCCTCTCTTACTATGTTGGTACCACACTTGGCCATTTTTTGAAGCTCTTCCCTGGTCCTCCCGCCCGAGTGCAAGTTGTGAAGGTGTTTGCCCTGTTACTAGGTAATGAGCACGACCTATTCATGAGCCTCATTGATGTATCTTTTCCTCTCAAGCTTGTGTGTAGAAATTAATTGTATATTCAATATTTCTCATGTAATGTTCTAAAACACAAGACTCAAATCTACTCTACTCATCTACTGAAAGAAATTCACGATTGAGAACATATATCAAAAAACATGTGACATGATTTAACACACATACATGAGAATTTATGTTGAAATTTGCAACAAGAAACAATGAAATTGGTATCCAGAAAAATGGCACCCATCAATGGCTACCATATGAAGCTTCGATTTAATTTTTCCCTTAATTAAATTGGAAGAAAAAATTGTAATTTCATCTCATGACAACTTTTATTAGTTAACTGAGTCGGGGAAGACTTAGTTAGCTTAGGAAATTCAAGTTAGAGGTCTAATAGGATGCATGCAAAGAGACTTTCTATTTTTAGGGGGTCCATATATAATTATTTGTGAGTTGTAATTAGTTAATTCAAGTATTTGAGTTAAAATCAGCTTTAACTAGTTCTAACCGAGAGATGAGCTAGTGAGAGGCCAAGTGAATTAAATTTGATTTAATCACAAGTAGTGATCAATCGGTTAACTTATAATTTTCTATAAATAGTTGTTGCATGTCGGTTCTAAGGAAGACCCAGTTGAGAGAGAGGTTAAAGGGAAGAGATCTATCGGGCTTGTACTATTATAAAATTGAACAGGTCATGTATGAGGTCATCGACAAGGCCTTGAAGGATTGTGCAATAATTAATTGGGAGTTTCCTAATTAATAGGGACTCAATTAGCCCAAGAATTTATAACGAAGGCAGGCTAGGCAGAGGCAAGAAAAAGGTTAAATACTTGACCAATTTTGCTTAGATTGCAAGCCAGATTCGAGCAAGATCGAAGTGAGACACTCAACAGAGTGCAGAAGTTTCTCAATGTGAGGAATAACATCATATTGTTTCATGATCTTGACCATATGAAATATAGTGATATAGGGGTTTTGAGCAATTTCTTTCCCTAGATACGTCTTGTGTTGTGTGATTGATTATTTATTTCTCTTACTTGTTATGTGATTATGTGATCGTGTTTTTGTTTCTCGCAAATTGTAGAAGGTTTACGTATCTTGTTTTAGTACATTATAAGATCATATTGAATCCCATTGTTATATTTTATACAATTTAGCTAGTGGAAATCAACTCCTCAAAACCCCTTCCTATATGTATTTCATTAGTAAAAAAAATAGAGAAGAAATATAATGCTTGCTCAAGCATGAGCAACCTCTCGCACAAGTATAACCTATTTCACTTCCTCACTGATTGCCTCTAGCCAACACTTATCTAATTTTCCTTCTTGCCAAGCTCCTATTTCATTGTGTTGTTTCTCAATAAATTTTTCCCCCTATTAATAAGGGAAATCCCCATCCATAATTGCACAATCCCTATAGGCCCTTCTATGACTGGCATGCACCACCTATGCAACTTGGATAATTATACAACCGATAGTACACTTCCCTTGAACTCCAATCACAACCGGGTAACTTGAATTTCATGCATGCATGTGTTAATTATTAGTTGATTGATTAGTTAACTAGTTGAACACCGAATTTGCACCCCACTCCTAGACCTCCTTCTAGTTCCTCCAACAGCTTGGAACTAGTTTAATCGACCTTAACTCAAGTTAATTGAATTAAAATGTTACAACTAAAATTAAACTCAACCTCGGCTCCTAAAATTTAGGAATCATTGTACACAACTCAATTTATTCCCTCAAGTCAATTAACTAAGCTAACTAAGTGGTAATAACTCAGTTAACTCATTCAAGTTGTCTTGTGATGTGGAATTTTGGTTTTCTCCTAATTTAATTCAAGGGAAAATTAAATTAGGATTTTATTGTTGCATTTTCAACACTCCCTCTCAACAAGAAAGGGATTATCCGATACCCCAATCTTGTTTCTATGGAAATTGAATTTTCCTTTTGAAAATCCTTTGTCAAAATATTTGCATCTTGTTCCTCTCGTAGGAATGTATTCTAACAACATAATTTACTTTGCACACAATATCGTAGATGTTGATGTTGGATGTCGATATGCTTGGATCGATCATGAAAAAGCTGGACTTTTAGAGAATTTTATATAACTTTGATTGTCACAATAAATCATAGTGGGATCCATCATCTAACCAAATAACTCAACAATAATATTCCTCATCTAGATAGCTTCAAAAGTTGCTTGACTAACAACCATGTATTATGTTTCGATGAACCGAGTGCAACCGATATCTTCTTCCCTGTTGTACCAAGAAATTATTGATGACCCAATACCGAAAAATCCTCCCGAATTTCTCTTCTAATATGATGGACTACCCGTCCAATCTACATCTTTGAATCCTTGAAGCTTCCCCTCCCTATGTCTCGTTTGTACCAAATACCATATTGAGTAGTGCCTATGAGGTATCTCAACACATGTTTGGTTTCCTTCCAATACATTTTGGTTGGATTAACCATCGCTTAACTAATTTGGTTAACTACATAACACATGTTTAGTCATTTTTTTTCACCAAGTACATACGTGAACCCACAATCATTCTGTAAATAATGGCCTCCATCGCATCACCTTAATTGGCATCCTCCTTCATCCAAATTCTGCTAGAGGATTGTCCATTGGTTTACTACTCTCCACTTGGAACTTCTTCGGTATCTCATTGGCATACTTTCCTTGAGACACAAACGGATCCTCATCTCCTTGCCATACTTCCAAACCGAGGAAATAATGCATGAGTCCCATGTCCTTCATCTCGAATTCTTTTTCAATATACTCTTTGCAAGGTTTGATCAAATTCTCATCACCGCTTAAAAATCAAACCATCGACATATAATACTATAATCAATAGTTTACCTTCAACAACAATATGGTAAAGGTTTTCATCTACTTCACTTTTTTGTGAAGCCCAACTCGGAGAAATAGTTGTCGACCTTGGTGTACCAGATCAAGGGGTGCTTGTTTCAATCCATACAACGCTCGCTTGAGTTTTCACACATGTGACTCTCTCGTTAAAGGTCTCAAATCCTTTCGGTTGTTCAATATACAACTCATCCATAATCACTCCATTTAGGAATGTTTTCCTCACATCCATTTTATGGATCTTCCATCCCATCCGTGTTGCAAGTGCTAGAATTGATCCGATAGGGAGAGTACCTTGATACTGAGCAAAATGTCTCCTCGTAATAAATTCCCTCCACTTGAGAGAACCCATTGGCCACAAGTCCGGCCTTTTGTTTCTCGACACTTCTATCTCGTCGCTTGATTCACCTTGTTGATCCACCTCGAACCTACCATCGCATAACTCTTTGGTCTTGGGACCACTTCCCAAACAATGTTTCGACTATGGAATTATATTCCTCTACTATGGAATCAACCCATACTAGATGTTTCATTTCTTCCTTGAATGAGGATATTTATGTCTCATTGTAGCTCACTCATTAGAGCCATGTACCCGGTGTATCAATTCGATGATCTCCTTTTTCTGCGTTGTGATGTGGGTCTCCCACATTCTATCGAGCATCATGCAATAATCTATCAACTTCCCTAGTGTGCTTCCTTCCTTCTTTGGATGTCTCTACATGATTGGTTGTCTCCACTCTCTTCTCCTCTTCTTTTGGTTTCTCCACAACATCTTGAGGTTCTTCCTTTGGAGGAAAAAATCTCCTCATCTACATGCAAATCGAATCTCCCTCTCAAGGGATTACCTCATTTCCTTCTCTTCATCGAAGTTCACATCTCTTTGAACAAGTGTCATCCCGAGAGATGGCGGGTACATCCGATACTTGTGAGGTGTATCGGTGTACCCCACAAATATTACCAACTCTATTTTCAACTCTACTTTTTTTCCTTACATCCTTGGAAACATGACAGGTAAACTAATGAACCAAAGATATTAAAGTGTGACACTTATGGTTTCTTCCTTGAAAAATCTTCTTCTAGTGTACTCATCCCGAGAATCCGATGAGGACTCCTATTCTACACATATACCGTTGTGTTGTTGCTTCAACCCATAAGCATAGAGGGAGGCCTTGAGCATGCAACATCACTTGTGAAACTCCCACGATTCTTTTGTTATTCCTCTCGACCCACCCCATTTTTTTTATGGGTTATGGGGTGCTATTAACTTCACGTCGAATTCCTTCCTTTGCACAAAAGTTCTTAAACTCATTCAACACAAATTCTCCACCATTATCGCTCCCGAGAGACTTCACTTTGTTACCACTTTCCTTCTCAAAAAGTGATTTAAATTCAATGAATTTGGAGAATGTATGGTATTTGATTCTGCATGAAGAAAATCCAACACTTATTTGAGAAATCATCTAAAAAATATAACATAATAGATGTGCTTAGTCGTAGAGGCTATCGAGAAAGAACTACACATAGTTGATCGAATCCTTTCAAGGATTGTTTGTGCTCTACTATCCCGATCATGAAAGGTGGCTTTGGTGTACTTCCCCAAAGTACACCCTTTGCATGTATCTCGTTTCTCTAGTGCACCCTTGGGAAGTCCTCTAGAAAATTTATGCATGATATTCAAAAATCCATGGTGAAAAAATGGCCAAGTCTCCTATGCCATAATTCATCAATGTCTTGGCTCTTCACCTTCTCTGCTTTCATGCTAAATTTTTCACATTCTTCTATGTCCAATTTTTAGAGGTTCTTCACTTTAACCTCGGTACTGCATAAGTTGTCCCATGGAGATGTGTCTAAGGAAAGAATTTCCTTTTCTAAATATCACATTGTAGTCACGGTCTTCCAACATAGCAACTAAAACGAGATTCTTCTTCAGTACCTAAAACATACATGAAATATTTTAATTTGATAGGAGATTCATACTCCCTCTAAAAAAGTATATGTACCGACACTCGGTCACACTATACCTTCCATCATCTTCCATCTCGATGTGCATCCTGTAGTTCCTTCTGTTCTAAGTCATTGAAAACTCTTTGTTTCTAGTCATATGGAATGAGGCTCCACTATCCGGATACCACACACTACCCATCACCGATGTCACCATGCATGCAATGAGGGTGAAATCCAACTCGAATTGTGAAGCTATAGCTTCACCTGCCGCTCCTCCCTGAGGGTATTCTCGCTAGCCTTATTGTGTGGGCACTTCGTGGCATAGTGTCCCGGCTCATGACGATGGAAAGAACTTGATTTTCAACAATTCTTCCTTCTTTCCCACCCGACAAGATTCTTCTTTAGATTGGGATTTCTTCAATTTCCCTTTCTTTTCCTTTCCATCGAAGGCACGTTTCTCCTCATCCTCAACCTTGGATTAATTCTCATATCTCGTTTCTCTCGCCTTATTCTTCCAACAATAGATCGGACCATAATCTGCTCCCAAATTGGTGGTTTCTCTCTACCATTTATGGAATCTTGATAATTGTGCCAACTCTTAGGAAGACCCAACGAGCTATAGCTACCAAATCTTCTTATGGAATAGTAAAATTGGCCCCGCTAATCTCATCACAACATTGTGTAAACTTACTCAGTACTTTATAATTGATTCAAACTTTTTCATCTTGATACTTCGAAGCGTGTCCTTGAGTGACAACTTTGTATGGTCACTATTGTTCTAAAACAAATTTTTCAGTGTTTTCCAAATCGTGAATGGAGTTTATTTATCATGGATATTTGATACAATATGATCGCAAACTCTCTCCAATATTATTATCCTCGCTTTAGCCACATCCTTCTTCCACTAAGCGATATCTTGGGCATCGGATGTTGGGGGTTTTGCTACATCTGTCTTGATGTATTCTAGCATCCCATTGTCATCCAATACTTACTCCATGTGGATCTTCCATGCCACAAAATTTTTGGTTCCTTCCAAAGCATACTTGAGCTTGAGTCTATTGGAAGTCATGTTCTTAGTCCTAGAGAAAACCGCAACATTGATCTTGAAATTTGAACCTCTTGCAAAGACAACTTTGAATTTTCTTCTCTAATGTGAATCTAGCTTTGATACCATGTATAAATTAATTATGGATTCAATATTTCTCATGAAATTTTCTAAAAAAATAATACTCTATTCTACTCTACTCATTTATGGAAAGAAATTCACAATTGAAAACATATATCAAAAACATGTGACATGATTTAACACACATACATGAGGATTTATCTAGGGGAAAGCAAATGCTCAAAACCCCCTTCCTATTTGTATTGCATTAGTCATAAAATAGAGAAGAAATGCAATTTTTGCTCTAGCATGAGCAACATTTTCACAAGTATAATCTATCTCACTCGCCTCATAGGTCGACTCTAGCCAATTTTCTCGTCTTCCAAGCCCCTATTTCCTTGCGTTGTTTCTCAAAGAATTATCCCCCTATTAATTAGGGAAATCCCCATCCAAAACTTTGCAATCCCTATAGGCCCTTCTATGACTACATGCACCACCTATACAACTTGGATAATTTTACAATTGATGGCACAATGCCCTTGAACTCCAATCTCAATCGGGTAACTCGAATCTCATGCATGCATGAGTTAATTATTAGTTTATTGATCAATTAACTAGTTGAACACTCGAATTTTCACCCCACTACTAGGCCTCCTATTAGTTCCTCTAACATTTGGAACTATTTTAACTAACCTTAACTCAATTTAACTACATTAAATTGTTACAACTCGAAATTAAACTCGACCTAGGCTCCTAAAAATTTAGGAATCAACTGTACAAAACTCAAGTTAGGCCCTCAACTCGAATTAATTAAGATAATTGAGTGATAATAACTCAATTAACTCATTCAAGTTGTCTTGTGATGTGGAATTTCAATTTTCTCCCAATTTAATTCAAGGGAAAATTAAATTAGGAATTTCTTGTTGCATTTTCAACATTGTGCACCGAGTATTTTCTAAGATCTCCTCCCTCTCACGAGTGCATTATCACTTCCTAAGCTAAGTGATCGAGCCTTCTCTTGTCTCCCTCGGTGAAAAGTACATTATAGATGAACAGATCAATCATTGTTGGAGAGAATTGTGCCCTCCCAAGCCTCGAGTGCACTCTAAACTCATAGTGAGTGCACTCCAAACACACGATAAATGCACTTAAAACACATAGAGAAAAAATCGCACTTCGGAAAAAATAAGGCACACTTTGGAACAACAGGGGCGTACTTTGGAATAACAAGGCGCACTTCAGAATAACAAGGCGCACTTCAAAAAAAACAAGGACACTTTGTCTCTTTAAAAGCGCATGGCACACTCTTAAGAAACAATTGGTTATCCTTGTCCACTTTCAATGTGTTATGTGCCCTTACTAAACCCCTCTAGTGCATGGCACATAATGAAGCATCATTGAGTCCACTTCCCTCTTCCAAATGCGCTCTATGCTCAAGCCTCATCCTTGACAATTCTCCCTAAGTGAATAGTGCGATATGAAGCCTCAATCCTTCATCCTTCCCTCTTCCCCTTGCGCTCCTGTGTTTAACACTTACCTAATCCTCTATTATTTGGCACATGGCATAGTAACAAAGCTCAAGGAGGCCCTATCTCAGCCTTTTACCATTCAAACTATGCTTTCCAAGTTTTCCTCTCTTTCATGCTTAGCGCATGGCGTAGTCTTAAACAACAAGCTCACCACATTGTACCTTCAACTTCCCCACCGTGCTAGACCAAGGAGAGCTCCTCTTCATAGCACATTTCATAGTAACAATGAATAGTGGAGCCTTCTTAATCCACTATTCATTTTTATCATGCCCTCCTAATTAAGCTTCCTCCTCTCAAACCTTCCACAAGTCTATCATAAGTAGTTCATTCCCTAAGCTAGGTAGTAATAAAATAGATTATTTTAAGATTGATTTTCCCTTGTCATGAATGAAATTCATTGGAAGGGAGTACTTTCTCATCATGTCAAGTTTATGCTCAAAGAAGATAGCAAGGATATAACACAAAGATACACTTGCAAATAAGAAGCACTAAGAAGAACAATCATGAAGACATGAAGAAAATCCCTGGATCATGACAGGGAAGAAGGCGTTGCATGATCACTCGGAAGAATAAAACATTGATCCAAGACCATCCGGAGGATGAATATAAGCAACAAATAGGACCTTTCTTAAAGATGAATTTTTTATCATATCTTTCATTGAGATTGAATACAAAGCAACAAGGAGAACAACTTTGGCGTTGCCACCTCATCATGAGTCCCATGTCATCATTATCAAGTTGTAACTTGTACAAGTTTCATCTCTATGGAAAATGTGTCAATGTGTCTTGCCACATCATCATGTGGAATGTAATGATTTACTCTCAAGAAAATGACAAAATGTAATGTGTGGAAATCCAAGAGTCATATGTGGAATATGAAGAGTCACACAATCATATATGGAAAAAAAAGTGTTGTTTATAAGTCCAAAAGTAATTTAAAAGTTCAAGAGTTGTATAGAAGTCCAAAGGACATATTAGAAGTCCAAGAGTCATGAGGATATGAAAGTTCATTCCTCTAGCTACAAAAGAAACCTAATAACTCATGCAAATGGATTTTGGAGGCTTAGGATTTGGAGAGATAGTCTTGGCCTCTCTAACTTGGCATAGGAGAGAAGACTATTCTTTGGAGAAGCAAGAAGTGACTTAATGTTTCACTCTTGGAAGTAGTGTATCACTATTGTACTTGTGTACTTGGATGTTTCACCTAATAATTGAAGCTCAATGATCCAACACATTTTCATGAATTTATCGTGAATGTTTTAGAAATATTATTGGGATGTTTGCAGTATATTTTTTGTTCATATGTACATGAGATATTGATCTATTTCGGTGGCTTTGGTACTCATCTTGTTAAATGTGTGGTGTATGTGCTTTAATGATATTTATGTCTATGTGAACTATTTCTCTAAATTACTAATGAATCTTTTCATGTTCTTGTGTGTCTCTCTTACGTTAGTACTATTACTTCCTTCAAGAGACTCAATCTTGTCGCTCATTTGTGAAGTCTCCTTTTACACATTGCAATCAATTTTTGGCAATGTCAACTTACTTGATTGTTCAAGGTTTATGTGTATAATCTCTTATGTTATTCATTAAAAATGAGGTGAACCTTACAATTATGGTGGTCAGGGTCAATACTCGGATGGGGCTCCTACTCCAAATGGTGTGATGTCTAATTGGGACTTCACATTGAGGAGAGCCATTATATTTTTTCGGTATCCAACATCGTTAGCATTTGGTTCTAGAAGGAGGGATAGATGACAAGTTGTGCTCATTGAGTCTATTTTGAATCTTTTTATCATAAATGGCTCTTCCTCAAATCATAATCCCATAATTTTTTTCTAACCTATCCCCTAGTAAACCTTCCATCTCCATGAAATTATTCATAACTTGTCTCAATTCAAGTTTTATGGTGAGGGAAGTACGCTCATATCTAAACACATATGATTTTCTTGGTTTTTGTAAATCTCATGAAATCAATGAGGAATATGGTGTTTGTGTACTATTCGCCCACACCCTTGAAGGTCATGTTAATCTATGGTGTCATACCTTACCATCCCGCTTCCATCCATTCATTTGATCAATTCCTTAAGGATCATCATTAAGCTTTTGATAGGTTTGACTTATGAGATGTTCTTAAAAGGATTAATCAACTAAGAATGTACCCTAATGAATCAATTTAATTTTTTTTATAATTGATTCCTTCACTTATGTTATGAGTTTCATGGAGAAAATACAATTTGGGACTTCCTTAAAAGGAAGTTTGAAAGTTTGGTTCAAATATTTTTTACATGATGATTCTAAACCCCCTGAGTATTTTTTCTCTCCCAACTTTTTTGTAAAACATGAGACACCTCGTATTTTTCGGAAGAGGAACCTACTTTCCATTTTTCTCCTTGTCCTCCCCCTTTTCCATACCAATTAGGGTGCCTATATGTATTTAAGATCAGAGTTGCAAAATCCGCAAATAAAATTCCTAATCCATCTTCTCAACCACCATCCACTTCCCATGATCTTGATCTTATCGACGATAATTTGGAATGGTTCATGGAACCTAAGGTGAAGGCCAATCTCGTGATCTTTTAAGATGATTTATCAATCAAATCTCCGGTATTGAATCTGATTTGAATCCTTGTCATCCTCTATCATCTTTTTTCGATGATCCCTTGCCCTTTGATTTGCTTGATCGGTCTCTTAGAAATCAAAATTGTGATCAAGTGCAAGGTAGTCACATTTCACAGGGAGGAGGAGGAGAAATGTACATATTCTTTCAATATTTCTTCTCTTTTTCAAAATCCTCCATGTGAAAATGGTGTTTCTCCATTCTTGGTTGATATAGAATATAGTAATCTTGTTAGTTAATCAAACGAAATAAATTTATATAGTCCATTTAACGTCATGGGATACCATCATTCCGATAAAAATGACTCTATTGATGTACATTGTTATGAATTCCCAAGTCCACCCACTAATATTTCATTTTCTCAGGAATATTTTTATTTGAAATATTTATATCTCAAATCTAATTTAGTTAAATAATGTGTTCTTATTGAAACTTCCTCTTCGATCACTATCCCTTGACCCCCTATTGTTTTCAATGTGTACTCATCAAGTTCATGATATAATGAGTTGATTTATGAATTGACACAGGGGTAGTGAGGTTAAACATGATGAAAAATAAGGAAAGGGATTTATTGAATATACATTCCATTCCTTATCATTTACATTCTTGCATGAATAAAATTCTTTTGTTTAGGTTACTCATGAGATGGATCCAATCTATCCATGCTTAGTTGTTCAATTAGAAGAATCTTTTGACTTGGGTAGTATGTTTGTTGAGATTGTAAAATCGGGTCCAATTAATGGTGAAGATGGTTGTCGTCTGGATAGTGGTGATCATGTTGAAATTACTAATAGTAGTTGTCCACACACCATGCATGATCTAATTCAATCTTTACAATGCAATTCTACAATCCTTTGAAGTTTTGGGACTTAGTAGGAATTCAAGGCAATCAAATTTCGTTGATGGTTATGTCGAGTTCTCTCAACTCTCATAAGGTCCTTGAACTCAATCATATCTATATTTTATCACGAAATTCTTTCCTTTGCATGGTTTCATTGGATGTAAATTCGTTCTTTAAAGATGTTTGGTATTGCGAGATATATTTTTTATAACTTTCAAGATTTTATTTTTTGATCGGATTGAAGGCTTTATTTCGGTTAGTTCCCCCCCAATGCAAATCTCTTGCTTCAAGCTCGGGTTTGGAGTGCATACATTTCACGGATGGACAGAGCTATGAAGCCGATAATTTCAAATATTTTCATTGGTTGAAAGATTCATATTTTTTTAAATTCTTTTGAAAATAATAATCTCCTAGTTTTCTTGTGAATGTTCTGATGCTAATCATTTTCTTCATGGCATTAGATGCCCTCTTGAATTTTAATGAATGCTTGAGTTATATGGTGAATAAAATTCATCTCTTTAAGCCATTACATCCCTGACAAGTTTCATGTGTTTTTCTATACTATCATTCCTTTTTTAATTCTTTCGATGATTGTGATGTTGGTTTAGTTTGTAACTAGGTATAAGGAAATTATATGTTACATTTAGTATGTGAGGAAGATGATTCTAGTATTCAAATAATTTGTAAATATTTTTCAAACTTATCTATCTTTTTTTGTCTAATAATTAGGAACCTTATGCATTAATTAGTCCATCCGATCATAATTTCTCTCCTAACAACTGTCATTTCACCAATCATTTTCCTACTCATGTATCTAATGATAATTTTTTTTGCATCAATTGATTTGTGTGGCTCATCATCTTACTATTACGGTATTTTTCAAGTATTTGAGGCACTTTAGCATTTTTTTGATGGTTATGTTAGGTTCACACTATCTTGACAAGCCTCGTGAATATGATAATATTCATTCTCCCTTTCAAGATTCTCACCCCTAATTCCATAACTTTAATTGAAAACCTATCTTCACGAGAGACTTTAGGGTTTTCAAGAGGATGGTTTTGAATTTCATGATCCGATCTATGATCATTTGGAATCATCTTACTTATAAATCCCATTTGTTGGAAGAAAGTATGGATCTTCCTTGATGTTTGCTAAGAAAGACAACACGGATGAGGATACATCCACAAGAAGTTTCATGGGTTTGTTTAATTTTGATTTTTAATCGAAAAGGCGAGGTAACAATTTGGTTAACGTTAGTTGTTATTGCACATATTTCTACATCTAGAAAAGACCTTCTATTATATGTGCAAGATATTCAAGTTCTTATCTTTTCTATTGCACATTATTATATGTTGGTTTTAATCACTCTTATATTTTTGTTCGCGGGTCGGGAATAATGATGGCTACATTGGAAATTCCATTACACTTGACCTTAACCTTCTAGTTGGTTAGGTTAGGAATAGGTGTAGTTGCATTTTAGTTTCCTTTTCACTCATCTTTCACTCACTATCCATATAGTCTCTGCATTTTTTTTGTTTCTTATTTTGTTTTGCATGTTGTTGTGTGTTAAACTTCCATTTTCTTTGTTCTTTGGTAATTGTTTCGTTGTTTTGTCATGTATTTTATTCCATGCCTTGTTTAATAATACTTTTCATGAAATATTCTCCTATTTGGCTCAAAAAATAATGTGGAAAAAACTTGAAAAAAAGGAAATTGTGATGATGAGCAATGCTTGTCTTATCTCGTTATCCTCTTCTCTATATTGGGTTTACATATATTTAAATTCAATTATGCCTTAATGGAAAATATGATCCATTCAAATGAAAAATCCTCAAGCATAACCATGACGATCATATCTATTCTAGGATCTTCATTCCTTAACTCATGATTGTAATTGGATAGTGTTCCCTTGTCGATCTAATCGAGTAGATAAGTGAAAGAGGAAAATAAATAGCAAGCAAACCAATATCGAGAGATATATATTACCTTATATGAAGGAACAACCTCTCTCGTTCTCAATAATTCAGGGATCCCTCTTCCGACCCATGAAATAAATAAGTTCTAAAGCACAGCTTATAAATAAAATAAATAAAGGGTGAAGGAAGAGAAAGGCTTCCTACACATAGAGCTGAAGCGAATAACTTTTCTAGGGTACTGTTCAGTGCTCATTGGAAGCAAAGTGATGTTTGTGTTCCTATAGTGACTCCATTGGGGTATTGTCCGGGCTTTTTGGTAGCAAAGCATCATGAGAGATGAAAACTCGTTTAACTCGCCATTATATATTACCATCTCTTGAATTGAACAATGGTGATCTAACAAGTGTTGGTAATGTGTTTAATCTAAGAAAGGAATAGAGAAGACTATATTTGTAACCAAGTCAAATGGGGAAGCCAAGGTAATCCACATCACGAATCAATACTTATTGATAGGCGAGACCTTGCACTTAAAGTTAAAGCTTGAGCGAGAGAAGTTGAATTTCTACCAATGTGTTGCCCAAGTGTTGACATTGTGATTAATACCCTCCAAAATTTTGCCTACGCTTAAATTTTGGAGCCTAATGAGGATCTTACGATCTAATTTCTATGTTCATTTCATTGTCAATTGATGTTGTGCTAAGTGTTTAAGTATTCTTCCTAATTTTTAACCTGTGAAAGTCAATTGCTCACACATGTTTAGTCCGTAATGAATTCATAAGTGTGTTTCCTTTAAGTAAAGCTATAACAAGCATGAAAAAGTGTTTGTGCAATGTTCAAATCATGTTGATAGTGAGTGCACATTTTTCCACTAATAGTCTCGCTCACTTTGGTTGCATTTGTACTTATATTTCAGTTGAGTTTTCCCAATTGTTGCTTTTTCATACCTTTGTTTTCACAAGTATTACTTTCACTTCCGTAGTTGTCTTTTTTGCTTGTTTCACTTTAACAAGTGGTTTTTTTCATGTTATCTTTTCTTTGGCATGTGTCTCTTTCAATTTTGTTCGTATTTACAAGTGTTGTTCTCACATTTTCCTACTATCGCAAGTGTCGCTTGTTATTATTTTCTCTCTTGTATGTGTGCGACTTGGCACATCACTAGAGGTATTTCTAGCACACTCTTCTCCATTAGATGGTCCTATATATCATTATAATATGTGTTAGACACATTCCTACAACTTAGTTCACTTTTTTGTAGCAGTCGATACTTTTATTGCAACTTTTGTTCTAAGTGTCACAATGTGTCACCTTAACTGTCGCACTTTGAAATAAGTGTTGTTTTTATTTTATTTCAAAGTGTGATTTGTGTTCATCATTCATGTGCATTCCCATATATTTTATCAATTTCATTCATGTGTGTGATTGGTGTTTCGAGTCATATTCGAATGCTTGCCCTATCTTACTTTTTTAGTCCCACACTTATCCATTTTTGGAGCTCTTCTTGATCTTCCTGCCCATGGAAAGTTGTGAAGGAATTAGCCCTCATACTAGGTAATGAGTGCAACCTATTCATGGGCCTCATTGATGTATATTTTCCTTTCAAGCTTGTTCACTTCGTATTTTATAATGTCTTCTCCCTCTCACCGTGCATTATAACTTCCTAGGATAAGTGATTGAGCCTTCTACTATCGGCCTCAGTGAAAACTCGGATTATAGATGAGCAGTTGGTCACTCGTTGGAGAGAATTATGCAATCCCAATCCCCGAGCGTACTATAAACTCACATTGAGTGCACTACAAACACACGGTGAATTCACTTCAAAAAACACAATGAAAAAGCGCACTTCGAAACAACAGGGCGCACTTAGGAACAAAAAATGTGCACTTTAGAACAACAAGGCACACTTCGAAATAACAAGGTGCACTTCACAAATAAATAAATAAATAAATAAATAAAGGACCCTCTATCTCTTTAAAAGAACATGGCACACTCTTATTAAATAGTTGGGCATCATTTTCCATTATCATTGCCCCTTGCACCCTCACTTTCCCTCTAGTGCATGGTACATAATGTAGCAGACATTGAGTCCCCTTCCCTCCTCCCATTGGTCTCTCTGCTCAAGCCCCATCCTTGACAAGTATCCCTCAGCGCATAGCGCAATATTAAGCCTCAATCCTTCATCCTTCCCTCTTCCCCTTTCACTTTTCATTAAACACTTTCCTAAGCATGTTAATGGGAAATGTTATGGGTAAAAAATTCTTCTGGTAGAGTGCATTGCCACAGTTAGGAAGGAGTTGGGCTTCGAAATCCTCTAGAAGGTATGCCCCCTTGCCCAAACATAAGGTGGAAATGTAATGGCCATAAGGTGGATGTGGATCAAATTCATGGGTTCAATGTAAGGGGTAATAGAACTAATCAACCTCACTATGGATGAAGTCTTTAGACTCCACGAGCATATTGGTCATGGGTCTGCGAAGGGAATATGCATGATGGTGCATATCATCCCAAGGAAAATCGGGGGTGTTCATGACTTCCATAATGTCTTCATTAGAATGAAATATGGGAGGATTGGTGAAAGGGAGACCAATTGATGCATCACGGCTACCTTCCACATATTCATCGAAAATATGGTTCACATACGCATCGCTACAAAGGGTAGATGTGGAGCTAGTAGATGAAACATCTACCGATGTTGAGACCAAGGTTTTCGATGAGGGAGGTTTGACTAAAATGGAAAGGGAAGCCCCAAAGGGGTCTTCCACCATGGATCTCATGAATGCTTGATAGATATAGAGTAGCGACCGAAGAGTCTTTCATCTTGACATCGGGGGGAGGTATCACAATGGGTGCATAAGCTGTCCTCCGATTCGGGTGAAGCAAAATCACAAGTAGAGGAGTACATGATCCACTACGAGTGGCCTCTATTTCGTGAATTTCCTCAAGGGTATTGCAAAAGTCATCAAGATTAGGGACAATGATGATAATAGTGGTTGTAAAGGTCGCACAAAGCACAAGGGTGGTTTGTGCACAACGATTTTAGTTTCTTAGTTGAATCAGGTAAGGTAACATGGACCTCTGAGATGTCTGATTCAGGAAATGTTTCGTTGACCAAAGATTTGGGACAATTAATTTCAGGACATTTATGGGTGGCATTCACAAGAACATCACACAAAGCGCAAGGAGGCGTAAACTTTGAAGGCTTAGATGGAGATGGAGTTGTTTGGGGAGACTTTTTCTTAGGTTCTTTCTTTTTGGCTTTCCCCCCCTCATCGGATGCTTACGCAACGAGGGATCGAGTTCCTATTGAGGTGGTTGTGGCATCGAAGTAAAGGGAGGGTCATGGCAAACTGGTTGAACTAGGGTTAAAGCGGTATATGGTTTAAGTTGACCAAGTGGAGTGTTTACTAGGGGATCGATGTATCAGACTCGGGGATCCCTAGGGTTAAATAGGGTAGAATCAATGTAGCCATAACATGCACCAAAAATAATCCAAAGGGGGGAGCCAAAAAATGATATGTGACTGGAAGGGTAATGTCCCTGGTGGAATCGCTCCTAAATGGTTAAGGCTTGGGGGGACCGTTCTGTTTGAAAAATATTGGGAGAGACACCACCTTGAGGAGATGGTCCTCATGGTTGTTTCAAGTAAATGACGAGCAGGTTGCGAACGCATTGGTCGCAAGATATTCATACCAGTGCCACTTTGCTAGCTGGCAGGAGACAGTTGCAACATGCAAACACTCGATGAGTTGGGCTCAATGATAAGAGGGGGGGACATGGAATGAACCATGTAAGGTGGAATATTTATAGAATCCTGGTGAAACATTGGTGAGAGGTACGACTAATTGGTTATCAGCCCTACCGAATATGTGATGGACTCGGGGAGGTCTGAGACTTTGGTTCATAATATTTCAACTGATCAATGGTGACGATCTTTCCATTGTGGGGGAATCACATCTTATAGTGAACCGCAAATGTGACAGCTAACATCGCATAGGTGTAGATACGACCCAAGAGGATAGTATAATCCAAGGGACATCAATGACTTTTATGTCAATACAAACAGTCTTTCCCACAAGTGTGATCGGAAAATTGTGGAACATGCCAAGGGGGTGAGAAGGGTGACCGTCCCAAGAACGTAAATTGATGGTGGATTGGGACAGATCGGGGGATCCGAGTTTCTTCCAAACATAGGCACACATCACATAGGGTGGATGCACCCTTGTCAATGATACATCTCTAAACATGGGAATTATGGATCTTGATTGGTATTTGGAAGGCAATGGATGAAGGTAAAGGGGGATGTTATGACTTGTCAACATCAAATATGATCAAACAATCATCTAAAGGATCCATAGCGCCCAAAGAAAATAGTAGATATTTTCATTGTGATAGGCACATCTAGAAGACTTCCATTGTTGACATGACAGATGAGGGGACTGTGCCAATTCATCTACTATGTTGTAGGTGTGGGTGGCTCTGGTAGAAATAGCATTTTAGCATAATTTCCCTTTGGGGATCTTGTGAATGACCTCTCGCCTTAGACTAAGGGATATGTAAGGGAACATTTGGTGTCGAAATGGACTTTCTGTGGTTACTTTTTTTTAGGACTTAGTTGCAAATGTAGTGGGTTGCTTTTCATATTCGCGCGATCGGATCTAAAGGTTGACATCGGCGGTATTGACCTCTTCAAAATTCATCATGAGAATGCGGTAATCAGGGGTACCGTGAATGCGAGGTTGAGGGACCTTGAGGTGGTTGGGAAGCAACATATCCTTGTTGAGGGAAAGGGTTAGTGAACATAGCCGGTTCACTAGCGTAGTGTTTGTAGGAAGCGATGCGATGGGTTGTTGTCCTCTAGATGTTGCTTGGGCTTCCCACAACTAGCGCATATGGGGTAAAAGGGGAAAATCCAAAGTATAATGGTCACGAACACAACAACATGAACAAGGTTTATGCGTATGAAAGGTCTTGTTCTACATGGGCTGATCACCCTGTCTGCTTGTTTGCGGTGTTAGGCTAGTTCCCTTGAGGCGCATTCGTTGATTACCTTGGCGACCTTGGTTACCCCCTGCGCTTGTTGGTTCTGGTTTCCTTTCCCCTTATTCTTTTTTCTTTGAATTAGGGGGGATTAGTCACCCTCTATTGAGCATACACTTGACCTTGAGGAGGCGGTGGATTTTGTGGCAAAGGTTGAGAAGGCACGGGAGCCAGAGGTGTTGATGTCGTAAGGGTTGGAGCGTCGGGTCATGCATAAAGATAGAAAGTAAAGGGGGGGGATTTGGGTTAACGAGGTTGAGTAATAGCTAGCCCTCGTCATCGATCGATGCGGTTGGTAAAATATGTAAGACATGCTTTGATCGAGATACAAGTTGCCTTGGGGGGGGTTTAGGTGTTGGAGGAGCTGGTCCCCCATGGGGGTAACCATAACTCATGTGAGGAGGAGAATATGTATGTGAAAGAGATCCAACGATACCTTCGGCGGCATGAGATGTCCCCGATGTGTTGGCACCAACGAGTCTAGGAAGATCTAGTAAAACAATATAAACATAACCATCACGGGCATAAATCAAGTCATATTTTAATGCAACTCCGGAGATATTCTTCCTCGAATTGAGGAAAATGAGATATGACATATTTACCGATGGGGGATAAGAGCATTCAAAGAAACCAATACATATAGACACGGTCGTCAAATGTAGGATCTCTACACAAGCTCATTCTTTTACACCAATCTTGGACATGGTCGAAAGGCGGTGTGAGAAGATTGACGAAATACGGTCTACAACTCGAGTACCAGTATCATAACGAGAGGGGTAACTTGAAATAAGACAGAGAAATTCTTTAGCAAGAGTCGCAAAAGTGGTATGAGATGCAATAGGTTGATCGACATACCACTTTGCAACTTCTCCAATGAGCGTACGTTGGAAAACCGAAGGCGAATGGAGTCATCGGTAATGGAATTAGAGCGAACACCACATATGAAAGGAATGGACGTGATTGGTGGGGTCCTCTCCGAGTGGTTTCCTTCAAACTTAGGAATGTCAAAAGGAATCATAGTTGGCATAGCTAGCCAACCTACATCGTGGAGTATGGGGTCATTGATTAATTGGCTAAAATTGGGAAGGCTTAAACTCTGCCATAAAAGGTAGCAAAGGAGTAGTCAAGATGGTTCCGGTAGCGGTTTTTGCTAGTAGTGGATCCAGCAGTAGGGCCATGGCCCCAACCGACTTGAGGACTTGCACCTACATTGGTGCCCGATATGGTGACGGTATGAGGGTAAGGAGAACCGGGGTGGGAGTCAAAGGAAGAACTCGATGAACCGGGGAATCGAGTCTATATGGGGACTCAAGGAAGGAGTAACTCAAACCCTACGAGGGTGGAGTAAGACATCCTAATGGAAAGCGAGGGTGAAGACCTTGGATTCTCCATGATAAACGCCTTGGAGGCATAATAATGGCAAGCCACGGATGACACAAAAAATGTTGAAGAGTGATAAACGAAAAGGATCTTTGAGGCGGACTTATTAATTATGATGTTTATGTCTTGGCTTGGCTTGGCGATGTAAACCAAGTGCTCTTTGCTTAAGGTATGAGTGTGTGCAAGCCATGTGTTTATCTTAATTAAGCCTAGACGAGTTATTTAAAGAAAAAAAATGTTGAAAAATTGTAAATGAAAGCTCGAAATGACAATAAAATAAACAACTAATCACACATAAATCCTAAACCAAAGAAGACTCTAAATCAACCAGATGACAAGGGGGTGAAATTGACTTAAAACAAACTAAATGGCCAACGGATATAATGTCGAAGAAACGGGGATCTAATGACTCTATATTTTTTGAAATGACGCAGAAAATAGCAAGAAACCAAAGGGGGGAAATTGCTACAATAGATAAGGTTAAAGGTTTAAAACCTAGGGCAAACAAAGAGACCCACGAGGAAAATACCCAAAAAAACTCAAGAGAGAGTTCTTGATGTAACAATAACCTATCGGAAAGGATATGTAAAAATGATGGATCGGACCTTGAAATAATGGTGAAAGTGTTGCAAATCTTAGACTACGTACTCAACTTAACCCCTCTTAAAAAAGGTGGAAATGTACTAGAAACATGGGGCGCTTGGTTCTACTTCAAGGAGAAAAAATGGGCATATCCGAGGCCCTAAGACGGAGTTGAAATAGAGGTTAGACAAACCAAAAATAGTGCTCTCGGTAAACCACGACGAGTTGTAGAAAAATATTCTAGATTGCGGTTTATGGGCGAGAAAAGTGCAAGTTCGGGGGGAACTCGCATTGTTTGAGCTGAAAAGTGCGATTTTTTTTCTCCTTGGTTCTTGGGTGGCGAGTTACGCAAAACATTTCGTCTCCAACGCGGTCATTACTGCGGAAAACGCCGTAAAACATCTTAAAGTTAGAATTTTTTATTAAATTAGGGCATAAAAAGTTAAACAACAACATCAAGAGATTGAAAAAAATATGAAGAAAAAATCCTTGTTGCTTTAGTCGATGGTCATGCAAGAATCTGAATTATGACGAGTGGAGTTGGCATTTATTGACGCCAATGTGTGATTAAAAAAACTAGCAGAGTCGCCATTTGTTAGTGTAAATTCTTAACGCAAGTGTACAAAAAAGAGCCAACTTTAGCCGTATGTGAAAAAACATCCCTAACAATAGAAATGGTTGGTTAAGTCTTTAGATATGCAATAGAAAATTAGAAAAAAATGTTGCAAAAAACCTAGATCTATGTAGTAAAAGTAGCTAAACATTGAAAATAAATAGTAATAAGCTGATGCAAAGTTAACTCCAAGTATCAAATAGACAAGACAATATTTAATGAATAATTTCATATATTATAACACTTGGTGAAGGAAACGAGTAGTTGTTACAAGTCCCCCCTCAATGGGATGGGTTCATGGTTGTCTTCAACGCTTCGACTTCATAAGTTTCTCAATAGTAGCAATAATGAGAATGATCAAAGTCAGACAATGAAAAAAGATCAAAGTGAAGAATGAATGGAAAAAACCCTTCTATTTATAACAAAATATTGAGTTATCTTTGATAATGGCAAATAATAAAATATTATTAACCAAGATTTAGATCTAATCGCTTGGAATATTTTATTATATTTTGTTGGAAGGAAAATGTTTTTAAATTGGTTAAATACCTTTATTTAGAAATAATAAACTAAATAAGCTGATTTATTTATCATTTCAAGAATGTGGTTAAAGAATAATAAACAAATAATTATTTGTTTAACCATTCCTAGGTGATTTAGTCAAATTTAAAAATGAAAAAATAACTAAAATGATTTAATTAATTATTCCTAGAGAAAAAATAAGATAAATAATGATCTATCTAATTATTTCTCATAATTGGGTTAAATATGACCAAGAATGTTATTTAAACAATGGTTTAATTAATTATTCCTAGAGGAAAATCAAATAAATAAGGATTTATTTAATTATTCCTCATGAGGTTTCTTGTTTTAACCAGAAATAACTTAATAAAATATGGTTTATTAAATTATTTCCTATAGTGAAAAGCAATTTTACTATGGTAAGATTGTTCCTACATGGTTTACTTCGATCCATCTAATTAGAAATGGTTAGATGACCATTTTTTTGTGATAACATTTTTGGCCCATGGTATTGGCTAAGGCCTAAGCTATATAAGGAGATGGAGATCAAAAATGATTTGTGTGCGGGTGATGGGTTATTAGTGAATAGTTTGATCTGAAATAAGTGTGGACCTAGGAATATGATAATGGATCTGATCCAATAGATCTGAAATGTATATACATTGATAATCTACTTATGGGTTGGTTTTATCTGTAATGATAATGTTTAACGCATGTTGTTACTATGTATGTTGAGATATGGGTTCATCTAAAGTTTTGTTGTGCGGGGAAGGTATGAGTCAATAATTGCAAATCTATACATAATTTTGTCTCGAGAATATCGCGTACATACGTGGGTCTCATTCCCAGATAAGTCGCAGTATCGTGTCTGCAGAATGCATAGATTTGTACGTGGGTATTATCCCTAAGAGGCGTGTATACACATGGAAGTGCTTTATGGGAAGTGTGTATATATGCTAGGGTTTTTGTTGAATATGATATTTGACCAGTCTAATATGTCTTGTTGTTTTTTGTTGTTTTCTCGCAATGAAGTCTTTCATGATGATCTCGGTTTACAGTGATGATTGAAGTTGAATTGATTTGTGGATGGATATCTTGAATAGTAATGATGTTTCTATTTGTATGTGTTCATAGATCTATGTTGGTTCCATGCTTATTTTAGAATGATTCAATGGCTCTGTATGTAACTTAGTGATTATTTCGAATGACGAGTGATTCAATTTCGAGGTTAAGTGTTTTGAGATATGTACGCAAGTATGCTTCATGGAAAGTGTGTATATATGAATATATACTGAAGAATAGTAGCATGTATATTTTTTATATATGGTTGATTAGGGTTTGCAAGGAAAAAAAATCTGGTTTATGTGATGAATAGTATGTGGATTGGTATTCAGGTAAATGGATTTACTGGTGATCTACTTGCTTTGGTTATTTGAGAATAAGTTGATTGATTTGGGTCTCGGTTGGTATAGTGATTTGTTGAGTTTTGATATTTGGTATTGCGCTTAAATGATGGTGTTGGGTCCAGATCTAAAAATTTCATGAAAAGTGACCTATATATTGTGATGGTTTGAACGGATGGATCCAGTATGAAAAGTATGAAATGTGGTCCACAAAGGATCTCGAAGGATGTAGCCTTACGTAGGTGGGTGTTTGTGTGTTGGTATGAGTCCGCATCAATACAAGGTTGTCGGATGTTTTTCATATAATAAAAGATGAAGACAAAGATGACAACATCGTTGGTTTTCTCCCACATTGGGTTTCCACCTAAAAAATCTTGGTCTTCATGTGTGTTTATGTGTTTCTTATGTGTGATAGTTTATTGTGTTCTTACTGCACATGATTATTGTTTAATTAATGCCTAATTAATTACTAATACATTGGTTCTAGTGAAACAGGTGATGAATTAACTGAAAAGTAAGTTAACTGGATATACACTAGTTTTCAGCATAACAGTCGCATACATATGCAGGTTTTCTTCAGCATAGTCGCGTACAAAAATTTGAATAAGAAAATAAAGTTTTGAGTATGTTTTTATATACTGATTCAACACCCCCCCCCCAAGTATTTTTCCAACAATATAATACCACATGAGTTAATAATTAGCAACTCTACTAATTACATGGATTATAATTAAGCCCAAGATATTTAGAGAGCCCTTTGTAAGCATGAAGATTCCATCAAGTGTAATAAGACCTTTATTTTCTCAGTTACATCAAATTCCCATGATAATGAACACTAGTGTTCTACATACAATTCCATAATCATGAATACTTTAGTTTAACAAGAAAAAAAAACAACTCCTTAAGTGCAATGTAATATCCTTAAAATATGGTTTCAATTTAAGTAAAAATTTTCAATGAATGGCATGAAATTTCAAAATATCCCAAAACTTTATTCATATAGAGCTTAAGGAGGATGACATAATTCATCACATGCTTGAAGACATGGATATTAGCAATCATTAATTTCATCCAACCAATCTAGAGATGGAAGAGGCAAATAATCACTATCTTTTATGGAACGTTATGTTTTACAAAACAATACAATGATATGATATATGCATATAGACATGTTAGGTGCATACAATAATGAATGAGCATATGTATAGCATGAATAAAGACTTATATTAGTATCTTGTGATAATATTATTATGATGGTTAACGAGGGTTAATGATGAACATGTAACCAGGTACAAGTTGACACTATGGCTAGAGAAGCTAATAAGGATGTTGCATATAATATTATGGAGATTAGGCTATGGATAATAAAGGGTTGATCAAGATATTGGTAAATAAAAATGCATGAACCCTCCCTTGGGCACCAACTGATCATGTAGCATCCACTAGACTATTGAAATTAGGTAAGAATATACTTAGTAAAATTATGATATTATCAATGTTATGAATACATGCACGGCAATAAAATCAAGGGCTAGTATTGGCTATGATCTAGGTAATCATAATGATAACCTAATAATTCAATGTTACTTGGAATAATCATTTCTTGTTGTTCAGTACCATATGAAAGAGGGGAAAATGTTATGCTTATACTTGTGAGACATGCAATTTGAATGCCTGCAATCTCTCATAAGGAAAGATAATATTTCTTTTAATAGATGAACATGAATGATGAGAAAAAAGTGTAGGAAATGCAAAGGCATGTTAGTGTGCATGATTGAGCCATTATTTGAATGCATGGTTGAATGCATAATGTAAATGCATGTTTATGAATATGCACATGAAATGGATAGGCTAGAAAATGAAAGGATAGAGTTGGTACTAACTCATGAAACTAAGATCATCTAATGGGTTACTAGATATTGCAATTAGGGAGAGTTGCATGTTGATGTAGTCACATATGGATGGACTATAAGAAATATATGACTGAGGAAGTAAAGTTATGAAATTATGAAGACAACAACTAAGTATTATAACCTTGTTAGATTGTATTTGATCTACCGGCTACAAATATGACTCCATAAGACCGATATGTGGGATACTAATTTGGTTTTGTGATGTTTTTTGTTATGTAGAAGGAGGGGTTGAATCTAGGAGAAAATGGAAATCCTAATTAAATATAATTACTCAAGGGAAATGGAGTATAGTTGTTGTGAATTCCAATATATGCAAAGGAATTAGAGGGGGGAAACGCTTGACTCTCTTCCATGTTAATATTCTATTATGGATGAAAGAGTTAAATTGTAGAAACGATATAAGCTTAAGAATGTTAATTTAAATTGGAAAGGAAACTAACTAAATATGAGAATTGCACTTGTAAATGCATCAAGAAAATGATTAATAGAGTGTGTGCATATGTACTAAGACATGCCATATATTGAATGACGAATTAAAAGTGTTGAGGCATGTGCTTTTTAATTGGATTTATAATTTGGTCTAGTTGTGAATTTTTCCATATGACTAGGAATGATTGAAGATGATGATAATATCGTTCCCTGAAAAACCTTGTTTAGAAGATGAGGGAAAAAAGAATGTTCTTTAGAAGGTTGATGAAAGGAGTATCAACTAGGTTAGGTAACATGAAGAATAATGAATGTAACTATGTAAGTATGGACTAACCATACCATAATAATATGTATTATAAAGAAATGGTACTTTAATGATATGAATTATGGTATAATGCAAATGAGTGAAAGTGGGGGGAATCCCCTAGATAGATATGAAAAACTTTAATTAAATTTAGTTTCATAAGGGAGGGTAGATTTTAATATTCAAGAAGCAATCAAGGTGGATTTGACTATGCCATAAGTTGAATTAACTTAAGTGTGAGAATTCTTGATTGATTGTTGATACCTAAAAAGTTATTGAAAATGAATGAAAAAAGTATAATGAATTGGTTGTTGACTTGAAAATGTTCTAGCACATGTTTTAAATTATTGACTAACAACCAATGTATGATAAATTATGTATGGGAAAAGGTGCAAGTTGTTCTCAGAAATTTGATAACAAAGACCACTCCTTCAAGTAGGGATTTGAGTCAAGGAAGTGCCTTCAATCATACAAAGAACCCCGAGGAAAATAACAAGAGTGCACATGAAAAATAAGGCTAAGGAAAGAGCCAAATGGACTCCTTGGGAAATAATCATTCAAGATTGAATGGTATTGGAAACCATGCGGATGTGAAAATCAATTAGGATGGAACAATTTGTAAGTTTAAGGAATTGGGTAAGAATTCCTTCATGATGAGCTTGTATTTTTTTCTTTCTTTATGATGTGTTTCTATTACATCAATTCCCAAGAGGAGTATGTTCAAGATATAAAGTTTCTAACACATAATATTTTGTGAAATATTAGAAATATGTGCAAGTTTTTTTGATGGATAGTAGTTAGATGAGTGAGTAATAGGATTCATAGGTCAAAGAGAATTTATGCTAGGTAATGCAAGTACATGAATGATGCTTGGATTGCTAGTAAGGTACATGAATATCGTTGAAAAAATTAGCAAAGGAATGAATTATTTGACTTGTGCCTTAGTCAAAGATTCTAATTCAAATTCATTCTCATAGATGCTTGAGTTAGTCGTCATTTAACATGTGTGATGTGGCATATCAACGAGTTATTTTCGGATAATTCGATTTAGATGGCATGCAATGAGTTGTGGACTAATTGATGGCTAAAATTAGCTATATAGTGGAGTTAACTCTAGTATCTATCAATTAAGCTGGTCTCTAGTTCTAGAATAGAAATATATTTGAGTTTACTTGAGTAGTTAACTTTACTGTTAGCTAAACTTATTCTCGGATAACTAGTTGCAAATTGCTAAAATTATCCCTAGTAGGTCATGCAATTTGAATTGCCTATTGAGATTGAATGAAGGCACAAATTGTATTTATTATGGTACATAGGTTTTTGTGTGTAGAGATTTAGAAGCAAGCGAGAAAAAATTATCTTGGGAATTGCTGTGACCAAATAGTAGAAATTCATATTTTTTTAGGGGCCGTTTTGCACTTGGAAATAGGAGCTTCCTAGTAGGCCTTATTTTTCTGAAGTGTTGGGAAAGTCTTGTGTATATTTGATCAATATTGCGAGGGAGCTTTAATATCAAAGTAAATTCTATGTAACAGTCATATTTCTCGGCTAATTTAATACAATCAAGATGGTTTTTTTCCTAGTTGGGTTCCCCGGATAAATTATTGTGCTCTATGTGTGATTGTGTTTCTATTCATTGCTTTCTTTCCGCATAATTTTGGTAGATAAATTGTGTGTATTTTTTTTATCAATTTAATCTCATTAGCAGTTTCAAGGCTTCATGGATTTTCTACAAATATGAATTGTGACTATTTCAATATGTAAATGTATGCTTGTCATAAAATACTTCATAGAATATGATAATGGAATGGTTATATATGATATGATGATCATGATTTATAAAAAAAATATTGATCTATATGTTTAATGCACTAAATGCATGAATGGTTTTGTAGGAAAAGCTTTGGAATGATCAAATGCTATGGAGAGAAATGATTGCTATTTTTTTCAAAAAGTATTTTTAAGTGTTGAAGTGAGTGGTGTGAATCCCTCACTCTCATAGAAAAGTAAAGTGGAAAAAAATAACTACCAATAAATTCTAAGATGGATAACTTGGTGGAGAGAGTGAATATGAAACTCTCATCCTTGAGCTAATTTTATTTTCTAGCATGAACAGTATGATTTCCATATGAATTATTTAGAATGAGTGTGAAGATATTATATGAATATGTATTGTAATAATGGATTCCTTTCAATTGTGTGGCATGCAACTAAAATGATTGAATGATTGACTATGTGATGCTTATGAAACCAATTGGTTTTTTTTGTTGTAAATTATATATTGAGCTTATTTTATGCATAAGAAACTACAGTATTTGGCTAATTGAAAATTCATATTTCAAGTAGAATGTCTTGGGTATGGCATGGAATGTAAGCTCTGTGATGAAGGATAAGAATATTGTCACATATAAAGAGAAAAAATGTTATGAAGAGTCTCATGTGTGTGAGACCTAGCTTTTGTACAAAGCAAGTCCGGAAAACATAATTATGATTGAAAGTATTAGAATATATCTCATGAAAACTATATGTTGTGATAGAATGAAGCAAAAAAAATTGTAGGCTTGTTGACTTTAATTGTAAAAATACACGGGAGGTATTTTGTATTAATAATTTATTAATATATAAAATGTATAAGTGATGATAAATGTTACAATGAGGCCACTGCTTATATACCTAGTCGGGTGGCGTTTCATGAATGGGCATGTCTTTTAGACATGCCCTTTCACTAACTTTGTGACTATTTAACATAATCAAATTTTTATTATTTATTACTTACATTATTTATATTCATTTTATTTGTTATGAATTATATTCATAACATTGCCTTATTCTCTTAAAATCTCTGTCCTCAAAGCTCGAGGGCGTACGGAGTTGAAAGGCACCGCATACTCGGCTATATAAAATGTAAGTGTATGTGTAGCATCAAGCTGGACAACAATTCACGGAACATCCATGCATTAAAAACTATAGCAAAACGTCCCCAACACTTTTCACAACCCAGACTTTAATATATGGATCTTTCAAGGTAGTCGTATCCACGGTGAAGTACATATCTATGTCTTTGAAATAGGATGTTATTTCATCGAATATCTATTCAATAAATCCTTTTCGGGAATAGTCGGAGATTCGGTGTACTTCATCTGAAAATACGAGCCCAAATTCCCTTCTCAACCTTTGAATGGTTTGTGCTCGATTATACATGTAAGCCCTAAGGCAACACTTATTGGGAAGGAGAGATGCGTGATGAATACTTGCACCGTAGTGATATTCATTCCTAGTGGTTTCTATATCTAGCACTTTTTTTCGAATTTTCTCCATACAAGATACCGCTCGCAAGTAATGCTTGTTCAATGTAATGGTTTTCAAAACTTTTGATTCCTATAGATTATCAAAGAGTTGTCTCGGTTACGAAACATCAATATCCAAAAAGCGATGACCCCCAAATGCATCAATATCCTCTTTCTTCTTCTCCCTAGATAAATTTGAAAGGCTCATAAGGTACTTTGGTCGTAATGGTAAGAGGGCCTTTCCTATACAACAATATATCACCCAAGAGTAATGAATGCCATCTCCATGCTTAACGAAGCGTGGTACTTGATTCCTCTTTTACCGATTGTAATATCGTAAATAACAAAAGTCATTTAAGTTCATCGAGAATGAAACCCCCATGTTCCCCCCATCATTTTGTGAAACTACTCTAGTAAAAAAATACGAAGGAACATTCACAATGTAAAACATCGGATTTAAAAAATATCAATGTCTCCCTTTTAAGCATATGAGATGGTACAATTTGTACGTATATGATTCCCTCCTTTGTAAGCATGCCTTCAGCGTTTTGGTTTTACTTGATCCAAATATGCACGATAATCTATGACGTTTTTTAGTACCACTTCTCAATTGTACTAAGTTCGTAAATGTTTGTACATCAAGGCATTCATACCAATGCTTACCATATCACATGCTACGTATGTGTGGGAAGCATAAACTAGAAGGAGGAGCAAAGACCTCTGACTTAATCATCCGTACATCACTTGAAGTCAAATTTTGTGAAAGACCTGGTAAAATTTGTGCCACCTCTCCTCCATGGTGTCTGTTAGAGTCGGTCCTTACAGCCCTCCGTCAGAGATCGTTTCATTTTTGCATATTCATTCTTAGGTGTCTCGCTTGTTCCACTTCGTTGAATTTCGCTAGGAGCATGCCACTGACTGACGAGGGGGTCTGGTTGTCCTTTGTTTCCTCATGCTTGTACCTGCAGGGCTATTTAAAAATTTCTCAAAAAAGTACTGAAGTTCATCGTCATTTCATTCATGGTCATTAAATATCAGTTTCGTTAAAAAGGGTCTTTAGTCCTAGAGTCTAGGGTTTTTGCGTCTTTTGCATATGTGTCATAAAGCCCGCAGGCCATGAGGTTGGTTTCACAAGTTTTGATTTCATATTTTTATTATCATAAGCATTTGAAAACATTTCTAGTCCAAAACTCTATTTTGGAACTAGAAATTGTTTAATTTCATTTTTGTAACAATTGTATCCATTTCACCATGAGAAGCTTCACTGCAAGCCTCTGATCTTTTCCTAAGCTAAAGTGCCGCATCCCTGCAAAAGACAGCAAAGTTATCGGTCCAAAAATTCAGAAAAGCCAAAGGAGAAAGCATTGTAATAAGAGACCAAATGTCAAAATAACAAACATTATGAAAGTGGGTTCTCAAACACATTTGAAATCAAATTTGATTGCATGAGATATTTTCTTCATGTATAAAACATGACAAACAAACTCATTTGTAAAAATCCGCAAGGCAGAAGTCAAATTCGTGTTTTTGGAGGTCGAAGACAAGTTGCAGAATCGTTGACAGCGTTTGGAAGTGGGTGCTACCCACTTGAGGTGCGCACTACCCACTTGAGGGGCGCTACCCACTTGAGCGCTGCAGCCAGTGCAAAATTTGAACGGGCGCTACCCACTTGAGGGGCGCTACCCACTTGAGCAGGCGCGCTACCCACTTAAAACAGGTTCCGGTAATCGTGTTTGCGCTCAGCTTTTCATTCAAATCGTCTCCATAAGCATTGGTGTTGCAAGTTTTAATCATTGCTCAATAGATTTTTAATATGGTTGTGATGTCATTGATGTTGGGGAAACAAGCCATGCTTGCAGAGAAATATATGAATCCTTCATTCACATGCAAGTTAATTCCATAAGGGTTTTGAAATTGTATGGGCAGTTTTATGAAAAAATTGAAAACCTTTGAATGGTAGATATGTTCACACCCTGGCACGTTGTATATATGATCCTCATGCCCTCAGTTATCATCTTATCACTGCTGTTCATGCTCTTTCATATTTTGCACAGTCTTATGTCGACTAGTCTATAGCCCTCATTATCATAATATCACCATTGTTGTTGTTATCATTATATTACCACTGTGATAGTAATTTGTGTCACTATGGTCATGGTCTTCTCTCTGTTCTCCAGTTCATAAACACAGTCCTCTACTTGTTTGCCTCTTTGACAAACTTTGCCCATCATTACCAAAAGTTGACCACACATTTGCATTTGGTACTCATTGTCAAACTTAGTTGTGATCAAAACAGTGATAGTGATTATGCCATTAAAGCAGAGCCTCCTCATGGTAATTTTGTTTTCCTGTGATACTTCGGTACGTGGGTGATATCTATTTGGTGTTGAACATACATTAAAACTGTGCTTTCACTGCATCTATATCAGTATCCATATTGAAAATATCTTGTTCAAAGCCATGTCAGAGACAAAGTCAGTTTATGAGCGGGAGTCGGACAGTGATTCCACGACAGAGGGTAATGTGCCACGGAGGCCTCACAGAGGTGGCAAAGGTGGTGATCAGCGCAGGGAGGAGCCTACTTCTTTGGCTCAGTTGCAGGCATGTCCATTAGCCATGGATTGTTTTCGGTATCAGTCATGTTTTCGATTTTGTGAGATGATTTCACAAACCCAGCTTCATCGTGAACTAGCTCGTCTGTTTGTTCTACATTTACGTAATGGCCGTGTAAATCTTGCCGGGGTTGATTTCATTCTGTCACCATTGACTATTGCTCAAGCCACTAGCATACCAAATATGGGAGAGGAATGGAACAAACGTCAGCATTTAGAGAAATTCCACTATGAGCCATACATTAAACCTGGGTATATGAGGCACTTGGGCAGAGTTTTTCCTTTTAGATTCCTGAGGGATGAGTTTGCACCGCTGATGAAACTCATCATTCAGTATTTCAGTTGTGAGGGAAGATTCGCACGTCTCTTTGCATACCATGTTCGTTTGTTGATGCACTTCACAAGGGTACGTATGATGAACATTCTGTATTTCATGTTTCGCAACATAGAGAGGATGGTGATTTTTGTACAGAAGAAGAGCCCAGCACAGCAGCATAGAAGTATATATCACTACGCTTTGATCAAGATCATAGTGTTACATCAGTTAGCACAGCAGGGCATCGCTTGGGAGGATTTCATCTCTCGTGACTTTTTCACAGCGCCGCAGCCGCCTCCCGAGATAGTTCATGATGCAGGAGAGCCTTCACACCAGCCTGGCATTCCTGAGGTCGGGAAAATCAGTGCTCCATTGTTTATGACATATCAGCGAGGCCACAGGGCCTTATTTGCAGCTACACGGCGAGTATTATCTCCACCCAGGGTGGAAGGGGTCTTGCCGACTTCATCAGCAGAGCGAGTATTATCTCCACATGATGTGGAAGGGGTCTCGCCTTCTTCTTCAACACAGGTACAGATCCAGGACAGGGGAAAGAAGCCCATGCATGATGAGGGCCCATCAGGAGGCCGGGACACAGATTTCACAATCATTGATGTTGATGCGAGCTCTCCTAGCTCGAAACTGAGGGAGATCATCCAGGAGAAAAGGGCCGAGAATGACACGCTGAAAGATAAATTGCAGAAGGCTCAGTGGGTGATAAACTATCTGGAGCAGCGCAACAAACAGCTTGAGGATGAGCACACACTTTATGAGCTGAGGCGAATCCGTGAGGATCGACAGTTGGCCCGGAAGAGACCTGGTGACATGACACCAATCGATCGAGATTCTGTTCTCACGCATGTCAACATCCATCTGGAGAAGTTGCTGGCGAAGGCCAATAGAGAGAAAGACATGCTTCGTCACATGAAAGGCCATTATTGGGCTCGCATGCATGTCTGCAAAGCAAGAATGAAGATTCTGAAGAGGAGGTTGAGCGAAGCACTAAAACGGCGGAAAAGGCCTGATCCACTCCGGATTTTGGCCGAGGCTTCGTTGGCTGGGCAAGATACATGATGGAGGGTCTTCGCTCCAAATTTGAGCAAATTCGGAGAAAATTTTGTCATTTTGAAATATTTTGGTCTAAAAACAGGTTTTTCAGTTAAGCGGGTAGCGCGTCCATATGCTCACTTTTTTTTGGGACACTTGCTGAAGGAAATTTTTGCATTTTTGGATTTTTCATGGTAATTTATGCATCCTCAGGCATTTCCGAAGCATTTCATCAGATTCTGGATGGTCAAAAAGCTCAAAAACACCATGAAAACCACCTTGTTGCCACCTTTTGCACCAGCAGGAAGTACTTCTGGGAGAATGAAGTTTTGGAGGGGCAAATGAGCTCCAAATTGAGAAATTCCACTTGGGTTGGATAGCCAACATCCAGGGATTTCCAACGAGCTATCATGAGCTCAATTTGGATGCCGGGAAGTACTTCAAAATCAGGCTGAAAGGCGCGCGACCCACTTAGCTCAGGGGCGCGACCCACTTAAATTTTTGGCTGAATTTTCAACTTCCAGCTCAGAGTTTCGGCCAGTTTGGACCAGTTTTGGCTTGTGGATGAAATTTTTGGGTTTTCATGATGTAAATTTATGGTTGGCATGTAACTTTGGCTTATTTTTACCTATTCTAGAAGATTCACTCTCAAAAAAGTGAAAATCATGTAAATGAATCAGTTTCCACTCTTTTAGAGGCAAGTTGTTAGCTGCCTAGATTTTAGTTCCTTGATTAGAATTTGGTTGAAACTGACCCCTGAAGGAGGAATTCGACCCCTAGAGGTGTGGGAAGGGATTAGGATGTTCTATATGATGTAATTTCTCAATCATTTTCAGAGGTTGGAGAGGTTGGACTCTTGGGAAACTTTTGGCACCATTGTACATATTTTTTTTCATATTTTGGCTAAGGAAAGATCAGAGGTTTTGCGGCACCTGTTGGGATTCTTGTGGTGTTCTGTTCTTGATGGTGTTTTCTCTCTATTTACTGTAAGTTCTTGATGTTTAATGTATGCCATTTCTCACTCATGCTTCTTAAATTAAATGAATGAGTAGATGAGGTTGAATCCATTGTTCACAGTGCTCTGCCTTTGAATTCATTTAGTTTTTCATGTTTTCCACTGTTTGAAAAGGATCCATGTTTATCCTTGCCCTTTTCAGCTCCTGTTCGTTCTGATCCATCCACATATCCAATCTAAAGCATCAAGAGCATCACCTACCTCGCCCCAACTCGAATCTGCAAAGGTCTGACCTTATCCCCGGACCCAAAATTTGTTTTTCCCATTTCTCCAACGAAAACCCAAAAAATTTAAAACAAACTCCCCTATCCATTTACTAGCCTAAAATCAGTTCCCATTCTAGAGTCATCTCGCACCCTATTGCTCATTTTATCGAGATTGACGGAGAGAGCCCTCTCCTGTCCTCGTAGGGCTAGCTACGAGGCTGAGCTTGGTTTGATGTAGCCTTGAGTTTATCTTATTTCAGCCTGAGGTAGATTTGAGCGCTAACATAGTGGCGACCATACTAGGGAAAAATCTCAATGGTTTGCTTGTTGATGTGTTCGTTTCATGAGTCTTAGACGGAGTCTAAAGTCACGCCAGGTAGCTTTCGAAACGCTTTTGCCATGCATAAGCGGTAGTAGATAAACGCTGCTTCAGTCGATCTCCGGTAAGCTTGTGAGTGCAGCACTTGATTTGCAAATCACCCCAGTATACTTGTTCGTTCTAGACCCTTTGGATGATTGAGTCTAGAAGTCGAAAGGCTGAAGATAATTGATTGTGTTCCTTGAAATTTATCCCGAGAAGATCAATACACTGGCTTCAAGAAGGAATACTAGGTCGAATCCTGACCCTGATCCACCAACAATATTTGAAAATCCAAATCTGATTCCTAGGATCCTTAGAAGACAAGGAAGTCAAGAAAGTTCTGAAAGAGAAAGTCAAGTGAGTTTTGGGAGCTCCAGATTGCTTACTATATCTGCATCCTGTCCTGTGAAAATTATATATGTTGATGAAATTCCTTTTGATGCACGATTTGAAACATCCTTATTCGTAAATTTTTCTGAAACTGAATTATCAAGATTAGTTCCGGATCCATTGTTTGCTGAAGATTTGCAATACAGATTTGTTTCATATCACTTGGATAGACAGTTGCAAAATTCCGTTGTGGCTACCAACACTCCCAAATTCACTGAATCTGCTTCACAAACTCTTGGACCATCTGAATTTGCATCTAGTTCACGGATCCCCACTGAACCTCCCTTTATCCCTACCATTCTAGTTCAGCCTGAATTTTCTGATCAGAAATCAACAGTAATTTCTCCTCCGTCTCCACCACATACACCTCGCACACCTACTGCTCCTAGTCCTCCTGTTTCTCCTAGACAGCAGATTATCATCAATCCACCAAGAGTCATGGCAGCCAGATTTGCACCTCTTGTTTTGCCGGCCAATTTAGATGCTATGCCTGCTGATTATCAGAGAAAAATTCCTATATTTGATGGCACCCCACAGAGTATATCAGCTCAGCAGCATATTGTTCGAATGACAGACTTTTTGGATCTGCATGAAATTGATGCAGAAAATGTTTCAATGAGATTGTTTGCCCAGACATTTGGAGGAGAGGTTCGCAAATGGTTCAGAGCTCTACCGGCCAGAAGTATCAATACGTTGCAAGACCTTCAGACACAGTTTTTAGATCGATGGGAGATGAAAAAGGATCCACTGCAGATCACTTCAGAGTATACAAACATCAAACGTAATCCTGGTGAGTCCGTTCAGGATTATATCATCAGATTCAATACAGTGTATAATGCAATTCCAGATGACTTAAGGCCGTCTAAAAAGTCAGCTCTTCTTAAATTCCCGGATGGTTTTGATCCGGAGATGGCTTATTCACTGCGTGACAGAGATCCGCCTACCTTAGAAGATATGCAAAAGATTTCCGTTAGTGTTGAGGCAAATCTGAACGATAAGAGAGCACGGTTGAAAGCAGAAAAAAGAGTGACAATAAAAGAAGAGCCTTCCACATCTACATCTAAACAGCACTTGATTCGTGAGATGGAAAAAATGTTCAAAAGAATGAATCTTGACAAATCAGAAACGCAGATTCGGAATCCAAATTACCGTGGCCAGCAGCAGCCACAGTTCAGAATAAAGCAGCGTGAACAAAGACCACCAGAGCCGACACCCTAACGGCAGATTAAGACACCTCTTTTGCAGAATTTTGTGAGTCAAGATTCAGACGATGATGATGATGTTGCAGGTGAGCAAAATCATTTCTTCACCCCCGACGATTTGCCTATTTCTATTACCGAGGACGAAGAATATGGAGAAAGTTCAGCTGTTCAGAAAGATGAAGATTTCATTCTAGCAAATGATGCAGATTTAGAGGAAGAGTCAGATGAATACCAAAGAGGATATTTGAATGCTTTGTCCGCCCAACAAAAGCAATACTCATTGAGAAACCGAGATGTGCCCATAAATCCAATTCAGAAACGAAAAGAAGCTTCAGCACCGAAGACGGATTCACCGATACCACAGAAGAAAGGAAAAGAGACAATTGATCCCGCAGCTAGTAAAGTATCATCAGCAGAAAAAGTAAATCAGCCAAACATAGTGAAAGACAAGGCTGAAAAGAAGGAAGTTCCGGTCAAAGAGGTTGAGAAAGTTTCAGCATTTAGTTTGGAAAATGAAATTTCCAAATTAAAAATATCTATTCCTTTGACAGAGATCATGAAAAACAGCAGCTACCGTGGTCAAGTCTCCAAAATTCTGAACTTTGATCCAATGTTCGATACGGTAAATGTTGAGGATGATCAGCCAGAATTGATTTTTGGGCCTGCATTAGATGGTGAGTCTCCTGACAGTGATGTTCCTCCATTTTATATCAGTTTGAGGCTGCATGAATATGTTTTGCACAATGCCATGTTCGATTCGGGTGCTTCGCACAATTTGATGCCAAAGGCGATCATGGAAAAGTTGGGGCTAGACATTACAAGAAAATATCACGATTTGTATTCATTTGATTCCAGTCGTGTGAGGTGTATAGGACTCATCAAAGATTTGGTTGTAAGCTTAGATCAAATTCCAGCAAAGAATGTCTTAATGGACGTGGTGGTGGCGGACATTCCTCCACGATTTGGTATGCTCCTTTCAAGATCTTGGGGGGAAAAGTTGAAAGGTACACTTCAGTTAGATTTCTCTTATGCTACAATTCCAGTCTTCGGTCAAATGAGAAAGTTATATCGAGAGCAGAAGATGAAATACATGATAACCAGCAAAGAGAAGCCAATCAATCATCCTGTAAATTATGTACATACCGACTTAGAGTCGTTTGTGTTGCTTGTTGATAGTTTTAATGATATAGATAGTCAATTAGTTCAGGTGGAAGATATACCAGAAATCACTGAGAATTTTAGAGAAGTTCTGCAAAAAGAAAGAAGAGAAAAACAAGCTACTGTGGAGCAATCAGCTAAAGACAATGGGCAGCAAACAGAAAAAACAGAGCCGGCGCAATTTCAACATTTAGAGGACGATGAAGACGGTCTTTGGACCATGGATTTTGATGGCGCAGTGGGCAGTGACGGTGCTGGAATTGGTGTTTGGATTCGTAGTCCATTTTCCGCTCCGGATAAGGTTCCAAGCAATGTCAGAGTGTGTTCCTACAAGCTTGCATTTGACTGTTCTAATAATGAAGCGGAATATGAGGCCCTAATTGCTGGCCTTAAGATTATTAAGAAGCTGAAAGCGAAAAGGATTGCAGTGTATGGTGATTCAGAATTGGTAATAAAGCAGGTTAAAGGTGAGTTTCAGGCCAAGCATCCTCGCATGAGGGCTTACCGTAATGCAGTTTTAGACATTCTGAAATTATTTTCTGATCATACCTTGACATGTGTGCCTCGCATACAAAATGGTGTTGCTGATGGTCTTGCTAAGGCAGCAAGCAATCTTAAAATTCCAATGAATTCCAGCAACAAGTTCGAGATTCATGTGAAACACCGCCCCACCGTTCCAGACAATCAGCGATGTTGGCAAGTCTTTCAGGATGATGAGGAGATTAGTGATTTTCTGCAGAATAAGGGTAAGTTTAAAGACACCTCCATAGATACAGAACATGATGATGGTAATGATGACATACAAATAAACCAAATGGAAGTGCTGCAACTTAAGGATAACATCATTCCTAAGGGATTGATTCCGTTGGAAGAATTGTTTGATCAAGACGATGTGGCCCGCAAACCGACATTGAGGCCGACTGAAAAAGGTGTTGAAGAGGTAAATATTGGGACAGCTGAGAATCCCAAGATGGTTAAGTTATCAAAGTCATTGTCACCAAAGGTAAAAGCAGAATATGTCAAATTGTTGTCTTCATTTTCTGATGCTTTTGCATGGGATTACTCAAATCTAAAAACATATGACACTAACATCATTCAGCATACTATCCCCATCAAACCAAATCAAAAGCCTTTCCGTCAAAAGTTGAGGAGAATCAATCCAAAGCTGCTACCATCGATCGAAAAAGAGGTAAACCGGTTGTATAAGTCAGGAATCATTGTGCCTATCCGATTTTCAGATTGGATATCAAATTTGGTGCCCATGAGAAAGAAAACAGGTGAGATCCGTTTATGTATTGACTTCAGAAATTTGAATAAGGTATCATTAAAAGACAATTATCCGCTGCCAAAAATGGACCATATATTGCAGCGAGTAGTTGGAGCATCAAGGATGTCACTACTCGATGGATACTCAGGTTATAATCAGATTTTAGTGCATGAAGATGATCGTGATAAGACTGCGTTCACCACTCCTTGGGGAACATTTCATTATGCAAAAATGCCGTTTGGTTTGAAGAATGCAGGGGCCACCTTTCAGCGTGCCATGGACATGGCTTTTGCCAACGAAAAATATGTATTTTTGGTTGTTTACCTTGATGATTTAACTGTGTTTTCAAATTCTGATGAGGAACATTTATATCATTTGAAAATTGTTTTCCAGAAGTGCAGAAAATATGGCATTTCGCTGAATCCGAAAAAGAGCCTTTTTGCCATGGATGAAGGCAAGCTCCTTGGCCACATCATATCGAAAGATGGCATTCGTGTTGACCCTGCACGTGTTGAAGCCATACAGCAGATTGAGTAGCCCCGGAAAAAGAAAGAAATACAGTCATTTAATGGTAAAATGAATTTTCTGCGTCGTTTCATTCCAAATCTTGCAGAGCATCTTAGAGAAATCACGAACATGCTGAAAAAGGACAGTCAGGTAAAGTGGACAGAAGAGGCGGTGAAATCATTCAATTTGGTAAAGATAGCTCTTTCTTCAGCCCCTATTTTAATTAGCCCGGACTACACACAAGATTTCATTTTGTTTTCTTTTGCTTCTGAGCACACATTAGCAGCTGTTTTAATGCAAAAAAGGGATGGAGTTGAGAAGCCTATTGCTTTTTTCAGTCGGATTATAAGGGACGGAGCATTGAAGTATAATATTATTGAGAAACAAGCACTTGCGCTTGTAAAGGCTTTGAAAGATTTCCGTGTGTATATATTGCATTCCCACATTATAGCATACGTTCCTAACGCAGCAGTTAAAGATGTCTTGGTACAGGCAGATCCAGAAGGAAGACGGGGTAAGTGGATTGCTGCGTTGTTAGAATACGATGTGGAGATTAAACTGACTAAGCTGATAAAAGGACAAGGACTCGCCAAGCTCATGGCTGAAACAAATCTGCATGCTCTAGATATAAATTTGATTGCTGCCATGTCCGATGAAGATGAGGAAAGTACGTCAGTTCAGGTATCTGATATTTTTGTTTCTTCCCCTTGGTATGTTGACATTTTATACGTGCTTCAGAATTTATCTCCACCTCCCGGGATGCCTAGAAATAAGAGTAGAACATTGAAGTTGAGAGCTGCAAAATTCTGCATTCTGAATTCTGCATTGTATTGGAAAGACCCTAGAGGAATGTTGTTGAATTGTTTGGTAGAGGAGGAAGCTCAAAGAGTTTTGGAGGACTTTCACAGGGGTGATTGCGGAGGCCATTTGTTTTGGAAGACCACAGCAAATAAGATCCTAAGGGCAGGATATTATTGGCCTTCTTTGTTTTCTGATGTATACAAGGCTGTTAAGAATTGTCATGAGTGTCAAATATTTGAAGGGAAGCAAAAATTACAGCCTTTGCCTCTCAAACCAATCGAAGTTAGTGCACCATTTCAGCAGTGGGGATTGGATTTTATCGGGGAAATCCACCCAGCATCTTCTGGACAGCATAGATGGATATTGACAGCTACGGACTACTTCACAAAGTGGATCGAGGCGATTCCCACTCGACAAGCCACGGATGCGGTAATTATCTCTTTTCTTGAAAACAATATTCTGTCACGTTTTGGGTGTCCTAGCAAAATAATCACAGATAATGCAGTGGCCTTCAAGTCTAAAAGGATGGTTGAATTTTTCTATAAGTACAATATCAGTTTGGGACATTCGACTGCCTACCATCCGCAAGAAAATGGTTTGGCGGAATCTTCAAACAAGTCCTTGGTGAATATCATTAAGAAATTGCTGGAAATCAACAAAAAGGGCTGGCATAAGAAATTAGTGAATGCACTGTGGGCCGATAGAGTAAGTCAGAAAAAGTCGATTGGCATGTCTCCTTTCGAGCTGGTGTACGGAATAGACACGGTTTTTCCTACTTCACTTGCTGTCCCGGTGGTCAAATTGCTTCAGGAAGCTGGTAGTGAGGAAGATCCCATGCAGCAGAGGATTAAACAGATGATTCATTTACAGTAGACACGGGAGGAGGTATTTCAAAATACTTTCAAGTTACAGGAGCGCATAAAAAATATCTATGACAGAAAGGAAAAAGCAGATAAGTTTCAGTTGGATGAGGTGGTTTTGAAGTGGGATGCTCGAAATGAAGATAAGGGAAAGCACGGCAAATTTGAAAATTTATGGAAAGGTCCTTTTAAAATTGCAGCGTATCGTGGTCAAAATGCCTTTCTTCTCAAAGAAATGAATGGAGATGATTGTCCTGGAGGACCGATCAATGGTCGGTTGCTGAAGCGATACCACTTCTGAGTATTTTCTGTTGATTTCATCATCATTGTATATATCATTTTACTTCTGTTTTATTGCAAGTGTGTACTGATCTCTCATCTTCAGTCTGGGGCCCGGAGCGAAGGCTATAATTCTGGAGATGGAGGTTGGTTGGTTTGAAGTTTGTCAAGTCAGTTTTATCAATCTTTTCAGTTTTAAAGTCATGTCATTTTTGGTCAAATTTCAGTGAGTCTTTAGTCCAAAGTTTTTGTTTTATCAGTTGAAATAATGACTCCATCGCCCAATGGATGAAGGCACTGTCTGACTCCCCCAGAGATCTGCCATTCTTGGCATCTCCATGGAGCCACCATCCCCATTGGAGCCAATGTTAGAGTCGGTCCTTACAGCCCTCCGTCAGAGATCGTTTCGTTTTTGCATATTCATTCTTAGGTGTCTCGCTTGTTCCACTTCGTTGCATTTCGCTAGGAGCATTCCACTGACTGATGAGGGGGTCTGGTTGTCATGTGTTTCCTCATGCTTGTACCTGCAGGGCTATTTAGAAATTCCTCAAAAATTACTGAAGTTCATCGTCATTTCATTCATGGTCATTTTCGTTAAAAAGAGTTTTTAGTCCTAGAGTCTAGGGTTTTCGAGTCTTTTGCATATATGTCATAAAGCCCGCAGGCCATGAGGTTGGTTTCGCAAGTTTTGATTTCATATTTTTATTATCATAAGCATTTGAAAACATTTCTAGTCCAAAACTCTGTTTTGGAACTAGAAATTGTTTAATTTCATTTTTGTAATAATTGTATTTATTTCACCATGAGAAGTTTCAGCGCAAGCCTCTGATCTTGTCCTAAGCTAAAGTGCCACATCCCTGCAAAAGACAGCAAAGTTATCAGTCCAAAAACTCAGAAAAGCCAAAGAGAAACATTGTATTAAAAGATCAAATGACAAAGTGCAGACACATTATGAAAGTGGGTTGTCAAATAAATTTGAAAAGCAATCTGATTTGATGAGATATTTATTTCATATATAAACATGACAAACAAACTCATTTGTCAAAAATCCGCAAGGCAGAGGTCGAAGTCGAGTTTTTGAAGGCCGTAGACAAGTTTTCATAGTTCTGGACAGTGTTTGGAGGGCACGCGACCCACTTGAGCGGGCGCTACCCACTTGAGGGGCGCTACCCACTTGAGCGCCATAGCTAGTGTAAAATGGAACGAGCGCTACCCACTTGGGGGGCGCGACCCACTTGAGCAGGCGCTACCCACTTAACAACAGAAACCCAGAAAATCGTGTTTTGCGCCCAGTTTTCATTCAAATCGTCTCCAGCAGTTTGCAAGCAGGTTTTAATCATTGCTCAATAGATTTTTAATATGGTTGTGATGTCATTGATGTTGGGGAAACAAGCCATGCTTGCAGAGAAATATATGAATCCTTCATTCACATGCAAGTTAATTCCATAAGGGTTTTGAAATTGTATGGGCAGTTTTATGAAAAATTTGAAAACCTTTGAATGGTAGATATGTTCACACCCTGGCACGTTGTATATATGATCCTCACGCCCTCAGTTATCATCTTATCACTGCTGTTCATGCTCTTTCATATTTTGCACAGTCTTATGTCGACTAGTCTATAGCCCTCATTATCATAATATCACCATTGTTGTTGTTATCATTATATTACCACTGTGATAGTAATTTGTGTCACTATGGTCATGGTCTTCTCTCTGTTCTCCAGTTCATAAACACAGTCCTCTACTTCTTTGCCTCTTTGACAAACTTTGCCCATCATTACCAAAATTTGACCACACATTTGCATTTGGTACTCATTGTCAAACTTACTTGTGATCAAAACAGTGATAGTGATTATGCCATTAAAGCAGAGCCTCCTCATGGTAATTTTTGTTTTCCTGTGATACTTTGGTACGTGGGTGATATCTATTTGGTGTTGAACATACATTAAAACTGTGCTTTCACTGCATCTATATCAGTATCCATATTGCAAATATCTTGTTCAAAGCCATGTCAGAGACAGAGTCAGTTTATGACCAGGAGTCCGACAGTGATTCCACGACAGAGGGTAATGTGCCACGGAGGCCTCACAGAGGTGGCAAAGGTGGTGACCATCGCAGGGAGGAGCCTACTTCTTTGGCTCAGTTGCAGGCATGTCCACTAGCAATGGATTGTTTTCGGTATCTGTCATGTTTTCGATTTTGTGAGATGATTTCACAAACCCAGCTTCATCGTGAACTAGCTCGTCTGTTTGTTCTACATTTACGTAATGGCCGTGTAAATCTTGCCGGGGTTGATTTCATTCTGTCACCATTGACTATTGCTCAAGCCACTAGCATACCAAATATGGGAGAGGAATGGAACAAACGTCAGCATTTAGAGAAATTCCACTATGAGCCATACATTAAACCTGGGTATATGAGGCACTTGGGCAGAGTTTTTCCTTTCAGATTCCTGAGGGATGAGTTTGCACCGCTGATGAAACTCATCATTCGGTATTTCAGTTGCGAGGGCAGATTCGCGCGTCTCTTTGCGTACCATGTTCGTTTGTTGATGCACTTCACAAGGGTACGTATGATGAACATTCCGTATTTCATGTATCACAACATAGAGAGGATGATGATTTTTGTACAGAAGAAGAGCCCAGCACAGCAGCATAGAAGTATATATCATTACGCTTTGATCAAGATCATAGTGTTACATCAGTTGGCACAGCAGGGCATCGCTTGGGAGGATTTCATCTCTCGTGACTTTTTCACAGCGTCACAGCCGCCTCCCGAGGTAGTTCATGATGCGGGAGAGCCTTCACACCAGCCCGGCATTCCTGAGATTGAGCATATCAGCGCTCCATTGTTTGTGACATATCAGCGAGGCCACAGGGCCTTATTTGCAGCTACACGGCGAGTATTATCTCCACCCAGGGTGGAAGGGGTCTTGCCGACTTCATCAGCAGAGCGAGTATTATCTCCACATGATGTGGAAGGGGTCTCGCCTTCTTCTTCAGTACAGGTACAGATCCAGGATAGGGGCAAGAAGCCCATGCATGATGAGGGCCCATCAGGAGGCCGGGACACGGATTTCACGATCATTGATGTTGATGCGAGCTCTCCTAGCTCGAAACTGAGGGAGATCATCCAGGAGCAGAGGGCCGAGAATGACACGCTGAAAGATCAATTGCAGAAAGCTCAGTGGGTGATAAACTATCTGGAGCAGCGCAACAAACAACTTGAGGATGAGCACACACTTTATGAGCTGAGGCGGATCCGTGAGGATCAACAGTTGGCCCGAAAGAGACCTGGTGACATGACACCAATCGATCGAGATTCTATTCTCACGCATGTCAAAATCCATCTGGATAAGTTGTTGGCAAAGGCCAATAGAGAGAAAGACATGCTTCATCACATGAAAGGCCATTATTGGGCTCGCATGCATGTCTGCAAAGCGAGAATGAAGATTCTGAAGAGGAGGTTGAGCGAAGCACTAAAACGGCGGAAAAGGCCTGATCCACTTCGGATTTTGGCCGAGGCTTGGTTGAATGGGAAAGATACATGATGGAGGATCTTCGCTCCGAATTTGAGCAAATTCGGAGAAAATTTTGTCATTTTGAAATTTTTTGGTCTAAAAACAGGTTTTTCAGTTAAGTGGGTCTCACACCCATATGCTCACTTTTTTTTGGGACACTTGCTGAAGGAAATTTTTGCATTTTTGGATTTTTCATGGTAATTTATGCATCCTCAGGCATTACCGAAGCATTTCATCAGATTCTGGATGGTCAAAAAGCTCAAAAACACCTTGAAAACTACCTTGCTGTCACCTTTTGCACCAGCAGGAAGTACTTCTGGGAGAAAGACGTTTTGGAGGGTCAAATGAGCTCCAAATTGGGAAATTCTACTTGGGTTGGATAGTCAACATCCAGGGCTTTCCAACGAGCTATCATGAGCTCAATTTGGATGCCGGGAAGTACTTCAAAATCAGGCTGAAAGTTATGCGACCCACTTGGCTCAGATGCGACCCACTTAAATTTTTGGCTGAATTTTCAACTTCCAGCTCAGATTTTCGGCCAGTTTGGACCAGTTTTGCTTGTGGATGAAATTTTTGGGTTTTCATGATGTAAATTTATGTTTGGCATGTAAATTTGGTTCATTTTTACCTATTTTAGAAGATTCACTCTTAAAAAAGTGAAAATCATGTAAATGAATCAGTTTCCACTCTTTTAGAGGCAAGTTGTTAGCTGCCTAGATTTTAGTTCCTTGATTAGAAATTGGTTGAAACTGATCCCTGAAGAAGGAATTCGACCCCTAGAGGCATGGGAAGGGGTTAGAGTGATCTATATATTGTAATTTCTGAGACATTCTACAGGTTGGACTCTTGGGAGACTTTTGGCACCATTGTACATATTTTTTCATATTTTGGCTAAGGAAAGATCAGAGGTTTTACGACACCTGTTGGGATTCTTGTGGTGTTCTGTTCTTGATGGTGTTTTCTCTCTGTTTACTGTAAGTTCTTGATGTTTAATGTATGCCATTTCTCACTCATGCTTCTTAAATTAAATGAATGAGTAGATGAGGTTGAATCCATTATTCACAGTGCTTTGCCTTTGAATTCATTTAGTTTTTCATGTTTTCCACTGTTTGAAAAGGATCCATGTTCATCCTTGCCCTTTTCAGCTCCTGTTCGTTCTGATCCATCCACATATCCAATCTAAAGCATCAAGACATTCACCTACCTCGCCCCAACTCGAATTCTGCAAAGGTCTGACCTTATCCCCGGACCCAAAATTTGTTTTTCCCATTTCTCCAACGAAAACCCAAAAATCAAAATCAAACATACCTATCTCTTTACTAGCCTAAAATCAGTTCCCATTTTAAGTCATCTCGCACCCTATTGCTCATTTTATCGAGATTGACGGAGAGAGCCCTCTCCTGTCCTCGTAGGGCTAGCTACGAGGCTGAGCTTGGTTTGATGTAGCCTTGAGTTTATCTTATTTCAGCCTAAGGTAGATTTGAGTGCTAACATGTCCAAAAACTTGATGAAACTCTCCAGAACACTGAATGACACCAAGAAAAATCCAATAATAAAAAACTTAGACAAGAAATTTACCTATCAAGGCCTAAAAATGATAGTCATTCCCTCAAACACATTGATAAAATATAATCTACAATTCATAAATTCATATCTAAACATAGGGGCCTTCTACTTATATGAAAATAATTAAGGAGGTCTAATTCCCTCTCATAATAGTTGAAATAACATATATTAGGTAATGAATTCAATAACCATTTATTTACCAATCATAACATGTTAAGATCCATAACTATAATATATCATAAAACCATGTTGATAACCCACATATAACCATAATACTATCAATGATAGAAAAACCATTGAAGCCACATAATAACAAGTACATTTAATCATAAAATACAAGATGAAAAGAGATCTTATTAACATATGAAAATCCAACCAAGTCATGGAATTCCATGTATCACCCGACCATAGATTGGGAAGAACTAGATATTTCTTTCAACCAATCACCCCCGTGCCATATTCCAAGCATGAATGTGAAACTCACAACAAAAAAACCAAGGCTTCCTCAAGCTTGAACACATATCCCACCATTACTAGTTAAGGTATTTCAAGATCCGAAACCCTCACCTGTATAACCAGGATTTACTGTAATCCTGTCATTACTGCTCAAGGGATTCCTAGCCAAAATAAGAAACATACACTACTAGGCTTTATCTTGATCCTTCCAAAACCATTCAAGTGATCATGAGGCCCTAAGAAAGCTTGGATGCATCCGAATTTCTTCACCAATAACTTGATGAATTTCCCCGTCTCTACCCTAAGTCTTTACTGTGTATCCCACCATTACCGATAAAGGGATTTCTAGGCCCTTAGGAATTTTCTGGCAACCATCACATCTAGTTGCAAAACCATCTAGAAATGAAATCTAAACCAAGTAAAATAACACCATCACACCATCGCTATCCAAAAATAGCAAGGTAAGGGTGAAAACCACTATCACAGTTGGAAAAACCTATGTGAATGATAGCAATAGAACCAAATACACACATTCATGGACCATGCATGCCAAAAATAACAAGGAAATTGTACATGAAACTCAATACTTGTAAGTAATCCCATTCTGGGAACTTGATCTAAATCTTCCTTGCTTAATCCTTGCTTTCCTTTGATTTCGTGTCCTTCCTTTTCCTTCCTCTCCAATGCTAAAGTGATCCAAGAATTCTATAAGTTTGAGAGAGAGAGAGAATAGAGAGAGAACTCCAAAATTGTACTGAAAAAAGGTTGTGAACTAATCCTCATAAGCATTTTTATCATTTAGGCATTTATTTTCTTCAATTTCCTATAATTTTCCTTCAATTCCCTTCTTACATACAACCTATAACCTTTCAGCTTCATTTTCTCCTATTTTCCATATTTTCATAAATAAATGCCAAAAACCTCCCTCCTTGCCTTACAAAAGCTTTTTCCATTGCCTTTTGTCGATTTACCCTTAGCCATAATAAACCAAATTAACACACACTAGGATTTTTTTCCGAACATTCATCTTGGAATACGTGTCCCATGAACTTGGTCTTATTTTCCCTTTATTAAATTTTTTACATGAATTTGTAACCCCATACTATTATACTTCCTCTACCCGACAACCTGGACATATATGATCCAAACCTAGTGGTTGAGGAGAATTCACTTGATCATCATGCATAATATCCCAACTTATCTCAGTGGGGGGGGGTGCAGGGCACCTTGGTTGTTCTCATTGATTCTCTATTTAGAAGTTAGCCTCTCATGGTGTCATTATCGATCTATCATGTTTTGGTCCATTTTCAAGAATTGTAGAGGTTTGCATATTTCGTAGTGTCTCTATTGAGGCCTCCAACTACATAATGAAATAATATGCCTCGAAGAATGGATCAGAGGTTAATCCATATTATCTAGCCTTTATCAACTATTTTGAGCCTTTGGTTAGTTATGTTAAGTATATTTTTGTTTCTTTTGTATCTTTAGCTAGTTACAATTATTTTTGTGTGAACCATAAATTGTTTTTGTGGTTCAAAGCAATAAAATCATGTTTGTATCCTTGATTTTTGTACTGGAAAAATCTCATATTATGTTGGAAGCATCTATGGCCTGTATGTGCAGATGAACATATATTCTCTTTTCAGATTTTCATTGTGCCTTTCATTTATATTTTGAGTCATGAAAAGTTGATCATCTATGCCAGTTGGACCCTCTGCAGTCTCCTTCTTATGGTTGTGCCATCCTTATTATTTGTATATTTGATTCCTTATGAATATCAATATATTTCTACAACTTTCATTAAAAAAAATCAATAAATAGCTTCACGTCTTGTTGGCTTCTATGAGATTTTATCAATTACAAATAATGCTTTTAAAAATTGAAATTATAATGTTAATATGGATGGGAAAAATCAAGTGTCGTATTATGTTGCAAAAAGCTTAAATACATAAATTTATCACTCATATCTTGAATGAGCTTGAATAGTTCACTTAACATTGATTATCAATTAATTATTCCACGTTTTATTAGGAAAGCAATTTTCTTTTACATGGAGATTTTTTCGAGAACAACAATGTCACATTTATGCACTAATATCAAACCACATGTTAGGCCAATAAATAGGTCAATAAATGAGGCAATAAATGGCTTCTCAAATTATTGAATTATGTGAGGTGATTGCATATATAAGTAATTGATATAATAATACATAGTTATAAAAAATATGGATTGAAAATCAAATAGACCATATAGAACTCATTATCAATTAATTCTAATTTGTTTTGTACAAAGTATATCTATACTTACAATAAGATCTTAAATAGATTCAAAAGTACAATACATCTAAAAACTTGTATCAATGCATATAACTAAATAAATTCAATAAATAGGTTTATTTTGTGTGGGCTTCTATCACATTATTTATATTATAACTGATGTATAGATTTTACATTCATAATGAATTTATAATAGGCAAGAAAAATTCCATTTTTTATGATTTTTTGATAGAATGGTCAACAAAAAATATCAAAGAATAAAATGCAGTCTGCATCTGTAAAGGTTCTGCCAATAATGAAGCCTTTATTAATACAAAAATCTAGCCATCTCTTAAAAAAAGAGATATATCTACCTTTATTTACATTAAGAGTTATTTCAAAATATCCATTTCTCTTTTATATATGAGTATTAGTGCATATAAGTAAATAGGAATCAATAAAATTAACTTTTTCCCTCAATGTATCATATAAGATCACATTAATGACAAATTTCTTTAAGAAATTTAATTAAAACATAGTTGCCAATTTCGGTCGTATTAGCCCCATAAAGTTGAAAACTCACCCATTCCATTCAGTTTAGGCCATAATTCGGTAGTTTGAATTCGATCTAGACTTCTTCTTTTTTTAATTATAAATTTTATAATATAAAAATAAAAAAAATCTATTACAAAAATAAATATGGTAAGTTATATATTTAAAAAAATATATAAGATAGTAAATTACATTTTAAAAGGTTGGAGGTTATTAAAAACAATAAATTCCATATTAACCTATGGTAAAGAATGGTAAGTTTGCAGTTGTTAAAGACAATATATCTTAATATGAGACTTAATGGTGAGTCTTATTTTATTCCTCATTATTTCTAAATCATTTCAAATAGGAGTTAGAAAATGTAAATTCCATTTCAAAATATGCGAAGTATGGTAAGTTTGTAGTAAAACAAAATGAATGCAAAAATGGTTGCGAATTTCAAAAAAAATATAAAATCATACAAATTGATTCGCAAAAAAAATATGTCCAAGTTCAATTGAAAATTTTGAATGTTTGTGTGACAAAATTTATTGGAAAAATGATCTTCATCCATTAAATTTAATTTCATGTTCTATTGAACTTTTGAATGTATTGATGTTTCTCTTTCACACAAAGAAGTGTCTTAATAAATGGAAATAAAACCTAAATAATCCAAGTATCTTGCTCTGGTCATGTATAATATTTTATTAAGATGTGTTTTGATCGGTATCCAATGAATTGAGATCTGTTCTCTGATATATCTACTAGAAACACATTTTATTCTTCATGTTTATCTCCCTATTGGAACCACACACCACTTAGTATTTTCTCATAGAACTAAATTGTTCTCCCTGCTTTCTGTAACAAACCCACCCCACCTACCTAGCAGGTATTCGTTGTCACTGATAATCCAATTCCTATTGTCATATGTCAGAATAATGGGATATATATATATATATATATATATATATATATATATATATATATATATATATATATATAGAGAGAGAGAGAGAGAGAGAGAATGCTAAGCTTCCCATATATGATGGAATCCATCGTAGTTAATTTCCTGATGCCTTTGATATTCCACCACATCACATAAAGGACATGAATGTTTTGTGGATCCCCACACATTCAAACAGTGAATCCATCACATGCTTATTCTGATAGGGTAACATGTGTGAGGATTAAGAGGGAGCCACCCCCCGGAATGGGTAGTAAGAGGAAATTGTCGATATCCCAATCATGAATCACTATCATTCCGACTGGTCGAGCCCATTTCTCAAGTCCATTAAGGGCATCCTCCAGAATCGTGTTCTTTTTTCTAGCAAGACTAGGAGGGTTTTCTTACCCACGCATGATAGTAGGTTGAGGCCCCACCTTTCTTTCCTCTCCCATGGCGTCAACCCACCACGTCATCCAAAAAATTACATCCTGACACTCTCATTTACTGCTCTTTCTTATACCTCTAGGATGAGACATCCAGGACACGTCATCCAAATTCCTTCATCTCGACACTTCCTCTCAATTTCCATTTTTAACCATTTGGGGTAGGACTCTCTATAACACATCATCTCTATCCAAACACGCCTACTCTCTCCCTTGGTGCTCCTATTGAACCTTCGATTATGGACCACTGGGACATATCATCCCGATCCAAACACCTCGACACTCTCCTAACATGCACTTTTGGCCTTCTAGGGAAGAACCCCTAGGTTTATGTAGAATGATGGGTCACACCTCTACATGACCCCTAATTCTCAATAGCCCATGTTGTAACAGTTCCATGACATCTAATGCAGATTCATCTAAATTATTTTTTATTGATCTTCACTTTTGACCACCGAGGAGAGATTTTTGGGTTGATATATCACATTTCCAACATTGCACCAATATCATGCATCCATGATTACGTGGAGGAAACCATGTCCCAATCCACATAATCCCAGACTCCATTGTATTTTTCCTTGTATTAACTTACATGATTTTTTCCTCATGGATGAGCTATCATGTGGGCTCCATATTTGCCAATGGGAATAATCCCTGCCTCCAATCTATGAGCCTAGCTGGCCTGCTTCCTAGTCATCCCTACCATCCTTTTATTTTGTAAGAAGAAACCTTCGAGATATTATCTCCAATCCACATCATCTTCATTCATCCAATATAAATAAGGAAAATCAGGGGGTGCCAATCAGGATCATCCACAACTAGTGTTTACTCATATTTGAAGGATAAGGTTTATTTGATCAAATTATAATTTCATTTTCCACTCGACTTTCAAAAAAAAAAAATATATGCACAACTTAGCCATTAGAGAATGGATTTAGTTAGGGCTTAGCACCCATGGTGTTGCAACTTCCTGGACCCATGCAACACTCCAACATGTCTACTATGAATTACTAAAGCTCTTAGCAATGCAACCCCTGCTAATCTTATGAAAGGAGTGCTCCTCCCGAGTCCATGAGAGTTGTGAGATACAAAAAATGCCACACAGAAATTTTCACTCTGAAAATATCCACACACCAAGGGGAACCCTCTAAAAATGCATGGCTAAGAATCCTTTAATGTGGAGTCATGGGCTATTAATTTAATAAAGGAATTAATCCTCGGTGTTAATAGGATGCCACATGAAATGTAATATAGGATTGTAGCCAATCTATATATATATATATATATATATATATATATACAAACAAACCTTGTCAAATAGGTTGTCTTCAATGTAATCATTATACTAAATAATAAAAATATAAGTGTATTAAATACTCTCGTGATTAATTCCGGTTCTTATGAACCATTTTGATGCACTTAAACATTGTAAATTTTATTGTTCATTAGGTATATCAATAGCATAGTCATGTATTTCATAAGGGATACCATTTCAAACAATAAATGAATTGTACTCTTGTTCATCACATTTAGAAGAACCATTTGAGTATAGAAATGCAAACACATGGTCATTAAAACAAAAAATACGTAAACATTAGGGGATTTTTGAGGTCTGAAATGGGCCTCCGAAGGAAATTAAAAAATAATAGTGGAAATAATAAAATAATATTAGATTACATCAACTTTTACAGGGAAAACAGGAAAAAAAAAAATTCAGCTCGTATTTGCAAATTATCTCCTTATGGGTTTACTCAAATTTTGAGCCAAAACACTCGTTGGATGCAGAATTTGATTCCTCATCCAAGGAGTACCCATCTTGTATACTTTTTCTCGACTCTTATACACAAAAAATGAGAAATACATGAAAAAACATTATTGCAATCATGTTTTTTCATGTATTTCTCATTTTTCGTGTAGCGGGGTCCATCGAAAGTATACACCATGGGTACTCCTTGGATGAGGAGTTGCATTTTGAATCCAACGAGTAATCCAACTTGAAATTTTTGTAAAACCTTGTGGAAATAAGTTGAAAATACGAGTTGAAAAAATAGTTTTATTATTTTATTATTTTTTAATCTTATTACTTTTTTACTTCAAAAATGGTTAATAATCCCCCATGGTTGACATCACCATCTTGAATCCTATTGGTTCTTGTAAATTTTATTTTGGTTGTACATTTTTCTTAGGAGGCCCATTTTAGACCTCAGAATTCCCCTAATGAATACTTATCTTGGAATGTGTTGGGAAATTGAGTTTGGGACAAGGACTCTCCACCCAACCATTGATATTTCCAACCAAGCTCACTTGCAGTTGTCACTCCTTAGCTAGATCCCAGAGACTAAGGGGATTTATTAAGGGATTGAAACACCAATTTCTAGTTGAAATAAGGAATCCAGAGGACCTCTTTCCTCCACCTTCCAGTCTATCAGCAGTGAAACAATTCACATGGAATTCAAAGCACAATTGTATCCAACCTAAAACCACCCAATGCTATAAAATCAAGCACAAAGGGAATCCAAAGTCTTATTCTCCACCCAAACAAAAACATGGAATATAGAGGCTAGCTTCCTTCACCCAATAATGTCAAGGGAATCTAGAGAAGCTAGTCTCCACCCAAAATAGTGTGGTTCCACACACTCTAGGAAATCTAGAACCCATTGAAAAACTAAAATAAGACAGGACTCAGAGGTCCTCCCTCTAGGAATCCAAGGCCACAATCCTCCACCCACACCATCAAGGGAATTAATAGAAAACCATCTCTACCCTCTCACTTTATAGGGACTCGAGAGGAATTTTTCCTCACTAAGTAGATACCATCTTCATTCTAGTCATACCAACACAAATTTTGTCACTATCTTCTCTTCTCTTTAATAACCCTTGCTCTTATCTTCTCTTAAGAATTGTTCTCTTTTGAATTCTCCTCAAATGGGTGATTCTACCTCAATAAATGAGTGAGTTAATAATACCCTCCTTTAGGTTGAACCCCTCTTTCTTATGTTGATTTCTCTTCTATGTTGTCATTTACTTCCCTGTCCTTACATGCTTGCATTTTCTTCTAAGAAAACATCGTCATAATCCTCCTCTTTTAGTCCAATTAAATTCATAATCACTCCCTTAGATACATATGCCAACCAATCTTTAATATTTTCTAAAAATATTTTAGATTTCCTACACAAGGAAACCTTACACATCTCAACAAAGAAACCTCCTCGACTCTAGAATCTATGTACCTTTTAACACTTCCCATTTCTAATATATTTTGTAAAATATTTATATTGATTTTTCATGAGGAAACCTAGATGGGGGCAGTCCCAAACCCCTCCCACTTGAGGGAACACCGCCCTCAATGTTCTTTTGCTCACATGAAATACATGAAAAAATATAAAACTCATATTTTTTCATGGAGATTCATAGGTGAAACTTTATATAGTATTTACATATATATATATATATATATATATATATATATATATATATATATACACACACACACACACACACATTTTATTCAACCAACAAAAAAAAATGGATATGTTATTCTCGTGGATTCAACCATTTCCCAAGTGGCTTCTTGTGGCCCAAAGTGTCTCCATTACACTTTGACTTGCTCTATGGATTGATTATTAAGCATAAGATTCCTTTGGTATACAATGCACAATGGCTTTGGCTAGAAATATCCCTTTGGTTCCACGTGTAGCACAAACAAATAATCACGCGATTAGAATCTTGCACATATATTTTAAGAAAAGACACATGAAAAACATCATGAACTTTAACTTATGGAGGTAAAGCCAGCCTATAGGCCGTTGATACAATCCTCTTAATGATATTAAAAGGCACAAAATGTCGTGGTTTCAATTTAGCACATAACCCAATATTTAAATAATTCTTCTTGGTTTTCATTCTCAAATAAATATTTTCCACAAATTGGAACTCTTTATGCACCCTATGTCAGTATGCATATATTTTCACCCTATCCTATGCCACATTAAAATTATGATTGATTCTTTTAATTTTCTACTCAATTTCCTTGAGCATATTAGGCCTATAAAGGACCCTATTCACTCAATAATTCCAGTTGATAGGAGTATTAAAAACCATACCATACAATGCCTCAAATGGACTCATCTTTATGGATTCTTTGTATCCATTGTTGTATGAAAATTGTACAAGTGGCAGGTACACCTCCCACTTATTAGAATGATGCATCACATACATCCTCAACATTTCTTCGAGCATCCTATTTTTCTTCTCTATTTTCCCATCTATTTTTTGATGATATGTTCTATTGAATGCCAACTCTATCCACAAACCTGCAAATCATTCCATCCAAAAGCTTGAAGTGAACTTACCATGTCGATCTGAAATAATTTTATTAGGAACACCATATAGTCTCACAATCTCCTTTATGAATATTTATGCCACATCACTTGTAGAATTAGTGGATCTAACTGACATAAAATGAACTACCTTGCTCAATATTTCAATAACTACCATGATTGCATCATGTTGCCTAGATGCTCTAGGAAAACATATAATGAAATCCATAGAAATTACCTTCCATTTCCATTCTGGAATGAGAATAGGCTGCAAAAATCCTACTGGATGCTTGCATTTGACCTTCACTTGCTGACATTCCATGCATTGAGCCATGACATTAACTTCCACATTCTTCAAATTTGGCCCGTACTAGAGGTTTTTAATGGTTGCGAGGGTATTTTGACACCCTGGATGGCTTGAATAGGCCTTAAAATGGAACTATTTCATTTTAATCCTCTTTAATTCATCATTATTTGGTACATAAATTCTATTTTTTAACCTAATTAGGCCGTCATTAGTGATATTATATTCCTCATCCTCTCCATCTTGTAGAAAATTTCCTTTCATTTTCTGATATTTTTCATCATGTTGTCTCGTAATCTTAACCTTTTCTACTAAACTTGTTTTGTAGGAGCTTATAAATTCCAAGTGATTGACTTGAATCCTCCTCCTAAGAGCACAAAAAAACTTGTTTTAATTTCTTTTGATGTACTTCATCTCAATTTCAATCCCACTAAGTATGGAAATCCATCTAGTTTTCCTTGCATGCAACTTGGGTTTCTCAAGAAAATACTTGAGCCCACTATTATCTATCATAAGGGTAAATTTTCTGCCAAGGAGGTAATGCCTACACATCTTTGATGCATGAATGATGACAACTAACTCCATATCATGAGTCACATAATTTAACTCATGTTCATTCAATTTCCTAGACTCATAACATACTACCCGCCCTTCCTACATTAAGACTCCGCCGAGCCCTTCCTTGTAGGAATTTTTGCATGCCATAAAATATTTGTCGGTATCTACAATCCTCAACATTTGTGAATTTGTGAGAAATTTCTTCAGTTGCTCAAAACATGTTGCACATTGAGTTGTCCACTCAAATTTATTTCCTTTAATTTGAAAGGATGTAATAGGATGGCCTATCTTGGAAATTTTTTCGATAAATCTCCTGTAATAATCGGCCAATCCTATTAATGATGTAACATCAGTCACATTATTTAGCATTAGCCACTTCATTATATATTTTATATTTTTTGGATCAACAAATATCCCTTCCTTGGAGACAATATGCCCCAAATAGTGTATATATGACTATAAAAAGTCACACTTTCTAAGCTTTGCAGAGAGTTTGTGTTCCATTCATAACTTTAGCACTATATCTAGATGATTTTCATTATATTCCTATGTCTTTGAGTACACTAATATGTGATAAAAAACACACTGAGTTTTCCACTCAAATTTATTTCCTTTAATTTGAAAGTATGTAATAGGATGGCCTACCTTGGAGAATATTTTGATAAATATCATGTAATAATCGACCAATCGCATGAATAATTTAACATCATTCACATTCTTTGTCATTAGCCACTTCATTATAGCTTTGCTATTTTCTGGATCAACTTATATCCCTTCCTTGGAGATAATATGCCCCAAATAATGTATTTATGACTAGAAAAAGTCACACTTGCTAAGCTTTGAAGAGAGCTTGTGCTTAATTCATAACTTTAGCACTATAGCTATATTATTTTCATGATCTTCCCATGTCTTTGAGTACACTAATATGTAATAAAAAACCACAATGAAAAACTTGTCAGAATAAGGATGCAACAAATTGTTCATTAAACACATGAACATGGCAGGGGCATTAGTAAGCCCAAAGGGTACCACGACAAATGCATAGTGTCGATATCTTGTCCTGACAAAAATCTTATGAATATCCTCCTCCCTGATCCTTACTTGATGATATACTGACCTAAAGTCAATCATTAAGAACATTTTTGCTTCCTTAAACTAATCAAAGAGATCATCAATCCTTAGCAATGGGTACTTGTTCTTTGCAGTCACCTTCTGTAATTTCATATAATCAATGCATAATCTAATTCCATCCTTCTTCTTTTCAAAAAATACAGGTGCTCCCCATGGAGACACAATTCTCCTTATTTACCCCTTGTACAACATCTCATTTAGCTACAATTTTAGCTCAACCAACTCATGGGTACTCATATTTTTTGGTGCTTTGGATGTTGGTGCTACTCCCAGTATCAATTCAATAAATAAATATACCTCCCTATGAGGAGGTTATCTTTAGAAATTCCACTGGAAAAACTCTAGATACTACTACAAAACTAGGTACCTTTTCAATAGTTTAGTTTCCTCATTATCAACATCACTCCCATCCTTTCCATCACTTAATATTTGCACTGAAAACAACATGAATCCAATTTTTTTTTTGCACTTAGCTTGAATGGCTATGATCAACCTCAATGAAGTATTCTTTTTCCTACCTTTCAAAACTTGTCTTTCTCCTTGCCCATATAAGCATTCAATTTCCTTTTAATAACAATCCACTTTTGTCTTGTGCAAGTACAACTAATACATTCGCAATAATATGTTGTATGAACTTAATGGCAATAAATTAAGACATGGCACCAAGCCCAAATGTTCATGATCTCATCCAATGATTGATATTTATTTTGGTTCCAGTTTCTAATTGAACCAACCATTGTTCTTCATGCAATTCCTTGACCAAATTACGTTTCTCAACCTGGTATGGGTTTATATTGTTATAATAGAACCTAGATAAACTAAAATAGAAATAATTTGGTTAACCAAACTCCATTCCATCTCAATGATGGATTCCTGGTGGTATTCCTAGTGGTTATCCACGACTGCATAAAATTTAGGTCAATCTTGAGCTAACTCACCCACTATGCACGCTTCTTGGGCACTGTAAATCTTTAGTCCAATATTCTCCTGATGTGGACAATCCTATTTCCTCTGGATTTCACCACATTTCCAACACTTTATAGGCTTTCACCCTTCAATTTTGAGCTACACTGATGTTGGATGCTTCATATTTCTCTTAACAACAACGTTAATGTTTTGTTGAAATTTGTTTCTATGAGTTGGGTGATTACCTTCGTTATTTTATGAACTTTTCTTATGCCAATTCTTCTTAATTTCATCATTTCTCCCTACCTTCCATTCAAATTTTATTTATGGTCTATGTTTTCTTTCTCATAGTAGTGTTTCAACTTTTTAATAGAATCTTTTATATTATGAGGTTCCAACAACTCAAATTTTTCTCTTAATAACATAGGAAACCCAGTAATAAATATTTGAATATTGGATTTCTCATCCTTGAGAAATGGAACATATTCATCGTATGTCATTTGTCCCATATTGAGTTCATATAACTCCTTTTCCTGGCCATCATAGTAGCATTCACAAAAGAATTTCTCTCTGAAGAGATTTTCAAACTCTATCCAATTCAGCTCCTTCTCAAGAATTCCTCTAACATTCTTCAAATATTCCCACCATATGTTTGATTTTCCTTTCAAGCTGAAGGTGGAAATTATAGCTTTCATGTTATCAGAATAATCAAGGATTCTAAAAAATTTCTTCATGCCCAGCAACCTTGTTTCTGCACCCTTATATTTCTTCATTTACCCATCAAATGTGGGTCTCTTGGATGTATTAACTTCCCTAAGAATGTAATACTTTTATTTTCTTCTTAATTGACGACAATGTTTTTTATTAGAGTGATGATGGTGCCTTTTGGTAGAAAAAATAGATGGTCTCCTAGAATGATGCACATGTGTATTTTTCCTTCCTCTTGTGGTCCTCAATGGTGTATTTCACTTCATATTTTCCTCACTTTTAGGCCTATTCCTTTTCCTAGAACTACTACCACCCTCCCCAGTTTTAGTTTATTTTGACTTTTGAAGACTCTTTTTGTCTCTATGACCATCCTTTATCTCAGGTTACCTTTCCCAATGAGTATTTGATATACTTTGTAGGGTTATTACATTTATATTATCGTGTCTCTCTTGAGCTCTTACCACCTATAATTATCTTCATTAAAGCTCCTAACTTCAACTCTTAGGCTTCTCAAAATATCCATCCATTCTAGAGATTGATTCCCTCCCCCTTGGTCAATTGATATATCTTATTCATTGGCCTTGACCTAATAACTTCCATATTGTGACTAACCAGAGCTATACTACACCATACAAGTCCTCATTCTATATTTTTCTATGCCTTGGGCTCCTTGTGATTTGTTGTTAATCACATAAATTGTTAGAATCTCATGTGATAAACAAGTAGATACAAGCATGACCATGAAACTTCCATTCATGGAGGTACCATTACTATCCCTATTATGAAAAAACAACATTCTTATTAAGACCATGGTGTTTAATAATTTATATGCACTAAACATGTTTCAGGCAACTCCAACTATTAGTGCATAATAAATAGCTGAATAGAAAAATTATTCCAGGTTCATATTCCTTTACCAAGCCCCTGTAATGGACCATCTATAGAAAACAAACAAAATTATTACATGACCATATAAAAACAAAAAATCATTTACTATAATAGAGATGCCTTCAAAATCCACAAGGTGTTACAACTATTAATTTGTCCAATATGTCAACCGTTTAGTTTTCTTCCATTTTAAATAGATTATACAGTGAATACACCACTTAGCCCTACAGTTAATTAATTAGAATCACTTTTAACAAATAAATAATTACATAAATTAATTTATAAAAAATATCACTTGCTCATGATATATTCCATCCACTCCAACTATTGAACCTAGATACTCAAATACCACCTATAACAAAACCTTGCCATCTAACCCAATGGAATTGGTTTTGACAGATAATCCAATTCCTATTTTCATCTATCCAAGGAATGATATATATATATATATATACACACATTCCTAATTATCAATTTCTTCCTTTACGGACTTTAAATTTATTATCTTAGGATAATATATCCCCCCACCTGTCTTCCCCTAAGCACATGACCTTGATCCTCAATTGCTTCATCTTATTAATTTATGTATGATTTTCTGATCCTCAATTACTCAATCTTATAGTGTTAGGTTTCCCATATATGATGGACTTTGATATATTTAACTTCCTAGCACGTTTTATAATCCACCGCATCACATAAAGGACATATAGCTTTTAGGAAGATACCTACACATTTAAAGAGTGGAGCCATCACTCGCTTATTGCTACATGGTAACGCACATGAGGTTTATGATGGAGGTCATCCCCCATGATGGGCAGTATGAGGAAAGAGTCGATCACCATTTTAATGTATCAATACCATTCGAACAGGTCAAGCTCGTTTCCCAAACCCTCTAAGGACACCCTCTCTAAGCAAGTTCCTATTTAAAGTGTAACCACAAGGGTTGCCTTATGCTCACATCAAGTTAGGTTGAGAACCCACCTTTTTAGCCACTCCCATAGTTCTAATCTACCATTTCATCCCAATTATTACATAAACAGACACACTCATTTGATACTCTCCCCTTTTCCTCTGGGATAAGACTGTCAGGACACGTAATATGGATGCCTTCATTGTGGCGCCTCCTCTTGGAAAAATGTTTTAACCATCTGTGATGGGACCCTCTAGGACAAATCATCCTTATCCAAACACCCCAGAACTCTCCCTAGGAGCGCCTCTTACAGCTCTAAGTGGGGACCACCTAGACTCATTATCCCAATCCCAACACCTTGGTGCTCCTGTAACATGAAATTTTTGGCTTCCAAGGAAGAACCCCTGGGTTTACATGGAAATATGGGCCACACCTCTGCATGAACCCCTCCTCCTGGTGGCTCATGTTGTAATAGTGCCATGATATCTTGCACCTAATCATCTTGAATATTGCTTATTACATTTTTTATTCAACCTTCTGAGAGATATCTATGGGTTGAGTTGTCCCATGGCCCACCCTACACAAATATTGTGCATTCAGGATTACATGAATGCCACCATGTCCCTTCCCATGTAATCTCATGATATGGTACATGTTTCCCTTTCTGAAATTATGGTATTTTGATCTTCGGGATGGGATATCCTATGGGCTCAATCGTGGCCAATGGGAATGCTCACTGCCTCCGAGTTGTGAGATCAACCGGCCTACAACCCAGTCACCCTGATCCTTCATTTATGTTGTAAGAACAGACCTTTGAGATATTTCCTATGGGCCACATAATTTCTTTCATAAAATAATTATAAGGTGAATATGAGCATGCCAATTTGGACCTTGCATAAGGAGGTTTTCCTCATATTTGAAGGATAAGTATTATTCCATTAAATTATAAGTTGATTTCCCACTCCACTACATTTTACATTGATATGTGTAGAAATTAGTCATTTGAGCATGAATTTACTTAGGGATTGGAAGCCGTGGTGCTACAACTACCTAGACCCATGAAAGTGCTATGTCATGGATACTATGGATCGCTAAAGAACTTTATGATGTTACCCCTCCTAGGATTATCATGGAGCGATAAAAAGGTGTCTTTGTAACTCCTAATTACCTCACATTAATTTTTCAACCCAGGGGATTCACTTTTTATTTCAAGAGTACCGTCCGAGGCGGTTATTACTCAAGAGTAATGTTTGTGAAGATGTAGTATAGAAATACAAATGCAGAAATAATAAATGCTTGAAAAGAAATCTGCTTGAAAAGAAATCTAATTACAAATGACAGAAATGTAAAGACTACACTACAGCAACCTTGCTAGACATCGATTAGGGATGCAATAGTAATAACTCTTTCCCCTATAAATCGATGTGAGATGACCAAATCTGGGGACCTGGAATGATTAGCTCTGCCCTCTACAGTTTAGAGATCTCAAAGCAAGTGAAAACAACTCAAAGGAAATGAAATCTAAAACGCAACCTGGAAAGGAACATCAATCTAAAAGCAATGAACAGGAATTGAATAGCAGCGTAAAATAAACAGTGAATTCAATTCATAACCAAGCAAACTAGATTTCTACTCTTTAATCCTGTCGACAGCCACACAACAATCAACTATCGTAATTCATAAACAAAAGAAATAACAACTGGAATTAGATACAGAAAAACAACATTTTATAACAATTGAATCATGAATCATGCTTCTTGTAAAGAATGGAATAACAATGACTCTGTATTTGATCCAATTAGCAATAACTCAATTCTTTAATTGTAATAAACGAACTTCACACAACAAAAATAAACTAATAGAAATACAAACAACAGATCGCTCCACCAGGGCCGGGCCCTCAACCACCGGTGAAGCGTTGATGTGCTTTACTCCAGCGCTTGAGAAATGGAACAACAGTGAACTCTTTTATTAATCAGGCATTAATAATGTTTACAAACAGCTCACACTCTCTTAACAAGAGCCGATGCACAATTCTGCAAATTACAATAAGAAAAGTCTCTCCCTC
>JAXQQM020089517.1:0-33866 GCA_034641835.2 Pinus albicaulis
ATACAAATAGTTAAGCAAACTGCAAATAGAACATATAGGTGGATCTTACAGAAGACAAATCAGAAACAGGAAAAATGTGGTGGTTCGTTACGGCGGTCAACAGGATGCTTCAACCAGCAAAGTCTCCTTGGTCAGCCAACCCAGCATGTGTCACGACGGTCCTCCAATCAGTAAACGAGTCAACCCAAGTAAACTCCAAAAAAGTCAACGCTGTCCTGAAAAAGTCAACGCAGGGCAGCAAGCTAAAAGTCAACGCAGCAGCAGATTGGTCAACCCTTTGACCTCGATTTCTGTGCCAAATAGTACGGCCTTCCAAAATCGAACTTCCCACAAGTTTTCAGCCCAATCGGACCATGCGTTGACCAAAGTCAACGCAGGTCAAACTTTCTGCAAAACCCTAACTGCAGAAAATCGTCCTTCAACTCAGCCATACTGTTTTTGTCCTTCTTCTCCTTCACACGTGTGGCTGAACTCGTCCTCCAAGGAGCTCGTACTAAATCAGATGAGAGAAGATGTTGTGAGTTGTGTTGTGTTGAAATGCTCTCCAACTTTGCCTGTATTTATATCCATCATTGGGGCGTGTGACACATCTGCTGGGGGCGTGCAACCTTAAGGCCGACTTGCACATATAATTTATTAAGAATAATAAATTCAAAATAAATGTTCTGCTCATCGGATTAAGACATATTATATATGGATTTTACACCTCTCCGAAAGAGGATTCCAACAAAAATATTAGCCTCTTAATCTAAGCATCATAACATGGAGTTTGGACCTAGTTGTCCAAATTTAACACTCCCTCTCAACTAGGGAGAACTCCATCCATCAATGCAATCAAACATCGTGCGTCATCCCGCCGTAACTTGCTTTGCTGGCCTCTTTATTTCAGAACAGAAGTGGGTCAGTCACAAAGACATCATCCCCCGACTGACATAATCAGTCCAGAGGTTCAAAACCTCTATCAAACTCATGAAGAGTATCCAACCAACCCAGAGTTGGTTCATCTGACCCGAAGTCAGGCAGAGGTCCCAGACCTCACTAAACTTGATCCCAGATCAAGTGGTTGGACCGTGCCATCCTAGATAGAGAGTACGGCAATCTCTGATGCGTCCATCAGTCTTTGCTAATGGTCTCTAGCTTTTCCCATCTCATTGGCCAAATGAGAGGTACTTCCCATGAGCCCTGAACTCAATGGGTAGGATGCATACGGGGCACAGATAAATGAGTGGCGAACCAGCTCAACAATCACAAGGGTGGGGCAGAAGCATTATGAGTGCTTATAGCTCTGAGAAGCTATCCCCAAAGCCCCCCAGAGCTCCCAGAGCTCATCGTCCAACAGGACCCACATCATAGGGTCTTTCCACGACATCAAGACTCTCACGGAAGGTTAGGAACTTGACCTTCCCCAGGGGCTTAGTGAGAATATCCGCGACCTGCTCATCAGTTCCTATATGATCGAGCCTTACGGCGCCTCGCTGTACCATATCCCGGATAAAGTGGTACCCGATATCAATATGCTTGGATCGGTCGTGGAACACAGGATTCTCAGTCATACGAATCCCACTCTGGTTATCACAGAGTATCACAGTGGTATCTAGCACATGTCCAAACAGCTCGCTAAAGAGCTTTCGCAACCAAACCGCTTCACAACAGGCCATACTTGCTGCAACGTATTCGGCCTCGACAGTGCTCAAAGCCACCGACTTCTGCTTCCTGTTCATCCATGAGATCGAAGCAGAACCAAGATTGAAGCAACATCCCGATGTGCTCTTACGATCCACCACACTGCCAGCCCAATCGGCATCAGTATATCCACGGAGTGTCACACTCCCGGCAGTGTATCTCAACCCATGGTTTATCGTGCCCCGAAGATATCTCAGAAGATTCTTGGCACCAACCCAGTGAAAATGATGAGGCTCAACCATTTGTTGACTCAAAGTGTTCACTGCAAAACATATATCCGGTCGGGTGTTCACTAAGAACATCAAAGCTCCTATGAGTTGACGATACTCAATAGGATTGGCCAAGATAGGCCCAGCAGCACTGCCACTCAACTTCTTAAAGTTGAGTTCCATCGGTGTCGACACGGACTTACAGTCCACCATTCCAAATCTTTCCAGAAGCTTCACAATGTATTTTCCTTGAGAAAGGAAAATCTCTCCAGGTCTCTGCCAGACCTCCATGCCTAGGAAGTAGTGCATCAGTCCTAGGTCCTTCATCTCGAACTCAGCAGCGAGCTCCCTCTTACATTGATGAATGAGAGGGTCAGCACCTGTCAGGAAGAGGTCGTCCACATACAGCACTAGAATGAGAGGCTTCTCCCGCACAACCTTGAAGTAAAGGTTCGGATCAGCATTACTTCGAGTGAAGCCCAGCTTCATCAAGTAACTATCCATCCTCTCGTACCAAGCTCTGGGTGCTTGTTTTAACCCATAGAGGGCTTTCTTCAACCTGCAGACATGAGTGTCTCGATCCTGAACTTCAAATCCCAGAGGTTGTTCCACATACACCTCTTCCTTTATTGCACCATGCAGAAAAGCGGTCTTGATATCCATCTGATGAAGACTCCATCCTTGCGTAGCAGCAAGGGCTATGATTGATCGAATGGTGGTATATCGTGCCACAGGTGCAAATATGTCATCATAGTCAATTCCTTCCTTTTGAGAGAAGCCACAGGCAACAAACCTTGCCTTAAACTTTTCAGCACTCCCATCAGATCCATGTTTGATCTTGTAGAGCCATTTAGCGGTGACAACAGATTTGTCCTTCGGTCTCGGGACCACATCCCAGACATCATTCTTCATAATAGACTCATATTCTTCAGGCATAGCATCCTTCCAAACTTGATGCTTGATGGCTTCCTCAAAAGATCCAGGTTCAGATTGTACAATAGTACTCATGGCAGCTAGATACCCTTGGTATCTACACTGCTTCTTGCTTTCTCGGAATGTCCCCCTTGGGGCAGCATGACCCTCAGCATCTTCGAGGGTGTCCCTGAGCCATGATGGTCTCTTTCCCAATGAAGGAGATGGATCAATAGGGTCCATTGGTCCTTCAATATCAGGCATTGTCTCATCCTGCGGTTCTTCCAGATTTCCAGGCCTTTCTTCATGATTTTCTCCAGATCTTGGAAGATCTACTACTTTCTTCAGGGAAGCATCTTTGTCAAAAGTGACATCATGGCTTATCTCTACTTCCCTTTGACCAGGTACATAGACTCTATAGGCCTTAGAAGTCTCACTGTAGCCCACAAACATTCCTTTCTTCCCAAAAGCATCTAGCTTACTTCTCTTTTCTTTCGGCACATGAAAATAGACAGGACATCCAAAAATTCTAAAATGTGAGACATCAGGTTTCTTACCAGAGAAAACCTCTTCGGGAGTTTTGGAGTCCAAAGCGGAATGAGGGCATCGGTTTTGAATGTACACAGCAGTATTTGCAGCTTCTCCCCACATAAACTTTGGTAGACCCTGGTCACATAGCATGGCACGGGCAGCTTCCACAATAGTCCTATTCTTGCGTTCAGCAACACCATTCTGCTCAGGAGTATATGCAGTGGTAGTCTCCCTCTTAATGCCAGCTTCTCTGCAAAAGTCTTTGAACTCATTTGACTCATATTCAGTGCCATTGTCACTCCTCAAAATCTTGATCTTCTTTCCGGTCATATTTTCCACCAAGGCTTTGAAGGTATGGAACCACATGAAAGCCTCATCCTTCTTCTTCAAGAAGTATATCCAGGTTTTGCGAGAGAAGTCATCAGTGAATGTCATGTAGTAAGAATATCCTCCCAGGGATGTCACAGGCAACATACCAGATAGATCAGAATGGACCAGTTGCAAAATATCAGATGTCTTTGTGACACTTGAGGGGAAAGGTCCCCTTGTATGCTTTCCTTCGGCACAGCCCTTACATACACCTTCATGATTATTTCCAAAGTCAGGCATCCCTATCACCACCTTCCTTGCTTCGGGAAGGGCCTTGTAATGAAGGTGTCCAAATCTTCGGTGCCAAAGTTCGGTTTGACGGATAGTATCACAAGTCATAGCTCCCAACGGACTACCTCCAACCTGGTAGAGTGTACCAACTCTAAAACCAATTGAGATAGCTTCCTTGAAGCTCTCCTTCCACATGAGCACCTTTCCATCAGAGAAAGTTACATTGAATCCTTTGTCTTCCATGGCAGATACAGACACAAGGTTCTTCTTCAATTTAGGTACATAGAGTACATCTTGTAAACGTAGGACTTGTCCTTGAGACAAGTGGAGGGTCACAGTCCCTGTCCCTTTCACAAGATAAGTGGCATTATCCCCAAGGATAATTTCTAGATTAGTATCCCTTTCAACCATATCAGAAAGTGCTTCCTTGAATCCGGTGATGTGTCTTGAGGCACCACTATCGATTAGCCAGACATCCATAGTGTCGGGCAGAGATGCAGCTGAGAGAGCAGATACAAGAATATACTCATTTTTTTTATCAACAACATTAGACTCCTCATACCTGGTATTTCTGGACCTTTTAGAAGGTTGATTGTTTCCTCCAAAGTGAGCCTTCCTCTTTCCTTTGGATTTGTCATTTCTTCGATTCCCATTCCTTCGATTGTTGTTGTTATCATCACTATCGGGAGAATCCTTCTTGAAGGGGCATTCTCTAGCATAGTGACCAGGCCTATGGCAGGTGAAACATTTACCCTTCTTCTCTTGAGTCCTTGTTCTTCCTTTGTCCTTAGAACCACCAGAGTTCTTCTTTTGGGAATGAGCACCATAGGCAGCATTTCTGTCATTATCGAATTCCTTCATCCTTGTTTCTTCTTGCATACATCTAGACAGAAGCTCATCAAAGTTAGGAATGGTATTATTGTTGAGAATGGTAGTTGTGAATACTTGCCATTCATATGGGAGTCCTCCAAGTGCGGTGAGAACCATCTCACGATCAGCTATTGTCTCCCCAATAGCCAACAGATTGTTCCTTGTTTCGGTCAATTTCAAAAAGAAGGTTTGAATAGATTCATCCCGGCCCTTCTTCATATTCTTCAACTTGTTCTTGAGGAATAACACTTGGTTCACATTGTTTACCTTGAACATAAGGATCAATTTGTCATACATCTCCTTGGATGTGCCTAGTTCAGATACATAGGCAACCAGACTCTTATGTATGGATTCCCTGATCAGCAGCTTTGCTCTGATTTCTCCCTTCTTATACTTGTTTCTAACAGCTGCAGTAGCATTGGATGGAGGTTCTTGAATCTTACCTGTCACATGATCCAAGAGATCATGATCTTCCAATTTGAGGTCTAATCTCATCTTCCAGGCATGGAAGTCATCACTTCCAGTCAGCTTGTCATTCTCCTTGAATTCAAGACTAGTGGAACCCATTTCTTCCGGTGGTGATTGCTAAAGATAGAGTTTGTCTTCACCTCACCTCTGATACCATGTAAATTTTTGTAGATGTTCTATGCTAAGAGCAATTTTACTTTTCTCACAGCAATCATACAAATAGTTAAGCAAAATGCAGATAGAACATATAAGTGGATCTTACAGAAGACAAATCAGAAACAGGAAAAATGTGGTGGTTCGTTACGGCGGTCAACAGGATGCTTCAACCAGCAAAGTCTCCTTGGTCAGCCAACCCAGCATGTGTCACGACGGTCCTCCAATCAGTAAACGAGTCAACCCAAGTCAACTCTAAAAAGGTCAATGCTGTCCTGAAAAAGTCAACGCAGGGCAGCAAGCTAAAAGTCAACGCAGCAGCAGATTGGTCAACCCTTTGACCTTGATTTCTGTGCCAAATAGTGCGGCCTTCCAAAATCGAACTTCCCACAAGTTTTCAGCCCAATCGGACCATGCGTTGACCAAAGTCAACGCTGGTCAAACTTTCTGCAAAACCCTAACTGCAGAAAATCGTCCTTCAACTCAGCGGTACTGTTTAGTCCTTCTTCTCCTTCACACGTGTGGCTGAACTCGTCCTCCAAGGAGCTCGTACTAAATCAGATGAGAGAAGATGTTGTGAGTTGTGTTGTGTTGAAATGCTCTCCAACTTTGCCTGTATTTATATTCATCATTGGGGCGTGTGACACATCTGCTAGGGGCGTGCAACCTTAAGGCCGACCTGCACATATAATTTATTAAGAATAATAAATTCAAAATAAATTTTCTGCTCATCGGATTAAAATCGATGAGGGCTGATGGCAGAAAGAGATAGCGTAAAGGAGTAGCGTACGGATGATAGGCAACAAGCAAGGAATGATGGCGTGAAGAACTGAAGATGTGCAGCGCAGAGAAATGGAAGAGCAAAAAATTGGCAGCGTAAAAAATGGAAAGCGGCAAAGGGTGAAGGACGGACAACGTATGTGGAGGATGGAGCGAAAGGAATGAAGAGGAGCAGCAACAGACAACTGGTAAAATTTGCAGGCACACAAATTTCAAATAATTTTCTTCAGCCAGCAGCAAAATTTTGCCAGTATCACTCAGATTTTCAAAATATTGATTTAGATGCACTTGAGATTCACACTTTTGCAGCAAAACCATGTCCAGATCTATAGGCGGAACTGATCCTAAGGCCAGATCTTACCCTCCAGGGCCTTGATCTGGCTCAGATCTAAAATTTTTATGGGAATCTCCCTGTAAACCTTGCACAAAAAAAAAAAAAAAAAAAAACGAGGAATCCAAACCCAAAAATATGCACAGAAAATAACCCCTAAACCTTGGAGAATATTTGCAAATTTACAGTGCTAATTTACAGATCATAGGCCCTCTTAGCCAGATTTAAAACCATTTTGCACAATAAATAAAAAGAGAAATTAAAATAGGCACAAGCCTAAGAAGACCCTGCAACAACAAAATTTCGTAAGATAACTTGGGGAATTAGGAAATAATGAGCTTTTTCAGATTTTCTGATATCTGAGAGTCGGCTGGTCTAACTGAAGACTTCCCCAAATGCTCAGATCTTGAAAAATGATCTCTGCACACTTAGATCCGAAATTTAGATTGATGGAGATTTAAAAAATAAACATGAGACTTTTCAGAAAAATAGATAACTAATATTTCTGTTAAATCAAAATGCAATTTTAGAAACCCAGAAAACTGCACAAGATACCTGTATGCATATTAATCCATAAAGACCATCAACCATCAAATGCCAATAGAAGTAGCAGAGTTTAGAGACAATATCACCACATGGATTTGGAAAAGGAACACCAAAGTTTGTAACCCCAAAGTTTTTATGCTTTATTCATCAAAAAATTATAAGAGCTTTCTAAAAACAAGTGCATAATTCAAAGATCGGGTGACTGAAACACTGACAAAGACCTCTAATTTATAGGTTAAAATCTCCAACGACTAGTTCAGTTGATCCTTGTCAAAATAATCTCGACCGTCGAAAAGATTTAATTATCTTTTAATTTGGACCATCGAAATTAGAATTTTGAGGAAATTCGAATTTATCATTTAATTCCATTTTAATTAACTATTTTTGAGTTAATTACCTCAAAATTTTGACTTTAACTTAACCACCAAAGCCCAAGGGCCAAAATTTATTGAAATTCTCAATATTCCCTTGGCCTGGGACGTTTAAAAATTTATTTTTTAAGGACCCACGAATTTTACCTTTGAAGAATTTTAACTCACCTAGGACCTAAAATTAATTAAATTTCTGGCTTAGGATTTTAAATTAATTTGGCCAAAAAATTTAATTAATTGACTGAGAGGGGATTTAAATATTTTTTCCAACCCTCTTTACATAAGATAAATACATTTAGACACATAAAGGGGGAATACCCATTCGTATAGACCCTCAAATATCTACCAAATTCTGCGACTCAAAACATGATCTAGTAGGCCAAGCAGCTTGTAATAAAATAATCTAGCCAATTAGCTAGGATTATTCCCTAACTACTTTTACAAAGACTCGATAGAAAACACTAGGACTCACTTAGCATCTTGATGACAAAATCCATCCTAGCTTTGGGGTGAGGCTGGAGGGGAAAACTCTATCGATCACTTGTGTCGAGAAACACAAGCGAATTAGTGAGACAAAAAAGCTCATAGTATAGAAATCGTCACCATAATACTAGGCTTACTTAGGTTGTTACATACACGATGGTCTTACTTAGATCATTTACATCATAAACATGCAGAATGGGTTTACATTTTCTATAAAACTGCCGACTGATGATGAAATTTGAAATGCGTGAACACGTCGAACATGATGAATCCCATTTGAAAAAATGGGGTGTACTATCGAGTCGTTGACAAAGTGTGGTCAACAAGTCTCAAATCCCAAAGTTTGCAACTGCTTGAGTTACAAACTTCTCTACTAGTTCAGTGACTTGAGTCTCAAACTTCTGAAGGTATTTTGCCCTAATATGCCCTATTACTTCATTTGGTGCTCCACATGGATTTACATGGCCTCCTATCCCAACCAAGTGTTGCTTGAATCTATTAATACCCCCTCCTTCAATAGATTTTTGGCAATATTTGCAGATCATTTTGCCATCAATCATATCACTATGAACCCATGCAGTATCCTTGGATTTTGGAGGCATGATGGCTACTACTTAGCTCAAACTCTCTGCTGTTCCACTACTCCAAGAAAAACTCAACACTCTCCAAGTTTCTAATCAAACTCACAAAAAAATCCAAATGAGATGTGTGGGGCAAATGAGGTGGGTGAGCTCTTTTTAAAGGCTTGGAGAGGGTGTTTTTAGAGGGAAACAACCCTTACTTTCCCTCCAGAACACCGAAAAAGCTCCCAAAAAGAATCTGTGTGGGTCTGCTGTGGCTTTGGCAATGAACATACTAGTTTATAACAGAATCGATCGATTTTACCATAAACCGTCTGGTTCCGTCATAAATCGACCGGTTTGATCCGGTTTTGTGTTTTTTTGTCTAAGTCGGTCCTTAAACCTTGTTTTTTACTTGGTTCGACTTGGTTGCCTAATGAACTGGCCAGTTTGACTGGTTTTTGGTTCATGCCGATCGATTTTTAAAACTACGTGTCCAACCCTCCTCTAGCTCCAACGCAAGCCTCAAGGAGCACGCAGACACTAGTAGTATTTGACCTTATAGTGGAGGAAACATGGGCTAAGGACATAAAGGCACAAAGGTTGATCCTCGAAGAAATTAAAGATCATTTGATTTCACATGTCACAAAAAAGACTAGATCTGAGGAAATGTTTGATGCCTTAGTATCGCTTTTTCAAAGTGATAACATGAGTCGAAAAATGATTGTCAAAACTAAGCTCAAAGAGTGCAAAATGAACCCCCCCTCGACAATGTAACCAATTGCCTTATGAGGATCACACATATTTGTGACCAACATGCAGCTATTGGAGAAGCTATATTGGATGCAGCACTAGTGAATGTTGCTTTGAATGGGTTCACCAATGCTTGGGAACCATTCATCATGGGCATCTGTGATAGAGAACATCTTCCCAATTGGGAGAGACTTTGGGATGACTGCATCTAAGAGGAGTTTTGTAAAGAGTCCACGACCAACAAGTAAGGAGGAGGAATTGCAAATGAAAACTTGGCATTAGTCACCAAGACGAAGAAGACAAAAGGGAAAGTTTCCATCAACAAGGGTGATAGTCAGGGAGAGGGACAACAGTTTGGGCATACGAGAGATATGAGCAAGATCAAATGTTATATCTACCATAAGCATGGCCACTTTGCTTCTTGATGTCACGAGGAAGAAGGGCAAGGGGAAGTTGCAAACATTTTTAGCGACAACAAAGACACAATTTAGCAAAGCTTGCTTCCAATTTCGAGAGTGACTTTTCACTCGTGTCTTGCCTTTCTACCAACAACATTGCTAGAAGTGCCTGGTACTTGGATAGTGGCGCCTCCCGCCACATGACAAAGGCTAGAGAGCTATTCCGTAGTTTTGCAGAGGACGACTTAGGGATCCATATTAAGCTTGGCTATGATGCCAAGTATGCAATGAAGGGATAGGGGACAGACTAGTTCCAACTTGAGTCAGAAGGATCCTCTGATGCGCATGAAGTGCTCTATGTACCTAGCCTAAAGAAGAACCTTTTGTCCATCTCAGTGATGGAGGATAAAGGTTATGAGGTAACTTTTGGCGGGGGCAAGTGTTCATCTGCCTGTTATTTTTTGTAGCATTAGATGTGTGTTCTAGCCACAAAATTTGGTGGAGAGGCTAGAATACATAAGATCTCCAAAACCCAGAATTTTTTATGGAAATTCCACATAGAGATGGCTTAATTAGATTATTACTCTATTTTTAAATATTTCCTAAGTTTAAACTTAGGGAATATGGCTAATTAATTAGAATTAATAAAGTCAAGGTGAAAATTCTCTAGAAACTCACAAAAATCGATCTAGAAATGATCTGAGCCATTGATTAAGATTTAATCATGGCCGTCAGAGTTCCAACAGGAAGACATAAGAAGGGATCGATGTGGTGATCGAGAATACGCCAGTCACTTGAAGAATTCGATTTTCCAGAGTAGTAGCAGTCAGTTGCCGGAGAGTTCGAGCTTCAGTGAGGCAACAAAGATAGTGAGGGGCAAGGACAATGATTCAGAGGAAGTTTTTCCAGATCCAGAGAAGCAGTAGCAAGAGGGTTGAGTTATTCCCAGTGAGGCAGTGCAGTGGCTTCAAAAAGGCAGTTCAATTTAGTTGAGGAAAAATTCGTTCTCAATTCTAGAGTGCCGGAGAGACAATTTCCTCAGCAGAGACAAGTAGAATGACTTCATCAGACATAGATTCGAGCCACACGTGTGGGAGACAACATAGAAGGGCTCACGCTTGGTTTGGACGACCAGTTTTCTGAAGGGAAGTTGTGCCAGGATTGTTTGTGGAAGAAGGGTAATTCCCTTAGATAATTTTGCTCAAATTTTCTTGATGCTTGTATTGCCAGTTGGGCATCCATAGATTGTACTCAGATTTTCACTGTTGCTTAGTAATAAAAACCCTCACTATTGCACCGGTTTTCCCAAGTTGGTTTTTTTCGGGGACATTTGTCCAAAAATAGTGGTGTCAATTTTTGTGTGTGTTATATAGTATTTTCTCAATTTCCAGCGTTATTTTTCTTGCACAATTTATTTGTTAAAATCACAGTGTGAATTGTTTGGTATTTGCCATAGCAAACTGCAAATAAATTGTTAAATAGACTTAACAATTATGAAAATAATTTCCAGTTGCTGTGATAGATGAAATTTTCACGTGGTATCAGAGCGTAAGTAATAACCCAGGAAGCTTAAAGGCGAAGAGGAAAATTTCGCTGCTCAGAGGGAGTAGCAGGCCGAAATTTTCAGAGGCAGAGCGTAAGTAATAACCCAGGAAGCTTAAAGGCGAAGAGGAAAATTTCGCTGCTCAGAGGGAGTAGCAGGCCGAAATTTTCAGAGGCAATGTAGTTCATTGATAGTTTGGCTGAGTTGTTGGGGCAACAATTCGATTTTCAGTTGCAGGATGGCAGAAAAACCGAGTTGTCCAGATTAGTGATTCCAATAGTCAAAGTGAGCAACTGCAACTCTAATTTTCGCTGAGCAGATTCCTTGGTTGGACGCAAAGGGTTTTGCAGCAGCAGAACCAACGTTGGGTTGAAAAGAAAAGCACACACATAGAGGGAGATTTGAATTTCTCTTAGAGGATTTATGGCCAAGAAATCTGATTTTTCCAATTGTAGTTTGGCAGTAGCAACTAGCAGAACCACGTATTGCAGGAGGGAGTGCAAGTTTGTAATATTCCTAATTAGCGATAGCTAATTGGAATATTTGCTTTTGTATAGTTTTGCCGTCTATAGTTTGTAAATAAATAAAAAGTGAGTCGAGAGGGTCTAACTCACTTAAGTGAAATAAAACGTCCTCCTAGTAGCCCAACGTTATGACTTAAGGGGAGCCAAGGGGGGGCCAAACACCACATAGAGGAGGGGGTCCACGTACACTCTAGAAGCTTCTGCACAGATGAGGATGAGCACGTGAGGAGAGAGAGGATACGTTGGGGTTTTGGAGGGAAACCAACGCTATAAAATATGGAGGAGCCTCCTCATTTGATTTATTCTGGAGTTGATGATTTTGAGTGAGACGTTTGTCTTCTTGAGCACGCTGGTTGTTTAGCCTGTCTGCAACACTGTTTAGTGCATTGAGTGTCTTCGGTCGGAGATCTCGCCCTTAGCCCCGGGGGACATCGAGTCCCTGCTCGGGCAAGGTTAGTTTTTCAGTATTTTGTGAGTAGTTTTGTTGTTTGGGTTTGTTGCGGAGTTGGAGCTTATAGAGACTGTGCAGTCACTGGGAGAGAGGACGCAGTCCATTGTGGAGGTGCTTCGGATTGGGGTTTCTTCAGGTGATTCAGTCGAGATTTTGAGCAGAGGGTCAGCCTTTGCCTGCAGGAGGATTTTGGCGGAGTTTGAGGTGGTGTTTCAGCTATTTCCATTTAGCCTCTGCGCAAAGCCTTGGATGCCAGCGTAATTTCCTGAGGAGGCATTTTCTGGTGATTTTCGAGGGTTGGCCATCTTTGATATGGTTTCTAGGTTTTGTCCGGATTGGTGAGAAGAAGAGGTTTGCAGATTTTCAGCTCATTCCGGCAAGGGGATCAACCCCTAGTCTTCATTCCATTCCAGCAGTAGCAGCTACACGACAGTTTTCTAGCAGCTGGGACGCAGTTCATAGAGCAGCCATTTCCTGTATTTTCTGAGAGTGTTTCTTCACTTGCCTTGAGCAAGATTAGGTGCCATCACTCTGATCACCTATTGTACTTCATTATATTTCTCAGATTAATAAAATGGCTCAGCATTTCCTCTCTATGTTTTCTGGATGAGTTGCCGTAACTACTCTCTCTGTTATTATATGTCTGCTGCACTGTTATTTATTTATATTTCTGAGCATTCTAGTTCTATACCACTTGGTGTGTTTATCTTTCACTCTTAGACAGAGTCTGGAAAGGGCCAGGTAGCCTCCAGATCTCGTCCTCTCTCAGAGGCAGAATATCCGGTAAATGCCCTCCCAGTCCATCTCTGGTTGGAGTTTGCCGTGTTTTAGAGATATCCCCAAAATGGGATATTACAAAGTTGCAGAGTAGTTGCCGAGCAGAGGAAGAGGGAGTTTTCAGACCAGAACAAAGATGGCCACAACTGGGCTTAGGGACCAAGATAGATTGGAGGGTGCCTCCAACTATGTCATCTGGAAGGCAAGGATGCTATTCCTTTTGGATGAATATGGTCTGAAGCCCTATGCAGAGAGTGTGGTAGCTTTTCTCCAGGATGGAGACCAGCTCAAGGAGTACAGGAAGGAGATGGCTAAGGCCAAGAGGGTGATTTTGGATGGAGTTCGAGATCATCTCGTCTCACATGTGGCAGGGCATGCAACAACCAAGGAGGATGTGGGATGCCTTGGCAGAGCTGTTTTAGAGATCTTCCGAGAATCGAAAGATGTATCTCCAAGAGAAGATGAGGAGCACACGGCTGCAGAAGGGCGCGAACATAGATGCCTTTCTCACTCAGATTCAGGAAGTTCGAGATTAGTTGGTAGTTGTTGGGTCAACTCATCAGCCCACGATGCTGGTACGATTGGCACTAAGTAGTGTCTCAGAGGACTGGCAGGTATTTGTCCAGAGTATCTTGGGCAGAGATGCCCTGCCAAGGTGGGACATGATGTGGTCTAATATGCAACAGGAAGAGTTGAAGAGGGCTCTATTGAAGAGCACTATCAGTGGCAACAACAAGGGAGTGAAGAGTGAGGAGGAGAATGTGGCTCTTGCATCCAAGGGGAGCAGAAGAAGAATGACCCGTTGAAGGTCAAGTGCTTCAGGTGTGGCGAGTATAGCCTCTACAATACCCTGTGTCCTCTCAGAAAGAAGGACAAGCAGGGGAAGTAGGACCAGCAGGCAGCGTCCGCAGAGATTGACAAGCTATCTTCCTGGTTGGAAGAAAAGTTTGCCATGATTGCCCATATACCTCTAGGTGTGAGGTGGGGTGACTTGGAGTTGTAGCCCCAAAGAGCTATAGACTTGGGTAGGGTTCTTGAGGAGTCCACCTCATGGATCATTACCTGGCTACGAGGGCCCACAGTGTTCAGTAGCAGGATGGATCAGTGTCAGAGGTGCAACCAGAATTCCAAAGTGACAGTTGTAGACTAGTAGCGGTCAAATGCTGGGAAGCACAGTGCAGAGTTAGCAATAGAACAAATGCAACATTAGAGTTGCACAATGGTTGGTGGGCAGTGGAAGATAGTCAGAGTGGCCAGACATCAACAACGTGACAGGAGATGATACAAAGACAGGGTGTTGTGGCATGGTGTGCAACACTAGATTATTAGTCGATTTCTAAATATTTCCTAAGTTTAAACTTAGGGAATATGGCTAATTACTCAAAATTAATTAAGTCAAGGTGAGAATTCTCTAGAAAGTCACATGGATCGATCCAGAAATGATTTGAGCCATCAGTTAAGATTTAATCTTGGCCATTGGTCGAAGGGATCGATGTGGTAATGGAGAATACACCAGTCACTTAGAGAATTCAATTTTATAGAGTAGCAATAGTCAGTTGTAGGAGAGTTTGAGCTTCAGTGAGGTAGCAAGATAGTGAGGGGTAGGGATAGTGATTTGGAGGAAGTTTTTCCAGATCCGGAGAGGCAACAACAAGAGGGCCAAATTATTCCCAGTGAGGCAACACAGTTGCTTCAGAAAGACAGTTCGATTTAACTGAGGAAAAATTCGTTCTCAATTCCACAGGCCGGGCAAAGGGTCCAGAGACAATTTCCTCAGCAGAGACGGGCATAACGACTTCATCAGAGGCAGATTCAAGCCACACGTTTGGGACACAGTGCAGAAGGGATCACACTGGGGTTTGGACAACCAATTTTTTGAAGGGAAGTTGTGCCAAGATTGTTTGTGGAAGAAGGGTAATTCCCTTAGATAATTTTGCTTAGATTTTCTTGCTGTTTGGATTGTCAGTTGGGCATACATAGATTGTACTCAGATTTTCACTGCTACACCGTTTATTCCAAGTTGGGTTTTCTGAGGACATTTGTCCAAGAATAACGGTGTCAATTTTTGTGCGCTAGTATTTTCTTAGTTTCTAGCGCTATTTTTATTTCGCAATTTATTTGTGAAATTCATAGTGTGAATTATTTGGTATTTGCCGTAACAAACTGCAAATAAATTGTTTTAACAATTAGGAAAATAGTTTCCAGTTGCTGTGATAGATGAAAATTTCACACAACCTAGAGGGAGCCATTTTAGAGTCATGCATGAAGGAGAAACTAGTAGCAACAATGTAGAAAAAGAGAAAGAAGAGGAGTTGATGTGACATTGATTCGAGAAAGGGAAGCCAAAGACAAAGAGATGGAGGTATGCAGAAATAAAGACTAGGTAAACCAACACATTGTTTCTTTTATGTATCAGGGGATTGTAATCTTCTTTCAGGTAGCAGCCTGAAAAAGAACAGGTGGGATCCTGTTGAAGTGGAAGTAGGAGCTTCCAAGCAAGTTGTAGCTTGCAGAACAGATTGAGGTAGGAGCCTCCTGCAGGTAGAAGCCTGTAGAAAATTAATGTAAAAGAGGGAGTAGGAACTTCCCAGTAAGCTTGCAAAATAGTAGAGAGGTTGAAGCCTCCAAAGTTTGATGTAATAGAGGAAGTAGGAGCTTGCCTTTGCATCACAATAACAACAAATTTGTGGTTTTCTCTCTTTATGGGTTTCCACTTATATTTGGTGTCCACATGTGTTGATTTTATTTACTATTTTTTATGTTGTGGTTTACATGTTAAATGCTATCATTTGTTCCTTATTTCCACTGCATGGAAGTTAGTAATCTCAACATATTTGTGGGTTAAAGCTAGTTTAGTTTTCAACTCTTTACTTAGTAAAAATTCACAAATTAGTTAGTTGGGTTTTAAGAAAACTAACATGGTATCAAAGCCATGTCTATGAGTGAAGATCATCACCATTTTTTTGACCTCAGGAACATGTTAAGGTATAGAGGGAAGGCACAACATAGTTGAAGGGTTGCGCTAAGGTTTCTAACAGTGCAACCTAGTTTTTTAACCCATAGAGCGCATTTTCGCCAGTCATACCAGTGCACTAGGGTTTTTGAAGAGTTTGACTAGCATAATGTCTTACCAGGGTTTGAGACCAGAGCACAGTTTGGAGGGAGCAACTAATTTCTACCCACGGAATGAGAGGATTACAATTGTGCTTGAGGAGTAGGGTGTGAAGGAGTTTGTGGAGGGCCCACCAGTCACACCAACTGACCCCTAGCATTTGGCTCAACCTAACAAGAATGATGCCAGAGTGAGAAGGATCATTCTTGAGGGAGTCAAAGACCATATTGTACCAATATTTCCGGCAAGAAGAATGCCAAGGAAATGTGGACAACCATTTTGAACCTATACCAGGGCTCAAGCGAGGCCGAAAAACTCGTGCTCAAGGACAAACTAAGAAACATCCGGATGGGAAAGTTTGAGCCCATAATCATTTATCTCACCAAGTTCACCTAGGTGAAAGACGAGTTGGCCAATGTGGGGGAGACAATTTTGAAGTAGATTTGATGAACCTTGCTCTATTAGAGCTTCACAAATCATCAGACAATTTCTAGGATGTTGTGTGTGGCAGAGAGAAGCTTCCAAGCTGAGAGCGATTGTGGGGTGATTGTGTCTAGGAGGCCACAGTGCAACACAGATAAGAATGACGTGTGCAAGGGTTGCACACTTGGCAAGTATGCCAAGACGTCTTTTCCGATCAGTGAAAACTGAGCCAAGGACATCTTGGACTTGGTTCATTTGGACATATGTGGTCCATTCTCCTCTCCATCCCTCATGGGATACAGGTGCTACATCACCTACATTGATGACCATTCAAGGAAGATGTGGATCTTCTTCATGAAGAAGAAAGATCAGGTGTTCTCGAAGTTCCATGAGTTCAAATCATTGGTGGAGAACCAAACAGGAAAGAAGGTCAAAGCATTGAGATCAGAGAATGGAGGGGAGTACATCTCCAATGGCTTCAAGGATTTGTATGCCAAGGTGGGAATCAAGAGAGAGCTCACCACACCCTATAACCCTCAACAAAATGGGGTGGTAGAAGGCAAAATCAAGAGCATTGTTGGAGCGACCAGGGCCATGTTGCATGACAAGGGACTGCCATTTTTCCTTTTGGCAGAGGCACCTGCCACTGCATTTTATCTGCAGAACAAGAGTCCACATAAGGTGCTTGGACGAGTTACATAGAGGAGGCATTCAACTATAAGAAGGCGGATGTCTCACACTCCCATATTTTTGGTAGTTTGGTTTACTGCCACGTGCCTTTAGAGAGTTGGAAGAAGCTACAACCTATAGCGGAAAAAGGTATTTTTGTGGGCTATAGTGAGACATCCAAGGCGTATATGGTGTATGTACTAGCATAGAGCACTTCCAGATTTTTGGCAGTTTGGTTTATTGCCACGTGCCTTTAGAGAGTCAGAAGAAGCTACAACCTACATCGGAAAAAGGCATTTTTGTGGGCTATAGTGAGACATCCAGGGCGTATATGGTGTACGTTTAAGCATAGAGGAAGACAACTATCAGGCGTGATGTTAAGTTTGAGGAGGAAAGGGCTCTTGGGAAGTCCTTAGAGCATGAGCAGGCTACAACACAGGTGGAGGAGTTGCAAGCTCCTAAGCAGGAGGCTCAACCAACCCCTTAGGCCACGTCACAGCCAGTTGTTGGGCAGGCCGTGCAACAGTCAGATGGGGAGGTTTTGCATGAATTGGAGGAGAGGGAAGAGCGAGCAGGGGCCACTCCAATAATGACACCTGGCACAGGCGGAAGGAAGACGAGGTGGGATGATCAGTTTTTCAGGAGGCTCATGAAAGGGTTAGGGCACCCATCTCCAAATTCAGGCAGACTAAACAACCTCAGAGTTATTCAGGTTTTATGGGATTGATGACTAAGACCATAGACACAAAGCCTTCTAGCTATAAGGAGGCAACTTCTTAACAAGTTTGGTGTGATGCTATGGTGGAATACTCCTCCATCATGCAAAATGATGTCTGGGAGATTGTGCCAAGACTGAAGGGAATATTTGTGATTGGATCTAGGTGGGTCTATAAGGGAGCGTGGAGAAGTACAAGGCTAGATTCGTAGCCAAAGGGTTCTCTCAGGTGGAGGGCATTGACTATGATAAGACTTTTGCACCCGTGACTTGTTATTTGTCCATCAGGACCATTACAGCTCTTTCAATGTAGATGGGGTGGAAGATCCACTAGATGGATGTGAAGGTTGCCTTCCTTAACGATGTGGTTGAGGAAGAAATTGACATAGAGCATCCAGAGGGGTTCGATGCACATAGGAGGGAGATGCATGTGTGCAAGCTCAAGATAGCTTTATATGGGCTCAAGCAGGCCCCACGAGCGTGGTACTCTTGCATTGACTACAATCTTTTGGGATTGGGCCTTCACCAAGAGTGAAGTTGACCCTAACCTTTGCTACATTATGGTTGGGGTCAGCCTCTCATTCTTGTGTTGTATGTAGATGGCCTCATATTGATAAGGGACAAGAAGCTCATCAGTGATTGGAAGAAGGATCTTGCAACAAAGTTTGACATGAAGCATATAGGGCTTAAGCACTATTTTGTTGGGTTGGAGGTTTGGCAAGGAGATGGACAATTTTTCTTGGGATAGGGAAAGTACGCTTTGGAGATTCTCAAAGGGTTCAACATGTAGGATTGCGGACCCATGGCCACACCTCTGGTGACAAATTGAAGGAGGATAGACATAAGTAGAGCAGAGTGAGTTGATGCCACTCTCTATAGGCAGCTTATCAGGCCGTTGATGTACCTGGTGAACACATGACCAAAGATTTGCTATGTAGCGAACTAGTTAAGTTAGTTCATGTTAGAGCCTACTAGAGTACACTGGGTTGTTGCTAAACATATCCACAGGTACCTGAGAGGCACATCAGATTATGGGTTGATGTACAAACAGGTTGATGGAGTGAAGTTGGAAGGCTTCATAGATGTAGATTGGGCAGAGTGTTCCATAGGCAGAAAGAGTAATTCAGGTTACGCCTTTAGTGTTGGGTCAACAATTGTTTCCTGGTTCAGTAGAAAGCAGAGATCAGTGGCACTAAACTCAACAGAGGCTGAATACGTGTTTGCCATCCGGGCAACTTGTGAGGCCATCTAGTTGAGGACATAGTTTTAAAATCTGCAATCGGTGACCGGATTGTTCCACCTAATAAACCGGGTTTCAAACTGGAATTGGTGACCGGATCAGTCTACCTAATAAATCGAGTTTCAAACTGTAACTGGTCAAACCAGGACTGGTCAGATCTTAAAGAATCAATTTAAAAAAAAAATACATGAAATAATTGGTTTTTAATGAAAAAAAACTATTTTTAAGATTTAAAACCATAATTCCAAACCAATAGAGACAAAATATGCAAAGTTTGCTCATCTATATACCATGTGAAGGTGAATATATCAAAATGGCACCGATTGTAATACATATCATCGACAAAATGCATAAGCATGAGGCTCTAAATGGTTTATGAAGTCCAAAAACAATTCTCTAAGCTATGGGGCCATTGGCCTACTACAAGACTACAAGTCTACTGGTACATATTAATGATCATCAACACTACTAGGCACAAGATCATCAACAGGAGCTACATAAATATCATCTGGAGCAGAGTCCGAGGATGCCTCATCCTCATCTGCAATCTCAGTAGTAACACTGCCACCAATAACAATAGAAGTGGGCCTAATGGAACCACTAGTTAGTCGAGTTGCACGACTAGTGCCTTCCATTGGTTGTTTGCCTTTGCTTGACAACTCCAAACTATCTCCAAAATAGCTCCAAGTTCAACTCCAAGCCTCTAAGATGACTTTTCCAGCAAAAATTCAACACTCTACAAGCTCCCAATGAAACTCACAAAAACTGCAACCGAGATGTGTGAGGCAAATGAGGGGGGAGACGTTCTTTTATTGGCTTGGAGAGGGTGTTTTTAGAGGGAAACAACCTTTAGTTTCCCTCCAAACCACTTTAGAAGCTTCCAAAAACTCACATGGTGGGTCCACGACAGTCGTGGCAATGAACCGACTGGTTTATGACGGAACCGACAAGTTAGGTCTGATATTTCTAGACAATTGGCGAAAGGGTGGCTCTGACCGAGTTTTTTGGCCGGTTCAGATAGTTTTGCTAGTGAACCGGCTGGTTTGACTGGTTTTCGGATTAGACATGCTGATTTTTAAAACTATGGTTGAGGAAGCTGCTTGTTGGGCATTTTAGTGAGAGGTTGGAGCCTACAGTCATACACTTTGATAATCAGAGCTGTATTAAGCTCTTTGACAATTCAGTGTTCCATGACCGCTCCAAGCACATTGAGATCAAGTACCATCATATCAGAGACTGTGTTCAAAGGGGCAATATCAGACTTCAATACATTCCTACAATAGAGTAGACAGTAGACATATTGATCAAGGTTTCGCCTAAAGGGAGCTTTGTCTATTTCTAAGTTGCAGGAAACGTCCTCCCCACCCTTCTTTCAGGCAAAAAACGAAATGGAAACGGGGAAACCCGTATTGTACGACTTGGAAACGCGTTTCCGACCGTACTGGTACGTTTCCCGTACGGGAAAGGTTGCCAATATGGCCGGAAATGTGTTTCCCGGCCGTACAACTGCGTTTCCTCCCAAAACAATGTTATTTTTTTCGGATTCGTGCAATGTATTATTATTTTATTCGTTTTATTTGTGTCTTGGATGCTTCGCTTCTAATGATCAAGCCTATGGCCCTAGTATTTATATGTGATTCATGGTAATGTTAAATTCTTAGAGTAAAAGTTCCTTTTTATTTAAATTTTTAACATTACCATGAAATGACTCAGGATGTTTGAGAGTGGTTCCGACCTCATTGGATTTCATATGGAGAAAGTAGAATTTTAGATCTCATTCAAAATCCAGCAGACTTATTAGTTTTTCAGGATTTCAGGATTGGGTGATTGCAATGTTTCCATCGGATTTTGTCATGTATTAGGGTATGGAACTCATATTTAATCAAGAGCACCAATCCCCCTATGTACCTTGATGTTAGTGACATTGGTTGTCAAACTCCTCTATCATGACCCTACTAAAAATGTACCAATCACTCAAACAAAATCTTGACTTGACATGCTCATAGTCTTTATTGTACTTGCAGCCTCATAGTCTTTATTGTACTTGCAGCCTCATATATATAATAAAGGCTGATTCTGAGATTTTGATATATAATAAAGGTTGGTTTTGCATATTTCGATATTGCTATTTTTATTATGTTTCTGTTATCATTCATGAGTAAATGTATTGTAACTTGTAATAGTTTATGCTTTGAATTTATCATGTATGTTTTATGATTTCACATAACATTTCTTAAATGTCCTAAATTCTAATATAAATTTAAATTAATATATATATATATATATATATCACGTTTCCCTGTTTCCAAAATTTGGGGAGGTCACGTTTCGTATCGCTTCCCATTTCGGAAACTCGTTTCTGTTTCCCCGTTTCGTGCAACTTAGGTCTATTTCAGTGACAAACTAGGTGTAGTTCAGAACACCTTCCTCTCTAAGAGGGAGTGTTAAATGAAGTTAGAGGAGGAAGGGTGGCAATCTAGTGTTCCATGACCGCTCCAAGCACATCGAGATTAGGTACCATCATATCAAAGACTGTGTTCAGAGGGGCAAGATCGGATTTCAACTCATTCCTACAACAGAGTAGGCAATAGACATATTGACCAACGCTTTGCCTAGAGGGAGCTTTGTCTATTTTAGGTACAAACTGGGTGTAGTTCAAAACAGCTTCTTCTCTAAAAAGGGGTGTTAAAATGAAGTTAGAGGAGGAAGGGTTCAACTTGATTTAGCAGGTGCACTAAATTTGGCAGAAGGACCCACAAGTGGGGCCAAGGCACAAATTCATTTTTTCTATTGTTTTTTGACTTGGGAAAATTTGAATTTTCCTGTAGCAATCTCAACTGTCTAAGGAGATTTAATCTCAGCCCTTCGTGGCAGTGGTGGGCCTAGGTCGACTTCTAAGAGGGAAAATGGCGCAAAACTTGGTCATTATGCATTAGATCAGTGTGTTCTCACTTCAGGAATAGAGCTGAGGGATTTCCAGCACTAAAACTTTCTTCTCAGTGCACACCAGCAAAGGAAAGAAGGCCGTACAACCATCATTACTATCAGAATTGTGTTTCCAACAGCTGAGTGAGTGTGCTTGTGCAGAGTAGCTGCACAGAAGGCAGTGCGAGAGTGTACAAAACTCATGCCTCGCAGAAGAGGAGGCAAAGTAGGTTATTAAGTCTAGTTGGTGCGTAGAAGTGTGCTGGTGGTTTTCTGAATTTAATATTGCTGAAGAAAAAAAAGGGAACACACAGTTGCAGGTTTTCCCAAGTTGGGGTTTCTTGGGTAAATTTGTTGTGTATTGTTTTCTAGTGTGTTTGTCTTCATTTGTTCCTTATTTCTGCTGCATGGTAGTTAGTAAACTCAACATATGTTGGTTGATGTAGCTCAGACAGGGGTTCTAGCCTCGGGTGGTGTCAATGAGGCTAAGAACACAAGAGCAGAAAGTATCTCCAAGCCCAAGTTATTCTTTTGAATGGAAATGTCTTAATTAAATTAATTAATCAGTTTTAATTATTTTCCTAAGTTTTAACATGGGGAAATAGATTAAGTAATTAGTAGTAATTGAGACATGGTCGATTTTCCTTTAAAGACTTCAAGTAAAGTTTCCAAGTGATCTTAGCCATCGATTTATCATTTCAGATCTAGATCTTGGCCGATGATTTCTCAACGAGACATCATAAAGGAAATTGATGGGTAGTTTTGGAGATAAATTCATTGTAGTGAAGAGGGCACAATGATAGCATGGGGTTTGACACGTGAGGGTTTTAGCAGCAGTTGAAGCAGAAAATATTTCCAGAGTTTTCTTTGATCAGTGTTCTTCTTGTTTCTGAGATCCGGAGGAGGAGTTCTCCCAGAGTTATTCTGCAGACAGAGAGGCTGAGGTTGCCAAGAGAGGCCGTACGAGTTGCCAATTTAGCAGATCAAGATTTCCAGTTGCAGAGCAAATTGCAGGAAATGGCTGATTGCAAGAATTCGATCAGATTACAAGAATAGCAGTGCGAATTGCAGCAAAGGTTGTGTCAGGTTGCAGAGGGAGGCCATGAGCATTCTAGTGGTCAGATTGACCTGTGGAGGTGATTTAATATTTTTTGCCGGAGCTTTGTCATGGTTTGGCAAACAGTTGTAATATTTATCATTTGCAGAATTTGTTGAAGAATAATAATTAACCCTCAGATTTGAAGAACTGGTTTTCCCTTTGGGGTTTTCTAGGGACGTTTTGTCAGAAAATATTGTGTCCATTTTGTGATTGGTTTTCTTATCATAGTTTATGCAATTTATTTAATTGGTGAAATTTGCAGTTGTGTTTTATTCGCTATTTGCAGTGAATAATTTGCTGGGGCAAATAATCTGTTTAAAGATAAGAGAATAATAACCAGATTAATTGCAATAAAATTTTCACAGCGTATTTGTGGGTTAAAGTTAAAGTTCAATTTTCAGCTCTTTGCTTAGTAAAAATTCACAGATTAGTTAGCTGGGTTTAAAAAAAACTTACCTAATGCATCCAAATGTTGATGCTATTGGGCTTCTGATGATTCATTGGATTGCCAATGTGCTCATTGGTTTTCTAATTGTCACAAAATAAGGCAGAAGGAGGTCATTGAGCAAGACCTAGTTGGTCAAGCATCATTCATATCTAGGCAAGATGCTTCCTTACATGAATTGCACCATCATTTTTGGCTTTAGTGGAGAAGAGACCCACATGTTGTTGCTTCATGGAAAACCAACAAACTAGAGAAGGACCAAGAGAGAACAGGTATCCTGAGAGTTTTGCTTGTGTAGATCCCGTGCTCGGTGGATTTCAAAAAAACTGAGTTGAATGTGAGGGGTGTGCCCTCAAGATAGCACAAGATGTGTTTAATGACTTGCTAGTGACTCCCATGAGGCCCTTGCATGTAGCAAGAATGCATATCAATTGCTGAGGAGATATATAGTCGACAATGTGTAAGATAAAGTAGATTGTTGATCTAGAGATTAATAGAGTGGTGCATCAAATACAAGATAAGGGCACTTGATCTGGAACTTCATCTTTGAAGCAGTTGGAATAGTTGCTGGTTTGCAATTTTCCATCCAAAAGTGTCAAAAGATCCAAGGTGTACTAATGCTAAGAAAGGGAAACCCCAATTCCCAACAAAGATCTAAGAAATTTGAAGTTCCCAAAAAGAGAAAAACAACCCTAATTCAGTGATTTCAAGAATCCTTAAGCTGCTACATCATGCCATTGATCTTGTTTGTCAAAAGCAGATCATCCACATATAGCATAGCACAAGGTTCCATGAAACAAGGGGCTTCTGTTGTTGTTCCGGTTCTCCTTAAGGAAGGAGTAGAAGAGTATCCTTGAAGAACAAATATAGCCCACATAGGCATTGATCATGACCTTGCTGCAAGAAGTGGAACATGGTTATTAAAAGTTGGATGTAGCAGTACAAAAATCCGAGTCAATAGTCACCACACAACAATTTGAAAATATAGTTATAGATGAACTTGAAAGTTGAAACAATCATACTGGCACTTCAATATGAGAGAGCAATAGTAGAGGCCCACTCACTTTACAACTCAACTACAACTTTTTTGTAACACAAAACCTCTGCAGATGATTTGTTATTGGTGGAATAGATCATGTCTCCCAAGACAATAGTGGAAACATTTTAAAAGAGTGACCTCTTTCATTTTAAAACCATCCTAAACATATCTTCTAGGATGGGAAATTTGAACTTGACAATCAGCAGATAAGAACACAGGTTCTTTAAACACAAGAACCCATAGAGATGCTGTGGCAACTATGCTGTAAGATGTGGAACTCATAGAACCAACTATTGAGGCCAAAGAAAAAAAGGAAAAAAAAAATCTTGAAGACAACCAAGTTAAAAAGAGAAATATACCAATATCAGGGGAAATGGATAGTAGAACACCCAACCAAATCAGCAAGGAAGTAATGCAGTGAAGGAAAAATAGTTGAAAACCTGGGTTGTCTAAGACGAAAAATGAGGAGTTGACAACAAACACTAGCTACTACAAGGAGAGTGTGGGGGAGAAAGGTGGAGACAAAACAACAATATTATATATTGAATATTTTAACCCTGCAGGTAATGCAAAGGTGCAAGAATACATTAAACTCGATTTTTCTTGGTTGAAAAATGCTTCCTAGCCCAACTTTGTATAAGCTCAGTAGCTAATGTACGAGATTGAAGATAGAAAGAAGTGGGTTTCTTTTCTCCTCCGGATGCATATCCCCTACATTTATGCATCTCCGAAACTTGGTGGAACATAAAGGAACCCAAAGAAGAATGGAGTCACTGGATTTTCCAGGCGTGCCATTGGGAGAGGTGGAAATGGAACAACATTTCATTATCCATGGCATTGCCAAACCCATATTTGGAAGGAGTTGTTGCTAGAGGGAGTTAGCTGGCAGTTAGTCTACACTGCTTCAGGGCAGCCAGCTATAAGGCTGGGCATGGAAGGCAGCAGAGATGTTGTTGCCCAGTTGTGTAGAGGCAACATATTGCGGGCCATGCAGTGTGCGGTCCTCACAAATGTCGTCCAGCTAATTGGCTTGTTGGGTTTGTCTAGAGATAACATGGATTGTACTCTCCTTTTGTATTTTGAGTTTCACTACTTGAAGTGTCACCAATTTTGGGCTCCCGTGCTATTTAAGAGAAGGCATACCATCTCAAAGTTGTAACTCTTGTGTCCCGTAGATCATTTGATCTTGTGAACAGTTAGGAAAAGAGGAAATAATAAGTCAGTACAATATAAATAAAAGGTTTTATAACATTGATCTTATATAAGGATGTGAGTATATGTTGGAAATTGGAATGCAGAAGACAGAAATGGACCCATGCAATAAATTACTGCTTCCAAGTACTAACTCATCTCATTTCCTTGCTAATACATTGTGCCGCTGCTTCTTGTATGAGAGTTATCGTTTAGCAAGTTACCCTAGAAATACTGATCTCGTATACGATGTGCTGTTTTCTGGAGACAAATTTCATAAAGGGCTCCTTCATTATAGAGATATTCTGATTTGTTTCCCTTACTTGGGGATTGGAGCAGGAACACCTATGCTGTAATGCCTTGCTTTTGTTGATTGTATAAATCTTTCAATTATTTGGCCATGCCATTGCTGGTAGTAAATAAAATTTTTTGACATCTAATTTTACCTAAATATTTTTAACTTTATTATGTTATAATTTTGTTATTATTCTCTTTCTTCGGAGGAAAATCTAGTGGGGAAACTGAAGGGATGTTTCCCCACCTGTAGCATCCCTAGTAAACCTATTGGTGTAGATTAGTGTGCCTAACCTAATGAGATTTGAACCAGGCATGTGCTTGTTGAATTTTCTACAAGGTGGCAGTAGAAAACAATTCCCTGATCTGATAGTTACTATCTAATGATCTTTAATCAATTTATCTCCTGCCATTGATATCATTGAGCATTTATACACAGGAAAATATCAACAGTAAATGCACTGGAAACAGTAAAGATCAGAGAAAGACAGCCATGCACAATTGAGATAATATTTTCACCTTGGGAAACTCAACCTTGGGAGAAAACCCAACAACTTTTCTTAGGAGAAATTATTTTTTAGCAAGGTTTACAAATCAACATTTTGTCTAGAAATCTGTGGCAAGTACAAATACAAATCCAAATACCAGTGAAAACCTGGTCAAAGTAGCAGCTGGTAAATGTTGGTCAAACAACCCAAAATGCCTAGAAGTCAATGCTGGTCAAATAGTCAACCTGTGGTCGAAATTCGACCCTGTGGCTCCTGCAGTCAAAATTTGGACTTGCAACTGCTGCGATCAACTATGTTGAATATGATCAAATTCAGCCCTGCTACTCCTATGGTCAAATTTAGCCCTATGGCTCTTACGGTCAACTATGGTCTAATTCTTGTGCATGTGCAGCCCTCTTGTAGCTCAGTCAACCTTGGTCAAACTCAGCCTAAAACAAACAGTCACTTCATCTTCCTTTTCTCCAGACATGCAGCTGTCCAAGAGGGGCCTCAGATGAAGAAGAAACTCACTTGATTGGAAAAAATGAGATGCCACATCATTCATATATACTAGTTGAATGGGGGTAAAATAACCCAAGGGGCATACCCTTTCAGGAGCTGGGTGTAAATTAACCCGAGGGACATACCCTTTCAGGAGTTGGGTCAACTTGGTGCTCCAATTATTATTTTTTAATTTTCTTAGGCCAACTTGGAGACCTTTGTGGCATGCGGTAATACCTCTCGATGCTACACAAAAATCAACACTCCCTCTTAGCAAGGGATGTATTCTTAGCTGCAACATATTCCCCTTCGCTGAAATTCTTACTCCATAAGAAAAGTTCACAAGTTTGCTATGTTGATGCATGTCTATAGATCACTCCATCCTAGATTAGGCAATGTGAGTCGCCTGGGCCATTTACCCTTGGCCAAATTAGCATGGCCTGGCCAAAGTCCTTGATGGCTCCTTAGGTAAATGTATCAATCTCCTCTGGTCAAAACAACACGACTCAGCCAAAGTCTTTCATGGCTTCTGAGGAGAGGATTTGCCTCTGGATCATTCACCCCTAGTCAAAATCAACATGGCGTAGTCGAAGTCCTTTATGGCTTCTTAGGTGAATTTCATCTATTTCCTCTAGTCAAATCAGCATGATCTAGCCAAGCCCTTCTAGATTTTCAGGAGAAGATCTGTCCAATCCTGCAATTGCCCTTGGCCATTCACCCCTAGTCAAATCAGCATGACCCAGACAAAGTCCTTCATGGCTACTTAGGTGAATGCATCCATCTCCCTTGGTCAAATCAACATGACCCAGCCAATTCCGTATGGCTTCTTAGGAGATGATCTCCCTGATCCTTCAAATACATCAACTCTCTCTCTCAACGAGTTAGGCATTCTGCACTATGCCAAACTTGTGTCTGAACTATACAAACTTCACTCTAGATAGATGCTTGGTGAGAATCTCTGCAATCTGCTCATCTGTGGGTATGTACTAGAGCTTCACTACTCTCTTTTGTGTAGAAATTTATAGTTTCCCACCCCGGTTTCAGTTTTCACTTTATTACTCCAAAATAGTTAAATGCCTTTTCCCATAACCATACATTCAACCACTGGAAAAATAAATTTTGCTGAAAACACAAATTCTGGAAATTTTTCAGAATGCTGGAAAATGCAGAAATAAAAAACAGCAGTAACAAACAGCCATTCAACACATCATAACACAGTAATTTTTGGTCAAGGTGACCCTGGAAAAACCCCCTACAACTCTTGGGGAAAACCAGTTCGAAAGCTCCTTATTTATGGAAAAATGCTTTTTACAGTGAGAGAAATATTCAGCAAAATAAAAAATCAGCAAACAGACTTTTACAACTTATCTCTCTTTCTGTGCTTAACCACTGCCTCGGAAAATGTACAAACAGCAAAAACAGAACAACAATAAATGCTGTACATTCTCGATTTGCGTGCCCAGAAATCTGCAATAAATGCAGCTGTACGGCCTCCTCAAAATCTGTGCAAACAACAATTAATGCTGCTGTCCAAAACCTCGATTTGTGTGCCAAAACCACTGCAAAACTCTGCTGTACAGTACAACCCCTTGCTGCCTCGATTTCTGTGCCCAATATTGCTATACAGCTTGTTGTACGGCCTGCTGTACGGCCTTGCTGTACGGCTTCCCTGCCTAGAAAAATGTGCCAAAAATCTGCCTTGCTGTGTGCTAAATCTGCTGTACTGTCTTGCTGAAATGTCTTGCTGAAATGCTGCCTTGGAATGCGTGCCAAGCTGCTGCCTCTTTCTCCTCACTGCCCAGAAATCTCCCTTGCTCTCTTGCTCTCCTTCTCTCAATCTGCTCATGAAAGAATGAATGACCTTTTCCTCCTTTTCCTCCTTTAACCTAACCCTAAGTGACTTTTGGGGAATCCCTAAATCCAATGGCTGAGATAGATTGAGATCTAGGGCCGAGATTAAATGCTCATTTAAATCTCACTTTCTATTTTTTAATTCACCCCACTTTAATAAAGACCCACTTAGTCATTTATTTCCAAAGTCACTTTTCCTTTCTAATTTTACATTGATTTTATTAAAGTCACTTTAAAATTAGACTTTAGTAACTTTATCACTTAAAGTCACTTTTAAATTAGACTTTAGTAACTTTATCACTTAAAGTCACTTTTAAATTAGATTTGACTTTATAAAAATTATAAAGTCACTTTAGGAGAAAAATTAAATTCTTTTTGGACACTTTTCCCTAGGCCAAAGATCAAAGCCTTAGGGAACCACCTGTCCTCCGGTACCAAATTTCAACACTCCCTCTTACCGAGGAAGGTGTTCCTCAGCACACCCATCTTGTCTCTGAAGTAGACATGCTTGCCCCGTGGTAAGGCTTTGGTAAGAATATCTGCAACCTGCTCATCAGTGGGAATATACTCAAGCTTCACAGCTCCTTTCTGAACATAGTCTCTGATGAAATGATATTTGATCCGGATATGCTTTGACCTGTCATGAAATACTGGATTCTCCGTGAGTTTAATGCAACTCTGATTATCACAGTAAATCACTGAAGGTCTCAACGGCTGACCAAATAAGCTAAACAACATCTTGCGAAGCCAGATGGCCTCACAACTAGCTAGACTGGCTGCCATATACTCTGCTTCCGCTGAACTCAATGCTACTGACTGCTGCTTTCGGCTGAACCATGACACTACTGTCGAACCCAACCCAAAACAGCACCCTAAAGTGCTCTTCCTATCAGAAGCACAACCTGCCCAATCAGAATCAGTGTAACCTGCCAATCTCACTCCATCCCCCTGCCTGTAGTCCAAACCATAATCCACTGTCCCCTGCAAGTACCGCAAAATGTGTTTTGCAGCCACCCAGTGAACCTTCCTAGGGTCACACATAAACTGACTCATCGTGTTGACTGCAAAACAAATATCTGGTCTAGTGTTGACCAAATACATCAAGGAACCAATCAGCTGCCTGTACAATGTGGGATCCACCAACTCGGAATCCGAAGCATGAAGCTTCTTTCAATTGGTGATCATCGGTGTCGACATGGGTCTACAATCCTCCATGTGGAATCTGCCAAGGATGTCCACAATATACTTCCCCTGCCCCAGGAAGAAATGCCCCTCCTCCTGCCACACCTCCAAACCCAAAAAGTAATGCATCAAGCCGATGTCCTTCATCTCAAACTCCGACGCAAGATCTCTCTTGCAGTGCTCTATGAGTCTCTCTGCACCTGTAATGACTAAGTCATCCACATACAGCACCAGAATGAGAGGCTCCTCACCTATCACAATATAGTAAAAGTTCGGATCTGCCTCACTCTTTGTGAAACCCATCTTTTGCAAGTAAGTATCTATCCTGGAGTACCAAGCTCTGGGAGCTTGCTTCAGGCCATAAAGGGCCTTCTTCAGTCTGCACACATGGGACTCCTTCCCATGCACCTCAAAGCCCTGTGGCTGCTCAATGTACACCTCCTCCTGTATGAAGCCATTGAGAAATGCGGTCTTCACATCCATCTGGTGGATCTTCCAACCCATCTCTGCTGCTATCGATATAATGGAGCGGATCGAAGTATATCCAGCCACGGGAGCGAAGGTCTCCTCATAATCAACTCCCTCTACCTGGGAGAACCCTCTAGCCACAAACCTCGCTTTGAATTTCTCAATGCTGCCATCTGCAGCATGCTTTACCTTGTGAAGCCATCTGGAAGTAACCACGGATTTGCCCTCAGGCCTTGGCACCACCTCCCAAACATCATTCATGATGAAGAATACTCCTCCACCATGGCCTCTCCCGGGACACCGCTCCCTGGCCACAAACCTTGCTTTGAATATCTCAATGCTGCCATCTGCAGCATGCTTTACCTTGTAAAGCCATCTGGAAGCAACCACGGATTTGCCCTCAGGCCTCGGCACCACCTCCCAAACATCATTCTTCATGATAGAAGAATACTCCTCCTGCATGGCCTCTCTCTAGACCTGCTGGCTAGCTGCCTCCTCATAGCTAGAAGGCTCAGAGTCAAGGATGCTAGTAGCCATTGCCATATAGCTACAAAACCTCTCAGGTGGTCTGCTCTCTCTGACCGGCCTCTTAGGCTCAGCAACAGATGTGGCATCTCTCAAGGTGTCCTGAAGCCACTTGGGCTTCCTCTTCCCTGAGTGCACTTCTCCCGCCGGAGAATAAAACTCCTCCTCAACATCAGGAGCCTGAACTCCTGACTGTCTGTCTGCTGTCCTCCTGCCTGCACCTGAACCTGTAGATGCTGAGGTACCGTGTGAACTGTCCATCAGTGGACTCCCCAGTAAACTGCTCTGTGGACTGCTCTGCGTGCTGCCCATAGCACCACCCCTCTGACTCGGTGAGCCACTCCCCACTGACGGACCTGACATCGTCATAGATGTACCTCCGGATCCTCCTGATCCCTGCCCACTGGATCTCTGCGACTGACTCAACTGCTGCTGAGGGTCTGGCTGATCCAGATACTCTAACTCCAGTGACCTCCTAAAGGCCCTGTCCTCCTCGAACTTCACATCCCGCCTGACAACAACTTTCCTCTGTGCAGGAATGTAAATCCGAAAGGCCTTGGAGGTCTCACTGTAGCCCACAAAGATACCCTTCTACTGCGGTGGGCTCTGGATTTCTGATCCTCTTCTCCTTGGGTATGTAGGAGTATGTAATGCACCCAAAGATACGAAGATGACCAATATCGGCTCTTCCCAGAGAAAAGCACTCGTCGGTCATGCCCCAAAGAACACACGATGCGGACTGCGATGCCGCAAGTAAACGGTACATGTTTGCGGAACCCTTTGTCCCAAAAACAATGGCAACCCCTGATCATATGCTGTGGCTTTGGCAGCCCCTCAGGTGGATGCAGTTCTTCCTCTCCAGCAACCCCGTTCCTGGGGGTTGTAAGGGCCGATCGACTCCCTCCTAATACTGCCTCCGCACAATAGTCAACAAACTCTCCAAGGGTGTACTCTCCCCATTGTCCGACCTCGGGGACTGATCTTCCGACCCGTGTCTTCCACAAGAGCTCTAAACTCCTGAAACCGCTTGAAGACCTCACTCTTGGTCTTCAAGAAATAAATCCGGGTCCTCCTGGAGTGGTCATCAATGAATAACACATAACACTCATATCCATTCAAGGAAACATGAGACATCCAATCGCTCACATCGGAATGAATCAAATCAAGTATCACAGTCAATCTGTTGTCATTGCTGGGAAAAGGGGATTTGGCAAACTTACCCATAACACATCCTCTGCATGTATCTAGGTGATCAGAACTGAAATCCGGCACACCTGTAGTGATCTCCCGCAATGTCCTGAAGGCCCCATGATACATGTGCCCCATCTTGCGATGCCAAATCTCGCACAGCTCTGAACTGCTAGCTCTGTTGCCGGTACTACTGCTCCATTCCAAAAGAGGCTGAAACACAAACTTGTACACCTTTGCATGGCATACACCTATCACTCTAGCTGAATGAGTTGGAGTGCCCCTGGGATACATCAACACCTGTCCTCCCCTAAACAATATCTCATATCCTCTGTCCTCCAAAGCTGAGACGGATATGAGGTTCTTCCTCATCCCTGGCACATAAAGAACATCTGACACCTTCAAGGGAGGTTTGGACTCCCTCTGAAATGTCAATGTTCCCACACCGACTGCTCTAACAACTCTGTCATCACCGAGTACTACCTCTACATCCGTGCCACTCTCTGAAAGCTCTGAGAAGTACTCACGGACTCCTGTCATGTGACGTGAAGCCCCACTGTCCACATACCAGATACCCGAAGATGCTCCGCTAATCGAGGGAAATGCATGCTCCCTCTGAACCTCTATGGCAGATAATCCCGCACTAGAAGACTCACACGCAGTGAACCCAAACTCCCGGTCAAAACGATCTGCAAAGTCCTCAACCTCTGCTGAAGCTGCCATGCTCTGGTTCTTCCCCTTCTTCTTCTTCTTCTCCGGACACACAACTGCATAGTGTCCCATCTTCTGACAATTCCAACACTTCACTTTGGAATAGTCCTTCTATGTGTTATCCTATTTACCTTTACCTTTGCCTTTGCCCCCACCATTGCTTGTGGAAGCCTGCTTCTTCCCTTTGCCTTTCTTGCGTCCTGCCAACAGTGCTACATCCTCATCCTGCTCAACTGGCTTGGCTGCCCCAAGCTGACCTTTCTTGATCTTTGTCTGAATGCAATCATCCCAAAACCTCTCCCATGTGGGAAGGGTCTCACGTGCACAAACCCCATCAGCAAAGTTCATCCATGAACGGGGAGGCCATTCACTGCAATCCGCACCAACTCAGTGGGTGGAATGGCCTCTCCAATCGCTGCCAACTCATCTCTCACATTAGTAATCTTTGTGAGATATCCAGCTGCACTATCATTGCCCATCTTAATGGTTTTCAGCTTCTCCTTCGGGACCATTTTCCGGTTCTCATTGGTACTCTGGTAGAGATTGGACAACGCTGTCCACATCTCATGGGCATTTCTCTTCCCTCTCACATGAGGAATGCAATGGTCTTTGGTTCCGTCTAGAATCAATCTCTTACCCTTGTTGTTCTTTTTATTATAAGCTGCCAACTGAGTAGCATCGGTAGGCACATTTATAGGGTTCTGTGTGGTATGCACCATAATGTCCCAGACTTCTGCCTCCTCAAAGATACTCTGCATTCTCTCCTTCCAAATGCTGTAATTGGAATGCCCATCCAACCTATCCTCCACCCTCAGTCCCAAAGACATCCTGCTGTCTTAAAACTGAAAAAATAGCAC
>JAXQQM020072093.1:0-92334 GCA_034641835.2 Pinus albicaulis
TTGTAGGTTTTAACCCTGAAAAAAAATTATCTAGACACGAATCTTATAATAGAAAATAAACAATAGCGAGAGCATAAAACATAAAACAGATAAACACAGAGATTTTCCCCTGGATCCCAAATCGGGATGACCAGCTTGATTTTTCATTATATTCCTTTTAGTGTTACAACACATATATATACATGCTGGAGCATACATAAACCCCAATCCATTAACCCTGGATTAGAACATAACCATAGTTCCCTTGACCGGATCTACAAAATACTAGGGGCCGAAAACCATCGTACCCCAAAACCATGTGCAAACTCATGCAAAAAAAATGGGTGGGTCTGCACACCAAAATGTTTTTTGCCGGGGCACTGCCCTGAGCCCCAATGGTGGGGGCTGCCTCCCCCTGCTACGCCCGGCGCAACGTACAACACATGGGGCTAGTCGTGGAAAGAATATAACACATACCCAACATTCTCCCACTTGTTGTTTTCTTTCCATAGGGGGCCACAGGAGAGCTTAGTCATTGGGACAATTCTTCAACACCCATTGTTTCTATACACCAAGAGAACTTCTGAGTGCTCACAGACTTCGTCAATGCATCTGCAACATTCTTCAAAGTGTCCACCTTTACCAGCAACACCCTTTTAGCCTCAACCATATCTATAACAAAGTGATATTGAACATCAATGTGCTTTGTCTTTTAATGGTAAGCAGGGTTCTTAGCCAAGAAAATTGCACTTTGGCTATCACAGTCTATCCTTATAGCTTGCTGTACCAACCCCATACTTGAACACAATCTTTGCAACCAAACTCCTTCCTTGCTTGCATGAGTGGCTGCTATGTATTCTGCCTCTGTAGTTGAAAGAGCCACTACAGACTGTCTTTTACTCATCCAACTGACTGCGCCTCCAAATAGGCTAAACACATACCCACTTGTAGATCTTCTTTGGTCCAGATCTCCAACCCAGTCTGCATCAACAAAACCACGAATGTCCAACATTCTTTCCAATCTTGGTCTTCCTTGGTAGCACAAGCCATAATCACTAGTGCCACGTAAATATCTGAAAACCCGCTTCACTGCTGTCCAGTGCTCCTTTCCTGGGTTTGATATAAACTTGCTCAATACTCCCACTGAATGTGCAATGTCTGGTCTAGTACAGACCATTGCATACATCAGGCTACCCACTGCACTTGCATATGGAACACGGGACATATACTCCTCTTCTTCGTGTGACTTGGGACACTGTTCAACAGAGAGCTTTACACCTACAGGAATAGGAACATTCACTGGTTTACTGTTCTACATATTGAACCTCTGCAATATAGTTTCGACATACTTCCTCTGGTTTAACCAAAGCGTCCTCTTTGCCTGATATCTCTTAATTTCCATGCCCAAAATATAGTTTGCAGCACCAAGATCCTTCATGTCGAATTTGGAGAACAATTGGGTCTTCAAATCTTGGATAATTTCTTTGTCATTTCCAATCAACAACATATCATCCACATACAAGACCAAATAAATAACACGTCACCAATTAATTTAAAATAAACACAGTGATCCTCCTTGCTTCTGGTGAAGCCAAGTCCCCGTATATAGGTATCAAATTTCTGATACCACATCCTTGGTGACTGTTTTAACCCATACAGAGACTTCTTCAACCTGCATACCAGCTCTTTCTTACCCTTCACCATAAATCCTTCAGGTTGCTTCATGTAGATCTCCTCTTCTAGATCCCCGTGAAGAAATGTTGTCTTCACATCCATCTATTCTATCTCAAAATCAAATGCAGCAGCAACAGATAAAAGTAATCTAATAGAAGTAACCTTGGAAACAGGAGAAAAAATATCACCAAAATCAATTCCCGGCACTTGGGAATAACTTTTTTCTACCAACCGAGCTTTGTATTTCTCCACCTTTCCTTCTACATTCATCTTCTTCTTAAACACCCATTTTCTCCCAATGGGATTCCTTCCAGCCGGCAACTCCACCAGATCCCATGCCTCATTTTTGTGCAAGGATGCCATTTCATCAACCGTGGTCTCCTTCTAGAGTTTTCCATCCTCTAAATCTACTGCCTCCCTGATAGTTTTGGGATCATCATCAGTTATAGTTAAGGCAAAACCTGAACAAAAAGTAGATGGACTATACCTTTTTGGTTGCCTTCTTTCTCGAACTGATCTTCTCAAAGCTGGAGTTTGTGGCTCTTCCTCTTCTGAATCTTCTTCTGTTGTAGAGTATGATTCATACTCCTTTAGCTCAAACTCTATCTTCTCAGGTTCCTTTGGTAGGACTTCATGTGTAACAACATATTTCACCTCTCTAAACACCACATCTCGGCTGTACACAACCTTCCTTGTTTTCGGGTTCCAAAGCTTGTAACCTTTTAAACCATCCTTATACCCAATAAAGATGCACCTTTCATATTTATTATCTAACTTGGTCCTTTTCTCCTTTGGAACATGTACATATGCATCACATCCAAATACCCTTAGATGTGAAAGAGAGGGTTTCTTACTAGTCCATACCTCATGTGGAGTCTTATCCTCCAACACTGATGAAGGTGATCTGTTAACCAGATAGCATGCAATCTCCACTGCCTCTGCCCAGAATTCTTGTCCTAACCCGGTACCACTGAGCATGCTTCTTGCCTTTTCCATCAGTGTTCTGTTCATTCTTTCTGCAACTCCATTTTGCTGAGGTGTGTATGGAGTAGTCTTCTTTCGTGCTATACCACACTTCTTACAGAACTCTTCAAATTCCTTCTTGCATAACTCCCCACCATTATCTGTCCTCAGCGCCTTTATCTTCTTCTCTGTCTGGTTTTCCACCAGAGCCTTAAATTCTTTAAATTTGTCAAAGACTTCAGATTTATTCCTCAACAAATATATCCATGTATTCCTTGAGAAGTCATCTATGAATGAAACATAGTACACAGACTTTCCCAGTGATGGAACTGACACAGGCCCAAACACATCACTGTGCACAAGTTCTAACATCTTGTTTGCCCTCTTAGCACCAGAAGGAAAACTCACCCGATTCTGCTTCCCATATACACAATGTTCACAGAAATCGAAATCCAGAGAGAAATTAGACATACCTTCTACCATACCATTTCTATGTAGTATCCGAAGGCCCTTCTCTCCAATATGTCCAAGCCTTTGATGCCATAGCATGGTCTTTTCTCCAGAGACAACTAGGCTTTCCGCTCCACTTTCAGGAACCACATAATTGTTACACCCATCAATAACAGTGCTACCTTGTAGCTTGTACAGAGTTCCAGTTTGAACTCCCCGCATTAATACCAGTGCTCCCCGAACCATCTTGCAGGCATCTTTCTCGAACACTGTTTTTACACCTGCATCATCCATCTTGCTTACAGAAATCAGATTTCTGGCCAATGCAGGAATATGCAGAACACCGGGAAGTGTTCTAATCCTTCCACCTTGCAGCTTTAGCTTGACCTTTCCACGTCCAACGATTCTGGCCTTCCTATCATCCCCTAGGAAGACATCACCATCATATTTTTCATACTCGCAGAACCACTCCCTATGGGGAGTGAAGTGAAAGGATGCACCTGAGTCAATCAACCATGACTCATGATCTACATGTGTATTTGAAGAAGAAGCCAAATGCACATCCCCACCTTCATCCAAGGTGGTTTTTGCCTCTGCAGAAGGACCTTCATCAGATCCTTTCCTTTCTCAGGAGCTTTAGATCTGCATTCCTTTTTGTAGTGCCCTTCCTTTCCGCATTTCCAGCACACCTTTACAAACTTTCCAGGAGATTTAGATCTCCCTCTAGATTTAGATCTCCCTCTAGATTTGGATCTCCTACTTCCGAAACCTTATTCTTGTTTATGTTTTGGACCTTCCTCGTACGTATAAGGCATCTCCATTCGCCCTCCATATTTTCCTCGTCTCATTTCCTTCGTTCCTCCGACAGCAAAGCCGAGACAATGTCATCAAAATTCAAGGTAGTCAGGATGGTTACCTATTGCAATAACCAGACTATCCCACGAGTCTGGTAGAGAACACAACAAACTGATGCACTTATCTTCATTTGAGATTTTAATATCAACAGATGACAGCTGACTTACCACAGTATTGAAGGCATTCAGATGCTCTGTCACCGAGTCTCCATCCTTCACCCTTAGGTTATACAGCTTTTTCCGCAGGAACAGCTTATTCACTAGAGACTTAGATTGGTACAAAGTCCCAAATTTTTCCCACAAATTCTTCGCCGTAGCTTCCCTAGATACATTCAACAATACTGAATCACACACAACCATATTGTTCTCTTAGCCTTCCGATCCAATTTCTTCCAGTCTTCATCTGACATTGCCGTTGGTTTAGTACGTGGATCTACCGCGATCCACTGATCTTTATCCACCAGCATATCCTCCATCTTGATCTTCCACAACTCAAAAGTCTGACCATTAAATTTCTCAATCTATATCTTTCCGTTGCTCGCCATCTTCTTTTACCGCAAGAATCGATCCCACAGATCTCCCATTGAACAGGGTCTACCTCAGGCCCGAGCAAAAAACCCTCAGCAGCAAAGGCGTCCCCTTGAAGTCGAAACAACTCCGATACTAAATGTAGGTTTTAACCCTGAACAGAAATTATCTAGACACGAATATTATAACAGATTATAAACAATAGCGAGAGCATAAAACATAAAACAAATAAACACAGATATTTTCCCCTGGATCCCAAATCGGGACGAGCAGCTTGATTTTTCATTATATTCCTTTTAGTGTTACAACACACATATATACATGCCAAAGCATACATAAAACCCAATCCATTAACCCTGGATTAGAACATAACCGTATTTCCCTTGACCGGATCTACAAAATACCAGGGGCCGAAAACCATTGTACCCCAAAACCATGTGCAAACTCATGCACAAAACATGGGTGGGTCCGGACCCCAACAGTGGGGGCTGCCTCCCCCCTTGTGACCCCCCTGTTGCGCCCAGCGCAATGTACAACACGTGGGGCTAGTTGTAGAAAGAATAGAACACATACCCAACAAAAATAATAACCACAGTTGATGGGACACATATTCCAAACTGAATGTTGGGCAAAACATCCTAGTGGGTGTTCATTTCGGTTAATATGGCTAAGGAAATTAACAAAGGAAAAGGCTTTGGAAAGGAAAATGGCATATTTGGCATTTATTTATGAAAATAATGGAAATTAGGAGAAAAGGAAGGTGAAAGGTCACCGGTTTCATGTAAGGAGGAAAATGAAGGAAAATAATGGAAAATTAAAGAAAATTGAGACCTTGTTAATAAAAGGCTTCTAGGATCAGTTTGGTGGGATTTTTTCCAATGCATTTTTGGAGCTCTCTCATTTCTCTCTCTCTCTCTCTCTCTCTCTCTCTCTCTCTTTCACTCACTCTTGGACACTTATATTTTCTTGGAGCACTTTGGCATTGGAACAAGAAGGAAAGAAAGCACGAAGAAGGATGAAGAAACGAGGAGGAGCGGGGAATCAAGAAGCTATATGAATTCTTGGCCGGTATCGATTTTCACGTATGTTTCTGTTAGATTTGGCATACATGATATTGCACGTGTTTTTTTCTTTCTTGGCATGGGTTTTTGTAGGTGTAGCCAGTGTTTCAGCCTAGCCTTTCCATTTCGAGATAGCCATGGTGTGTGCGGTTCTCATGTTTGGTTTAGTTGGATTTCCGGATGGACTCGAGAAGCTAAATTGGGGTGGATCTGCGAATTTATTTAACACATAGCTCCACCGCATTGATAATAACCCCTTAACCATACTATGGGTTGCGATAAATCCGGATAGTGTGTTACCTTGGTAGGCCCCCCATGAATCCTCATTGTTGAATGGTGGGACTATAAAAGTAAAGCATAAAGGTGGTTTACTCTCCATTAGGCCTAAAGATCACGGGTTTGGGATATATGGTAAATCTTTGGAGAGTATGTGACTTAGGGCCTAGTGACCCTTGATTCATACTATGTTTGTGGTAAAGCTGAGAGACTAGGAGACATTAAAAATTCCTCATAGTTTAGGCAAAGAGAATCCGATGATATCAATGTTTGTGTTGGCCTAGTGATTAGGTGTAGATCACGATAAAGTTGGTTATGACATGTTTATTATGTTGGCACTGATGATCAGGGATGGATTCTTCTAGCTTGATTTCTATTGACGAGGGATGAGGTGGTATAGCCTCGGGATTCCCTAAATTTAGTTCTTTCGGTTTTGGTCCCACATTCATGCTTGGAATATGGCATGGGCGTGAATGGATGAAGAGAGATTTGGATAAGCCAATCTATGGTCGGGTGGAGGCAGAATGGAAGTCCCATCTCCCAGGTTGGTTTTACATTTAGTAATGAAAGGCTCATTCCTTTGGTATTTGGTATGAAAATGTACTAGTTATTATGTGGATTAATTTTTTTGTTGTATCCATTGTATTTAGAGTTGTTATTATGATGGTTATAGGCATGTAATTTATCAATGATGATGTATGGCTCTCTCCATGTTTTTACTTGTAAATGAATGTATAATGTATCTATGGTCAAATATATTGTATGGAAGCTAATGATGTGGGGGAGCAATGATTCTTAGTGATTCACAGAGATACGTATGAGACCCTTTTCTCTATTATGTTGTTTATACTGTAGCTTTCATGTTTGTGACATATTTGAAAAATTCCTATCATGGATAGGAGGGAGTCTAGATGAGTTCTTAATGATGTAGTTGCTTTCATGTCATTATCATGTTGTTATTTATCATCCTTTGAAATTTTCCTTTGAAGTTCTTGGCGAGCCTTTGGGTTATGGGTCTAAAGGTGGTAATCCCAGGGACTTTGGCATAGGGTGAAGTATTTGGGGCCACGACTATTGACATGTAGTGTTATTCCTGCGGCTATAGCCTCTGACCTTGATATGTAGTGTTATGCACACGACTATGGCTCGAAGAGGTCAAAATATCGATTAGCGAGCCTAGGGGTAGAAGGCAGGAATGGTTGGATTACCTCATGAGGGTGTTTTTGTTGTTGTACGAGGAATGCAGCATATTTATGTTTCCATCATTTATACTCTAACTTCCTTAAGGTCATCTAGGAGGTTGAATCTCATTGTATTAGCCTCTCATAAGATATTTGCAGTTGGTCGGTTACTTGGGTAGATGTGGGTCGATTACTTGTTGTGATCATTATTATGTCGATGCTTATATATCTATACATGTATGTATGTATCTTTTGTGTTTGACGGGGTCTTCATGGATCATGGTTACTTAATTATAAATGTTTGTATGTACATATGTATGTATGTATATCGTTGTACGAAAACGGGATCATGATTGTTTTATGCTAATGATATATATGTATGTATGTTTGTATCTATGTCAACGTATGAGAGAATTTTTCAAGAATCATCCTTGTGGAGGAACGATTGCTTATGCGGGTGAATGGAATGAAGGGGTTTTGGTCTTATGATGAATCCGGTGGGAAGAATAACCCTGAAATATCTATGAGGTTAGTATCATGTGAAAGCATGAATTGATATTATATACTTTTATTGTGCCTATGTTTATGATATGGATAAGTAATATTGGGGATACATCGGTGGAGTGAAAGTAGTATGCTTTGCGGCATGATATGATAGGCATGGATATTGGAACACTAGAAGCAAGGTTTCTTGTGGGGTCGGTATGTGGTATATGGATGTGCGGTACTATTGTTGTGTTCATATATTGCACATGTTGCATATTCGATGATTGTACCTATGGTGATGTGTGCATGTAACATATGTAGTATTGTGTACATATGATGTTGTATGCTTGTTGTATACATGTTGTTGTGTGTATATTGCATATGTAGTGCTAGGCATAGATGGTGATATGTACATGTCGGATATACCTTGTTGTATACATTTGGTGATATGTACATGTTGTATATGTAATGATATGTACATATGGTGTTGTGTACATGATTGTACATGTGGTGTTGTGTACATGTTGTACATGTGGTCTTTGTCTTGTGACGAGTGGTGCGTGTACATGTCGTGCATGTGGTGCTATGTACATGTGGTGTTGTGTACATGTAAATTGCATGTGGTTACATGTACATGTGGTATTTTGTACACATTGTCTGAGATGGTGTGATGTACATTTGGCATTGTGTACACATTTTTCAAGAGTGATTGAGTACATGTGAGTTGCTGCACACGAATGGCTTGGTGTTGTGTACGAGTGGTACTATGTACATGTTGTGCATATAGTATTTAGTATACATGTGTTATTGTGCATATGCGTACATGATGTGCTGCGGGCATGTGGTACCTACGTATGTGCATGGTGTAATGGTTTTGTGACATTTTTATTTGTTGTGTTGTACTACGTGTAGTACATTTATTTTTTTGTGTTGTATGTTAGTGTAGGTATGTATTGAGTTGTATTGTACAATGAGTGTAGGTCTGTGTGTCATATTTCGGTGTGGGTGTGTGTGTATTGTATGGTGCCATATGCGTGTGTAGTGAATGTGTGTGATTTACCCTATGTGTATGTGTACATGGTTGAAAGAAAGCTCTTGGGTTTTTTTCGGGTCGATAAACGGAGTCAGTAATGTGTAAAGAAAAAAACGAAAGAGCGGGGGCGACGAAGGATAAGTATCGATATTTTATTTAGTTTTTATTATGCATGTGATTTATAGTCTGTCTTTTATGATGATTACATGTGATACGTGATTTTGGTTTTGATTGTTACATGTGATTTATGATTATGGTTTATGATGATTGAATTTGATTCATGTTTTTGATCTATGATGGTTGTGTTTTGAGCTAACACGATGTGATATGTTTATACATGATGATTTGATCAAACAACTAGTTTGACTTGTTGTCATAGGAGATAACATGATTGCAAGTATACTAGCAATGACAAGCTACCAATGAGGTATGATTTGAAGTTATTTGATTTTATTTTGAATCTAATAGAAATTATGTGCTTGAGTACGGAAGCACGAAATGTGCGGTTGGGTGATTGGAACTCAACTGAAATAACTATTACTTCCAAACAAAATAGAATTGGAACATGCAACAATATGTTGGTAAAGCACTTCGGGAAGCAAGGCCATTGTGTGGGACATACTTCAGTACCCAATAGTGTCCATTGATTGCCATAAGCATACTATGACGGTATGATGGTTTTGAGAGTATGTATATGCCTTGGTTTTCATCTTCAATGCGAGGAAGAATTGCAAGGGAATGGATGCGTTGGGATAGGGGATGTCGAACTTGGAAGGTGGTATTTGCATAAGCTAATGACCGGATTGCCAGGAGTGTGTATTAGAGAAGGGAATACGAGGATGGTTGTTTTGGTCATTAGCATTTCCTTATGGAATCATATACACTTTGGGAGTGTGCCTTAGAACAATGAGTCGATGGCTTGTTCCATTGAGGATACGATGGTGCGGGATTATAAGCACTGGAAATTTGATACAATTTTGCTTTGGAATTGGATTCTAGCCTTCTTGGGAAGGAGGTGAATCACGGTACTACTTTGAGGGTGGAGAATTCGACCTTTAGATTCCCTTGTTGTTGATGTGGGCATTGTATCCTTTTAAGCTGAGTAGTTGAGAAAATGTGCATATTTGTATATGTGTATATTATTGTAAATGTTTGTAATGAGCTATGTTATGAAAGCTCGATTGCGATATGATTGTCATGATGGTTTTTATTTATTTATTTTGAGTAGGTATTCATTGTAAATATTGCAACAAGATGTACTATAAATCTCCATTGGTAGTATGTTTGATTATGTGAGTTTGTGAGGTATATGTGTGGTTGAACAACGAGGATGGTGTACGCAAGGGGGAGGGTTCTATATATGCAGTGAAAAAGTCCATGTAATAAAGTTAAAAATAGTAACCACGGTTGATTGGACACATATTCCAAGAAATAGAATTTTGGGAAAAACATCCTAGAGGGTATTCATTTTGGTTAATATGGCTAAGGAACTTGACAAAGGCAAAGAAAAGGATTTGGAAAGGAAAAATGGCATGTTGTATTTATTTAGCAAAATATTGGAAATTAGGAGAAAAGGAAGGTGAAAGGTCACATGTTGCATGTGAGGAGGAAAATGAAGGAAAATAATCGACAATTCAAGAAAAATAGAGGCCTCATTTATTAAAATACTTGAGGGATCGGTTGGTGGGCTTTTGTTAGTGCATTTTTTGGGCTCTCTCATTATTCTCTATCTCTATCTCTCACTCTTGGACGAGTTAAGTTTCTTGGAGCACTTTGGCATTGGAGCGAAAGGCAGAAAGTGGGGAAGAAGGAGGAAGCAAGCAAGGAGGAGGAGGCGGGGAATCAAGAAGGTATCAATTTGCATGTATGTTTCCTTGGTGGATACGGCATCTTTGGTATTGCATGTGATTTCTTTTTATCTTGGCATGGGTTTTGCCAAGTGTGACAATGTTTTCGGACTAACCTTTCCATTTCTAGATAGCCATCGTATTGTGGGTTCTCATGTTTTGGTTTAGGTAGTTGTTGGATAGTTCAAAGCAATAGAGGTGGATCTCAAAATTTATATCACACATCGCCCTGGCCTTTGAACTGATTATGGATTTCAATAAAATTTGGATAATTTTTTGCCTTAGTAGACTGGAATCCTCAACGATGATAGAGGGATACATGATAAATCCCGAGAGGGTGGTTTGCTCTCCATCGAGGCCTAGGAATTATGGGTTTGGGATATACGGTAAATCATGGAGAGTATGTCTCGGTTTGGGAGCCTAGTGACCCCCAATTAGGACTATGGGTTGTGGTAAATCTGAGAGACTAGGAGACAAGAAAAATTCCTCACGGCTTAAGTGGAGAGAATCCAATGATATCCATGTTTTTGTTGGCTAGTAGTCGGGTGTAGATCCTTGACCAAATCCGGTTATGAAATGTTTATTGTGTTGGCCTAGTGATCTAGGATGGATTATGGTAAAGCCTAAATTTCTATTGATGAGGGTGAGGTGGTTTAGCCTGTGCCTGGTTGGTTCTTTCGGTTTGAGTCCCACATTAATGCTTGGAGATGGCATGGGGTGATTGGTGAAAGAGGTTGCTCATCCACTCTATGATTTGGGTGGAATGGATGTCCCATCTCTGATTTGGTTTTTAACATTTAGTAATTAAGAGCTCATTCCTTTGGTATTTGGTATGCAAATGTCTTGGTTATTATGTGGATTATATTGTTGTTGTATACACACTATGTTCAATTGTTATTACACTAGTTATAAGCATGTATTTTATTAGCGATGATGTATGGCTCTCCCCATGTTTTTACTTGTAAATGAATGCATAAATACATATATAGTAAAATAGATTGTATGTCGGCTAACGATGTAGGGGAGAAATGATTCTTAGCGATTCCAATCGTATGAGACCCCTTTTCTTTGTTATGTTGTTTTACCTATGAATTTCATGGTTGTGACATGTTTGAAAAAATGCTTATCATGGCTAGGTGGGGTCCTAGATGAATTTCTTAATGATGTGATTGCTTAGTGTCATTTTCATGTTGTTATTTATCATCTTTGAACTTTTCATGAAGTTACGAAAGCGGAAAACTCGATTTTGGGCACAGAAAAGGTGGCTCGAATATTGGGGTTTCTAACTTTAAAATTGACTATTTGGGGCCTTGGCCACTAGAATGCGGTGTTACGCCTACAACTACTGTACTCCTATTTATGACATGTAGTTTTATGCTTATAGTTATGGCTCGAAGAGTCGAAAATGTCGGTGTGACCTAGGGGTAGGAGGCATGAATGGTTGAGTTTACCTCTCGAGGGTGTTTTGTTGTTGTACAAGGTCTGTATGTTTTGTTTCCATTGGTTCCACTTCCTTAAGGTCACCTATGAGGTTGAAACTAATTATAGTAGCTCTCGTCGCATATTTACCAGGCGCTTGATTGGGTAGATGTGGGAAGATCTTTGTTACATAATCATCGATGCGAGGGGAGAAGTGCGATTCTTCTGATTATTTTGTTGAGAGCTATGTAGTCCACACACATCGTCCATGTGTTATCGTTCTTTGGCACCAACACAATAGGTGAATCGCATGGATAAGAACTTGGCTTTATGAACCCTTGGTCTAGAAATTCCACCTTTTCATCTTTATCTCCTCCATCTCGATGGTTGACAACTTGTACATACTGATATTTGGTTAAGGAGCATCCTACTACAAGTGGATCTCGTGTTGGATTTCACGGTTTGGGCAACCCACTAGGTTCGTAAAAAAGCTCATTATAGTTAAAACAATTTCATACAATTATTTTTATGGTGGGATCACAACCTTGAAGCCCGAGATGCCTCCACATCTTTTTCTCTCACAATCATGAGCATGCACCCTTTCTTGGAATTGACCAAGTTCCTCATATGACCTACAGATTTACAAGAATAGCAGTGCCAGGTACAATGAGCCCTAGTAGTGTATTCCACCTCATATTTCACCGAGATGATACTTGCTTTCACGGCGAAAGCGCCTTCCTATCATACAAATATGGACTCCCCCCACCAATGCCACGGATATCCAAGGGTACAACATCCAGATCAACCTCATCTACTAGTTTGATGCAATCTAAAATCTAGCCTACACTATTTGATTACATGTAATTTGGCTTTATCACATAGCCAAACAAGGAGTATGGTTTTCGAGATGAGGCTTGGTCTCCAATGCTAATTTCTTAACTTGAGTATTATGAAATCTAGAATTACTTGTGAGGTCAAATAAAACAGAGTTTCCACTTTAGTATGTTTCATCACAACTCTAATGTGGAAAAATTCAGTCTATTTCGATAATTAACAAGAGACTCGTTTTGAAGTACTTGTACTTGCATTCAATTAAATTTCATTAGCATAAGGAGAAAGGTTACATTGTATTCCCCCTTTATTTGTGATTTTTGTTTCATCACCGAAATCGGATCCAAGGTCTTTCTTTGAGAGCTGGTTGCCACCATATTTTACTTTCACTTTCCACCAAATCTCTTTGGCTTCAACTCTGGATGCAAATTCCAGCAATGTTCATCATCATGGCCTTCCTTCTTGCAATGTGTTCAAAATAGCTTTGCGCCATCTTCTTTATTGGTTATGTTGTCTTCTTGTCCTTTCCTTGTTTCCTTTGAACTTGCCATTATAAGGTTTGAAGATGATTTATTCGGTTGATTTTCTGTCATTTCTTTCCCATGCTTTCAAAGGTGAATGACCTTCATGTTAACCACATCAATAGTAGTGAGCTCAAAAAAATAACAAATAATTCTTGATGTAACTATACGAAGCACCAATATTTTTTTTAAAAGACTACCGAAAATTGAATCAAGTGGAATCTTCAAATTCAAGCTTGTTTTCCCAAACTCTTATAGGCTTTTCTAAATTTTGATCCTTTTGCTTGTCTCAAATATTTCCATTCCATTAAAGCCTTTTAGCCGATAACCCAAAGGATAAAATTGATATTTTAATGCAAAAACAAAATTGGACCAAGAAGAAAGGAGATTACCTAAATGTTGCTACCTTTACGCAACTTTATCTCCCCCAAATGGAAAGCGATTGCCACTCGGTGAATAGATGTTAATTGGATATTGGCCTCATATTCCTTGATCTGAATCCCGAGAAATAGACCTCGTCTTGTCTAATATAATTATTTAAATTCTACTGCATTCTCCATTATATGTGGGGAAAATGAAAATTTACATCTAGCCTAAATAGCTTCTTGACATTTCTATGATGCACATTAGAATGATGAGAAGAGGAAAAAGAAGAATTGTGACCTATTTGGATGGAGAGGGAGAGGCTCTTCTCCTTCACCTCCATGGTGTCTTGTCATGATAAATCCAGGCTCTTTCTTCTCATGCTTAATTGTCTTCTCATATTCTCTGAACAACTTGTGAACTTTCTGCCATGGTGAAGAATATCTTGCAATAATTTCATCTTCCCTGCCGCTCACGCATCCTCATCTTCCATGTTAAATGCTTCGTGATGCACACCCTACTTCGGGATCAAAGGATCGGGATTTTCCTTCTCCTCTTTGGAGCTTGTTCTTTGGTTAATTCACTCAGAGCACATCAAGAAGACTTGATGCGATACCGATCTGATCTAAATATTTTACTTCAACGATGAATATAGAATTTCATTTTAAAATAACATGTAACCAAGTAACATAAACACATGAAAGAAGTGAAAAATTGAAAGAAACCATGAGATCAAAAGGCACAATACAATTATATAATGGAGTTCACCCAATGTGGGCTACGTCTTTGGGCCATGCTCAATGTGGGGAGACTTATTTCATTAAATTAGAAGCATAAATAATTTATAAGCAATTAAAAAATGACACACTTTATACCTCCACTTAAGAGGATGGAATAAAAATGTAGACCTATCTTAGAAGAAATAAACTTCGGAAGTTGGATTCTGTAGCGAAAAATCATGAAAAATGATTATAAAGTTGACCACTTTCGCTTGAGCACTTCTACACAACCAAGGAATATTCTCGCCGTAAATATACCCACTGCACACCAGGTTCCTCTCCTGGAACACGACGTTAAGGTTACGCAACTCGTGGTTGCAACGTGAGCTACACTCATCGAACCTCCTCTTTTGGCGCATTGGAAAGGGTTATGGTAATGGCGTGTGGAACTTACAAAGCATTAGAGAACGACCCGTTTGTGGCGATGTACGAATTAAGACTTTGGTTAGGAGTTCCGAGTCCAACCACAATAGGACCGTTATGGTGCATCGACATTGGGGGAATTTTTGAGGTCTAAAATGGGCCTCCTAAGAAAAATGTACAACCAAATAAAATTTATAAGAACCAATAGGATTCAATATGATGATGTCAACCATGGGGGATGATTCACCATTTTTTAAGTAAAAGGGTAAAAAGATTAAAAAATAATAAAATAATAAAACTACTTTTTCAACTCGTATTTTCAACTTATCTCCCAATTTGTTTACTAAAATTTCGAGTGGGAGTACTTGTTGGATGTAAAATTTAAATCCTCATCCAAGGAGTATTGATGTTGCATAATTTCGATGGACCCTTCTATGTGAAAAATGAAAAATACATGATAAAACGTGATTGCAATTATGTTTTTCATGTATTTCTCATTTGTCGTGTAGGAGGGTCCATCGAAACTATGCAACATGGGTATTCCTTGGATGAGGAATTAAATTTTGTATCCAATAGTGCTCCCGCTCGGGGCCCCAGTAAAAAATTTGGGAGATAAGTTGGGCTTTAAATTTGGCAGTAGTTTTTTCTTCTTTTTCCCTCTAAAATTTGATGATGTCATCAAATATTATTTTATAATTTCCCTGAGGCCGTTTTAGACCTCAAAATTCCCCTAATGTTTAATTTTGGTTGTAGTTTTGTTGTATAGAGGTCGCTCGAATGGGCGGGACGCTGGGCGGCCGGACGTGGGTCAAACCCCATCGGCCATAGTTATACCATGTGGCACATTTGGTTGGGTGGTGGGTTTGCCAATGGAGGCACACCCCATTTTGGTTATATATATATGTTATATATGGATGGTGGATTGGTGAACCACCATCCCACATTTCATATATATATATATATAGATATTGGTCAAAAAAAATTGTCAAATTTTTAAGGTCATAAAAAAATTAAAAGGCGAAAAAATTCTGCGTTTCGGCCACTCGAATCCATGCGTCGACAATTTCCAAATTTTTACCTCGTTAGTGGCCCTTGCCAGGCCTAGTTTAGATCGAAACTTTGAGTAGCCATAACTTTCACATATGAACTGCGAACAGGAGTGTTTTTCATGCCGTTGGAAAGGCCGTAACAAGATCTTTGATTTGAACCTAGTTCTAATTCCAATCCGAGGACTTTGATTTTGAGTTTTTCCAAAGTTTCTTCTGAATTCTAGGAAACACGGAACATTTAGGGCCATTTCACATTGATAATGATGCATTAAGCAAATACACAACCATGCATGCACTCCACATATTTGACTCACCCATTGAAAATCAAGCCATTCACATGCTTATGTTTAACCCCAACTTCTAAAAGCACACCCTTTCTCGGTATGCCTTTATGTCCTTTAACATATTTCCAATAATTTTCATAACAAAAATATTAAAGTTATAATTTTTTTCTTTCTTTCATGATTTTATAAATTACATAATAATAATATCCCCTACGCAAATGTGATTCCAAGTCAACATACATAAATATTCAACATGCTTGCCAAAATCAATATTCATACATCATGAACCTAAAGCAAGCATGTTTCCCATACGACCCTAGTGTTGTAACACGGATCTCATACGTAAGGTCCCCTTACCAACCATCAATAATATAGATAAGTGAAGGTCACGACACAGACACTAGTACTCAATGTTTTGTATTTTTGTTTTTACTCATAATATGACTAACTTAGTTTTCATGTAATCATGTTCCTTCATCTATTTTCATCATGAGTAAGATAAATTTCCCTTAAAACGATTCAAAACACATTTCTCCTCAAGTTTAAAAGAAGCATGTCTGCTCTTTTTCATAATTATACACGAGCTCAACTAAGACTCGAAAATTCCACCGAGAATGCCATGTGCAAACATTAAGCTAGATCGAGATTTCTAGATTATGCTAAATAAGCTCCACTTATTGACTCTTTATATCATAACCACAAAAGTATATAAAAAAGAACCTAAAATATCATGCTTATTAAAAAGATCACATATAAAGAGATGTAAGTGATAGCTACTTTTTGTAATGGCTAACTAAAGGAGGAATATGCCTCTCTTCATAAAAAAATCTAATAAATATGATATGTTTATGAAATGGGAAAATGGAATCACAAAATATATTGACCCAACCACATTTCCAAATTCATCGACTAAAAAATCGATCCCAATTATGAAGGAAATCAATTACTTGCAAAATGGAATTGCTTCAATCATGTGATTTGTTTTATAATAGATATTTTAAACGAAGAAACTATTTTTACAAATTCGAAACATTTTATTCTTCAAAAAGTGAAAAGTAAAACAATGGACCTACCAAAATTAGGCACAAATGTTTTTTTTTCTATATTCATTGAAGCATAAAATTTGAACCCATGAATACATGCAACTCGGACAACTTATTATTGCTCACTTTCACAAGTAATTAAATCCTATAGAATTGGTCATTGTAAATTGTTTCCAATAAAAAACCCCCTTTTTTCATGATATGTTTTAGATAATAAAAGTAACTCACATTGCCCGTATTTTTATTCACTCTTAAGAAAATTATTAAATTAATTTTCACATTAAAAAACTTGTAGACATAGTGTTGGGTTTCCCATGTTTTGGCACCGATTGGCAAGACAAAATATGAGACAACATCAGCGCTGGACACGGATCTGGCCCTCTTGGGTCCGGAGAGGGATCTCTAAATGAGCAAAGGTTTAAGTCTTTGAAAGCTCTAAGTTTGAGATATTAGGCTAGTTATAAGAACGGGGTTTGTTTGTTTGATTTTGGTTGGTTGTTGGGAATCGGGGAAGAAGGGATCGGTATAAGACATGGGCGGAAGCAAGAGGATTTTAGGCAAAGGAAAAGATAATTCGGGGAAAATTCAAGACCATGGGCAATGGAGTCCATAAAGGGTTTACTTGCTATTGATATCTGAGACTTTCGGTTGGGGCACAGTCATCCTAAAGCATTGGATCTTAAAGATGATAAGATGGCATGGAAAGACAAGAGAAGGTGAAACGAGAAACCTCCAAGGTGACCTTTCGGAAGCTAGATCCGAGGACGGAACATACCATGAACGACTGTGATCGAGCGAAGGTAAACTCTTCGGACGAGGAACATTAAAGTTATGGAACACAAAGTTGAAAACCGCGAGATCGAGAGAGAGACTTTGAACTCTCAATGCTCTGCCTCCACCTTAAGGAACTTATCGAGGTTTAACCAATAGAAAAGGATCTTAGTAGGACGAAAATCAAATTCTAGATCTCCCGGTGTTCCGATTCATTGATTAAACACCACGACAAGAACATGCGAAACAACGACCTCAATAATTCATACATCGGCTAGCGATCGATAACATCCACTACCTTTGGTTAAATTAATTAAATCAATCCTCGGATACACATATAGAAGAAAAAAATTAAAGAGGCAAGGAGAGCAACAACATAGGGTACCTAACAAGGGTAAATCATGACTTAAATTTCTAATACAAGCCGCGATGAAATGCGATGAAATGAATTAAAAATACGAGAGATAGAAAAACATCACCGGTGGCACAAATCAAGATCCAAAGAAATGTGCTTGTCCTTAAGAGCAACACCGAGTCCGTACAACATTTTCATGACTTGAAAGTTCGGTACGAATACATCTTCTCGGCCTATCTTACTATTTTACCCACGGGATTATGTCTCGAAAAGAAAAAACTTAAAATTCTGCGATAATCGATCGACAACAAACTTTACAACGGGATTTCTTGCCGTTACCTGCATTTGAAAGATGAGCGAGGAGAGGTAGGTAAAAAACTAAATGGAGCATTAAAACTCGAGGAGAAGGAAGAGTAGGAGCCCCGTGCATTTTAAATCTGTGCATTTATCTACGGCACTCTTTTGGATACGAAATTGGTCTTCTTCGAGGGCTTCCATTTACTCGGTATGTCTACGATGTACCATGGTTGCGAGAACTACCGCCAGTACATTGGTGAATAAACGGAAGGTAAATAAATGGATGTGAGAAATTCTCCATCTTGCGTAACAAATGCTGCGGTAGCATTAGGTACATCGTCGGGGCTGAAATTTCTTCGGGAACACGGTAAATAATGGAAACAATATGGGCGTTTTTGTCCTTTCACGGAAGTAGGAACATTGCAACGTGCCAGCAACCACGATGATATGGTTTTGTGTATTGGGCTTTTTACGGGTGATCCTTGTCTTGATACTCTTTGCCACTTCAACGCGTCTCATCGTATGGGGATTTGATTGTGCGGGAAGGACTTCGCATGGTCCAAGCTACGTATTTTTAATGAAAATTGCGTTCGATATCCTCCCAGGGCTCTCCTCTGTACTTTTAAACTCTAAAAATGATCTTTCTTTTGTTTTGTGCCTTGTAGCATTGTTGTGGACCATGGTGGCGTCCACCCCTTTTAGCCACCTACAAAATACACAACTTTGTTATGAAATCCATGCATAAGGAAGGATGACTATGGAAGCGGGGAGGAAGCCTGGCGGAGCGACGGTGGTAAAAATGGTGGTTTTAGATGGAACAATGGTTAAAAATGCGATGGCACAAGGTGTAAACGGCGACCAATAGGGTTTTGGTGGAGAAATGTGCATAAGGCGGATTTTGATGGGCGGTCAGTGGCGAAGATCGACGGTGGAGGTTTAAATGACGGGGACGACTTATGAAGTTAGGCGGAATGCATAAAAATGAATGTGAAACATTAAAATTTAATGTGTATCACGAGAGTTAGAACTTAGGCGAAAATGCAAAGAAATGAATGGACATGCAATGAAAATGATGATGACAATGGTGGGTTTGACATGGGCGGGCGATTCATTTAGGGCCGTCGGATCTCGGGAGGAGAGATCGACGGCTACGATCCGTCGGAGGTGATAAGAACATCGGTAGTCCATTGAACGATGGTGTGATTGGTTTATGACCGTTGGATCTTGGACTAACGGACGGTCGAAGATTGGATTGGGGAAAAACGCAATCGCAAGGGCGAAAAGGTGACGGCCCGATTGGAAAAATTCAGTGCGATTGGGAGCGGGGAGAACGAGGGCCGTCGGATCAACGAGGGGGAATCGATGGTGGAGATCATCATTGGTGGATCGCAATCGAGCGCGGAGAGGATGGGATGCGATGCGGCTAGCGATGCGATGGAATACTAGCGTAGATCCGGATGACATGTCTACGAGCGGAGATTGAATTGGCGGGGGGAAAAATAATGGAGCGACGGGAGGGGAGTGGGATAAATCGAACCGTTGGATTAGGAGGGTGGATAGCTCGGATCAGATCGGGGGATCACAATCGGAAGGAACGGAGGAGTGGCACGGCAAGGTTGCGATTGCGATTGGAGCGAGGGTGCGGTGTGGCAGGGTACATGCGATCGGGTGATGAATCAACGGTGGAAATCGTAGTGGAAGTGATATAGACCAAGCTTAAATCACATCGGAGTTTTTCGTTTAACAAAAGAAATACGCTTCACTCGACGGTGCGATTGTGATTGGCGGCTTTAGTCTTACTGGTTGGCCCATTTGGGTTACGTGGTGAAGTGGTTTAAAAATTTGTGAGAAGGGCTGAGCCATGATATAAGTTAAAAGTGGGTTTTTCCCATTTTTAGTGCATTCTAAGGCCAATGAAGGGTATGATAAAAGGGAATAAAGGGAAATTAAACCAAACCGGGGTTGTGTGCGTGGTTTAAAGGGTTTGGGATAGTTTAGGAGGGCTAAGGAGGAATTTTGGGGTGAAAAGGAGGCTTTGAAAAGGGGAAAAAAGGGGTGAAATGGAAAAGTGCTGTGTGCTTAGAGGTACAAGGGGGCAAATCAAGGCCTTTTGGAGCACAATTTTTCATCATCGGTGGGGAGCTTATTGAATGAAAAGGCAGTAGAGGAAACAATTAAAAGGGCGAGGGGAACATGAAGAGGCTTGAGGATGATGTGTTTCAAAATGCATTCCTTGAAGGCTCATAAAACAAATTAGCCCCTTGCTTGCTTGTTAAGGAATTTATAGGGGGCTAACGGTGGCTCCACATGGGGATGGCTTCTTCTTGAAGGAGTCGAAAATTCGAAATGATCTTTTGAGTAGGCGATTCTGCTACTTGAGCCACCTTTCTTCTTCAGTTTTTTAATTTATACAATTGCGAGAACATCAATTCGCCGAAACATCACCCAAACAATCTACCTACCCATCCTACAATCCTAGCATTTTTTCTTCTTCTAGGGTGCATTTGGGTAGCGGACCCTTTACATCATTTATTTTATAAACAAAAAAATAAACCTATTCTAAATCTACCCTTATCACTCCATGAGACGATTAGGCTGACATTGTGGCCTCATATGTTTCTCTACCTAATCTAATATCTTCTAGGATTATTTGTCAGCATATTTCTTCTCTACATTCTGTAAAAATTCACTTATTCATTAAGTTAGACGATCCACAGTTTCTTGTGGATCCGAAAGGCGTAAAGATAGTTGCAAATAGACGAAACTTTAGGAGCGAAAACAAACTTTGAAGGCTTGAAATGCGAAGTTTGCGGCATCCTTCTTCTCTTTGTGACTCAAGTTTTAAGCTTGTTAGAGTCACTTTCTCTTCTTCATTTCGGCTACGGCTTAGGGCTTGTTAGAGATGATTCTTCTTTCTTCTTTCTTTGGTCCGGAGTTTGAGGCATGTTTGAACCAACTATCTTTACTTTATTTGGCTCGAGGTTTTTGATCATATTAGAGCCAATCTTTGCACTCGAGAGGTTCATGTTTTGAGCATGTACGAACACTCTCCTTTTCCAATGTTTTTGGAACATTTTTCTCTTTTCTTGAAAACAAAACAACGCGGTATGCTCTGATAGGAAATGGAAAGCCCAGAATTTGGAAATCAACGAAGTAGTGTTTGAGAATCCACGGCGTGTGGGGACCCCAAACGACTATGTGCCATCTAACTCTTGCGAGAAAAAAGGCATTTTGAACCCATAGTGGCTTTGGATGATGCTGGGACCTTGCTACAATCGTCAAACTTGTCGTGCTTTCCTTTGTCCTCTTTCCTTGAGTCCCACTTCAAAACTTTATCTCCAATTTTGAAATTAGAGACATAGTTCTTTTGTGGAAATAATTTCTTTATATTTTCCTGAACTTTCACGCTCTGTTATAGACCTCTTCCCTTGTTTCTTTGGAGATGAATCGTTTGGTTTATTCTCCTCCCACCATGATGTTTACAATGCAATGCAGAATCTCTTGGACAAGTTTAATCACCGGTTCTCCAAGGTGGTAGGAAACACCATACCCATTTCGAAGTAGAAAAGTTGATATGGTGACATGCCAATGGACTTCTTTTGTTGTAAAGCTTGTCGGCCCACGAGGGCATGCACTAATTTGTTATGCCATGACTTTTGTTCTCTTCCAACAACTTTTGATGATGGTCACCAGGCTCTTGTTCGATGATTCAGCTAAGCCATTACCTTGTGGGTAATAGGCGGTTGAATGACAAAGTACTATTTGATACGAGCAAAAATCAACCATTTTCTTGGATGCGAAAACGTGACATTATTAGTGATTATTTTTCTTGGGCAACCAAGCCCCGAGAGAGAGGACATGACCTTCTAAGAACCTAATGATATTTGAGTACGCTGGCATTCCTAGTAGGTATGGCCTCTCTATCCACTTGATGAAGTAATCACATGGGCATTAATATCCATTTGTATTTGTACGGAAAGAGGCAGGAGTGAATTTCTCTATGAAATCTAGGCCCCATTGCATAAAAGGACCTTCAACGGTGATGGGTTTTAGAGGTAAGGGGAGCTTTATTTTGCTGTCAAAAATATGGCATTTGTGGCAGTGCACCATCTTATGGGATATCATTGAAGAGTGTAGGCCAATAATAGCCATCTCTGAGTATTTTTGTTGTAGTGGCTTTCCGGTTCAGTGTCCTCCACCTCTCTGCATGGAATTCTTGTTTAATCCTTTACGCGGATTCGAGCCACATGACTTATTTAAGCAATAGGCCATTTGCGTTTTTCCGGTATAATCCTTCATTCATTATGCAATAGCTTCTAGCTTTTAGCTTTAAGAATCGGCCTTAGTATTTTATAGTTAGGAGGGCATTGAAGTGTGTAAGCACATACGAATGTCGAATACCAGGAGAGCTCACGAAGCTTCTCCTCAACCGGTGGATCGAGCAATCCACCTTTCCTTTCATCTAAGGCATCTACCATGTTAATGTCAAGGGCTTATGATTTGATTCAGCCATTAGTTGAGCTAAGCCACGATGGCAGTCGGTTTTGTGGGTTTAATCTCAAGGTCATATTTTAGAATCCACGTGATCCATTTGCCCCTCTTCCCATCTGAGGTCTTGGACAAGATGTCTTTAACCAATATTTGCTGGGGCCTGGTGTGGGAATGCAATATGTACACCTAAAGTCTTTCAAGGCCTTTTGAAAGCGCCAGGCACATTTTTCCATTATGTTGTATTTCAGTTGCATCCTAGGTGCTTTCGAAGAAAAGATATGATTTGTTCTCATTCCCTCGAATTTTACGCGAGCGAGAGCTGCCGCTATTGTGTGTTCGGAGGCAAATGAAAAAATCGAAATCCTTTGAGAAATCTCCCGGAAAATTTGATTAGGACGGGGAGCCTGAGTGAGTGCGAAGTTTAACTGAGTTGAAAAGAATTTCTTAGCCCCCAAAAGTCCATTTAACCTACTTCTTTCTTCAACATGTTAGTCATATTCCGAAGGTGTTCGGCTAGGTTGGGAATAAACCTCTGAGGAAGTTGATTTTCCCAATGGTACATAACTCTTTGATGTTTCTCGGGTGTGGGGTTGTAGAAGTATTCCCTCAGCTCTTTGTGGGTCTATCCTAATCTCTTTCTCGGATATGATGTGGCCGAAGCTTACCTTCTTGCGGCCCGAATACGATCTTTTAAGTTTAATGACGGAGACCAAACCTTCGCATCTTTCAAATACTCTTCTCGAGATGTTCTAGGTGTTCTTCCTCGGTCTTGGAATAGACTATTGTGTCATCCCGAGATAGATGACGATGAGTGCCCTATTATTTCATCGAGAGAGAAATTTCTGTGTCCATTGCTTTGGAAGGTGGAACCGGCATTCATCAGTCAAAGGGCATCTTTACATACATAAAGGTGCCCCATGGAGTGGTAAAGGCTGTCTTGAGTTAAGTCTTACGGGATTACTAAAACTTGGTTGTAACACGAAAAGCCATCCAACGAGGAGATCCTTTTGAGCCCACTACCTTCGAAGAATGTGTTCCATTCTTGGCAAAGGATAACTATCTTTGGTGAGGCTGCGGTAAGATTCCTAAAATCAATGCACAACCTGATCTCCCCCCTGTTTATTTCTCACAACCACTAGGTTTGAGACCCGTCAGAGAACCTCACGGGAATAATTATACTTTTGCCTCATACATTTTCTTAATCTCTTTTCAATGCAGACAATTGTTTTGGGTTTATTCGAAGTTTTTGTAGAAGGGTTTCGATTTTCCCTTCAAAGAGTGTTTTGTGTTTTGTATGATGTTTGTGTCATAGGCCTTTAGGTCCTCATAGCTCCGGGCAAACACATCGGTGAATTCCTTGAATAGGTCGATGTATTTCTTTTTCATGTTTGCGGTAGGAGCTTAGCCAATTTGATCATCTTGGGTTTATCTTCGGTGCCTATGTTACATTCCTCAACATTAGAGTCTACATGTTCTATGGTGGGCTTTTTTGCTACATCATAGAAATCAAGGTCTTCTAAAGGTGCCATACCTCGAGGTATATTTCTTAACTTTGATGTAACGACACCTACTGCTTCCTCACCATCTACGTTTTCACATTTTTCATTTGGATTTCCGGTTTGTTCGTTTAAAGCATTGGCTATGTTACAAGGTGGTTCTTCCTCATACGAGGGTTCCTCATGGCGACTATCCTTGGACATAGTCTGAATCATAGAATTCAAACTCGTTCCTACTATCGCGGAAATCTTCGATACCTTATCGGCCTCGAAAACTTTTTGCGGTATTTTTCGTTTTCCGGCATTGCGGTGCGAATTTGGTACGAATGATGATATATTTGGTCGCTAGGAGGCTTATGATACGAACTAGCCATACGGGCTAATCCATTTCAATTTAGTTACGGGCTCCACAGGGACAAACACTAAGTGCCGTATTCTACAAAGTTTTTTAATAGATCCATTGCGTCATTCCTATACGCTCTCGACTGAGATGTTTATTTGTGTATTCTGCCCTTTCACTTGTTTAATGATCAGCTCGGTATCCATGCACAAATATCTTATGGGCTCCTAATTTTTTTCAACGATTTAAGCCTATGATTATAGCCTCATACTGCGAATATTGTTTGCACATTTGAAATACGATTACATGCATGACTCTCTCTAACGTAGTCACTCTCCGTGTTATGCCCACCTTTGCTCCGGCGATTCTCTTAGTGCATGACCATTAGTCATTCCCATAAGGGTTGGCTTTCGGGGCTTATCATCGTTTCGTTCTTGGTGTGGTGTATGAGCTTGTGAAGGGTGACTAATCGATCGACTTCCTCGTATTTACGCTCATTCGAGTTTCGTCTTTAGTGCACCGTCCATAGAATTTGCATCATTTTCTTCGGGGGTCTAGAGTATCCATTATGTTAAAGTCCATGGGCTGTCTCATTGTTTGCATCTCTATTTTTGAATCACGACTCCTTCCAAAGACTCATCCCATTACGAGATGAAGAGTCAAGTGCGTATTGCACGAGTATAAAGAGTGAATTTTTAGGCAGCTCGGGGCTACTAACCGAAATTTCATTTGTGCCTCTCTATACTGATCTCTTCTAAGTTGGTTAAAAGCGAGACTGTGGCATATTCCCCATCCATTTGCATTGTCCCCTTGCGGTTTGGCTCCCCATGATCTCGATAATAACATGCCATACTTAGGTGGTACATGCACTTGTACAACATCCATGACCATGCATTTAGAGCGGAATGCAGGTTAGGCTTACACATAAATCTTTGATTAGGCCCCAAACACTTTACTCTTTTAGCACAAGTCAAATGAATATAGGTATTTATAGGGATGGGTTATCTCTAGGCTAATCTTTCCATAACTATCTTGAGCATCGAGTTGACCAACGGGGCTCCCGAGAATCATGCATTGCATTGTGGAGGATCTTATCATGTATATTGAGTGATATAAAAAGGAGGTACCCCTTCTTGAAACTTCCACTTCTATCTTGGGACCAAATAGAAGGTACAGTTTGATCATCACTCCAATTGGCTTAGTGTCCATTTTGTTGTCACCTAGATTTAATTCTCTCAAAATTTGGCCTTTATATACATCCACGAGTGGCCAACTCGGCAGGAGAGTGGGACAAAGATTTTAATTTTTGCAATCTCACTCTCCAAATTGAAAGCGACGCTCTTTGGAATGTTCCAACTCTTTGTTTTGTTACCTTTACCTTGGTGGCGATTTGGTGAGGTGATTCTCACTATGTACGGTGTGGGGATTGTTTTATTAGGAGCACCGCTCACAGAGTGCTAGTCTTCTTTGGATGGTTAACTTTGTTTATCGGTGTTTTGGTTATCTTTTCCTTTGCTCTTCCCCGGAACTCTCATTTCTTTGATTTGTTACTTTAGGTAGTTGCTTTAGAAGGTATTTCACTAGGGCCTTTCTTGATGGTAATCTCGGGAGCTTTGGCTTTGGGGTTGTGTTAGGCTCTTCTTGCTCCTAAGTTCATACGCTCTCGACTGCATTGTGGCATTTTCAAATCCAAGTACGTAGTCCTCGGATTCAAATCTTTCCTCATCCCAATATGAGGGTGAGGGCTGATCTTCTTCCCCGTGGAGCATTTGTGGATTGATTTTCTACTTCAAACATGTTTATTGTGTTCCCCTCGGATTCTTCATGATTCCCTCATCTTCAGCAGAAAATTCTCTTGAAATGGGGGAATAACTTGTGATATGATTCTCTTTATGCATTGGGAGTGGTGTTGTTTCTCCTAAATTTAGGTTTTGGTTTGGTTTATTACGATTACTAAACGTGACAACCATTTTTCCATCATTTTTTGCTTCTCCATGTTTTTAGATATACGATCGTAATTAGGATAAGATGTGGAAGCTACATTGTCATCTCTATATATTTTACTTTTCTCATCTCTTAATCTTGCTTTCTTTCTCAATCGGATTAGCCTCTACCTCACTCCTCCTTTTTCATGTCCTCCAAAGTGTCGTAATCTCTCTCCCTAAGTGGTAGGCCATGTCGACATCAAAGCCTTCGAGGGTATTTCGCTAGAGCCATGCCTTGGGGAGGACCATGTGTGGAGGAAAGGGCGTTATAAACGGTTGTTAAACCTTGTTGTGTAGTCATGGATGCTCTCTCCTACATTTCTTTTTCAAGTTCTTGTGATACTTGCTAGGATTTGGAGAGGGGTTTGCCTTCACTTCCCATTTTTATGAAGGTACGATATAAAACGGGGAGGTCTTGGATACTATTAGGAGAGGTAGGCCTTTAAACCATTTCTTCACATCACCTCCTAAGCTGCGGGCAAAGATTCTCATTTTGGTTGTGTCATCATCTATTTCCATGTAATCAAAAGAATATTCCATCCTATCTATGTAGTGCTGGGCTTTGGTTGACTCTTTTACGGTGAAGTGTGGGATCTTTGATTGATAATCATTGGGTAAAGGCACTAAGTTTAAAGAGGGTAAAACCGGAGGTGTATACCGAGGCACATATAATATTCGAGGAGTAGGGGTTGGCTTGAGCGGTTGGTGTATGGATGACAAGGATGCTAGAACCGGCGAAGTCTATTATTGAACTAGGGTGGCGAGCCCAAGTTTTGAATGAATTGAATGATAGGAGGTGTAGATGGAGGGGTTTCTCACATCCCTAATATGTTGACCACTGAGATGGTGAACGGAAACTCAAGGTTTGGGTGGTCCTGAAGACAATTTGAATGACCTATTTTACTTATTAATCTGTTGAAGTCTAGGTCAAAAGGTGGGACTAATAGAGATGTGAAGTCTTTCGGTGCGGGGAGTGTGACCTAGGATGTGGGTGGAAATAGTTGGTATTTTGGGTATAGGAGATCTCCTTAGGATCCTCTCGGGGTTGTCAACTATTTCGGGTGGAGTTTAGGTTAGGGTAAGCTCTTGTGTGAATGGTTCTTGAAGCCAAAATGTTTATTTTAACTAAGCGACACTTTCTTGTTATACTGTCGTGGTGATGTTGTTATAGAGGGTAGGTCTCTGAGTGAGTCTTGTGCGAACCAAGATAATCGGTAGGCTAATGATCACCATTGGAGTCTTTGATCTTTAGGGAGCTATGGAGTCACCGGGTGGAGAGGTTTAGGATGCTTCACGGAGAATTTTACTGTCCACCGAGTGCTTATGAGATGTCCCTTTTCAAGGATATCTTGAAAACACAACAAACTATAACGAAGGAGATTGAATGGGAGGGCTTTGCAAATATGTCACCTCCTAAAGAGTGTGAGATCTAGGGCTTCTGGCCCTTTCAGGACTGCTGTCTAAGAGTGTGGGAGAAACACAACAAATGGTGTAGAAAATGGATATATTAGCTAAAGGTATTTCAAAGTTCCTTCCCCGGTGGAGTAGCCATTATATCGGGGTTCCCATGTTTGGCACGATTGGCAAGACCAAAGATGAGACGCTTACTCGAGCGATTTGAGACCTAAGGATCTAGCCCTCACAGGTCCAGAGGATCTCTAAATGAGAAAAGGTTTTAAGTCTTTGAAAGCTCTAAGTTTGAGATATTAGGCTAGTTATAAGCACGGGGTTGGAAATTTTGTTTGATTTTTGGTTGGTTGTTGGGAATCGGGAATAAGGGATAGTATAAGACAAGGGTGAACAAAGAGGATTTTAGGCAAAGGAAAGATAATTCGGAAAATTCAAGACAAAAATGGAGTCCCGAGAAGGGTTTACTTGCTATTCAATATAGGAGCTTTCGGTTGGGCTAGTCATCTAGAGCATTGGATCTTAAAGAGGATAAGATGGCATGGAAAGACAAGAGAGAAGGTGAAAACAAAACCTCAAGGTGACCTTTCGGAAAGCTAGATCCGGAGACGGGACATACCATGAACAACTTTTTGTGATCTAGAAACCAAAGAGTAAACTCTTCAGACGAAGACATTAAAGTTGTGGAACGCAAAGTTGAAAACCTAATATCGGAGAGACTTTGAACTCTCAATGCTTCCGCCTCAACAAGAGAAATTATCAAGGTTTAACCAATAGAAAAGGATCCTAGTGAGATGGAAATCAAATTCTGAATCTCCCGGTGTTCCGTTCATTCAATTAAACCTACATGAGAACATACGAAACATTGACCTCAATAATTCATACATCGGCTATGAGGAAATAACATCCACTACAACACATTTAAATTAATTGAGTCAATCCTGAGATACACATATAGTAGAAAAACATTAAAGGCAAGGAGAACGTAACAACATAGGGTACTAAAAGAGTAAATCCTACAGCATGCAAATTTACAGTGCAAAACCGGTAGAAATGAAATGAAATTAATTAAAATACAAAGATAGAAAAACATCACCAGAATTTAACAAACCGGGATCCAAAGAAATGTGCTTGTCATATTAAGAGCAACAAGATCGAGTATACTTATGACTTAGAAGATAGTACGAATACATCTTCCTCAGCCTATCTTACTATTTTACACGAGGACTATGTCTCAAAAGAAACAACTTGCAATTCTCATTAATGCGATCAACAACAAACTTTACAACAAGTTTCTTCACATGAATTTTATAGTGAAAGATAGAGCGAGAGGGAGGTAGGTGAAAAATAAATGGAGCATTAAAACTCGGGAAAGGAAAGGGCGAGAGCCGTACACATTTAAATCTGTGCACATCTGCGGCACTCTTTTGGATGCGAAGTGGTCTTCTTCGGGCTTCCATTTATCGGTATGTATCGTGTACCATGGGCCTGCGAGCTACTGTAGTACATTGGTGATTAAATAGGGAAGGTGAATAAATGGATGTGAAATTTTCCATGCGTAACAAATGATGCGGCGCATTAGGTATTGTCATCGAGGGCTGAAATTTCTTCGGGAACATGGTAAATAATGGAAACAATATGGGTGCTTTGTCCTTTCACGAGGTAGGAACATTCGCGTGTAGCCCGATGATATGGTTTTACGTAGTATTGGGCCTTCTGGGTGATCCTTTGTCTGCGATACTCTTTGCGGCTTCAATACATCTACTGTCGGCGCGGGCTTTGATTGCGTCGGGAGGGACTTCGCACGGTCAAACTCTATATTTTAATGATGCATTCGATATCTCCCGGGGATCTCCTCTTAACTTTTAAACTCTAAAAATGATCTTTCCTTTGGTTTTTGCCAGCATACTTGATGACTATGGACCATGGCGGTGTCCACCGCTGCCCTTACTACCAAAATTCACAACCTGCGATGCTAAATCCATGCATAGGGAAGGATGAATATGGAGAGCGAGAATAGCGGTGGAGGTGGTAAAAATGGTGGTTTTAGATGGAACAATGGTGAGAAAAATGTAGTAATAAGGTGTAAACAATGACCAATAGGGTTTTGGTGGAGAAATACGTGTGGACCATTTGATCGTGGTCCGATGGCGAAGATCAACGGTGGAGGACTGTCCGGCGAGATGGCTTATGATTAGGCGAATGCATAGAAATGAATGTGAAACATTAGCTTTAATGTATATCACGAGATTTAGAACTTGGGCGAAAATGCGAAGAAATGAATGGACATGTAGTAATGATCGTGTGTGGTGGGACCGGCATGGGCGGAGGGCGATTCATTTGGGACCGTCGGATCTCGGGGAGGAGATCGACGGCTGCGATCAATCGAAGGGGAGAGAAATGGGGAGGGTTGGCGGTCGGAGTGAACGATGGTGCGATTGGTTTATGACCGTTGGATCTTGGACTATCGGAAGATCAAGATAGATGGAAAAACACAATCGCAAAGGGCGAAAGGTGGCGACGGTGGAAAATGCAATTTCGATTGGAGCGGGAAGGCGAGGGCCATCGGATCAACGGAGATCAGCAGTAGGTCATCATCGGCGGATCGCAATCGGAGAGCACGGAGAGGATGGGATGTGATGCGGCGCGTGCGATGGAGCGCCGGCCATCCGGTCAGGATGACGGATCTATGGCGGAGATTGAATCGGTGGGGGAAAAAGAATGGAGCGAAGGGAGGGCCGAGATAAATCTGAACTAGTTGGATTACGGAGGTGGGCTGACTCGGATCGGATCGGGGGATCACAATCGCGAAAGGAACGGAGGAGTGGCAAAGAAAGAGTTGCGATTACGATCGGAGAGAGAGTGCGACTAGCGCGGGGCCATCCGATCGAGTGATAACGGTGGAGATCGCGGCGGAGGTCTTATAGACCAAAACCCGATCGCATCGGAGTTTTCGTTTAACAAAGAAATGCGCTTCGCACCGACGATGCGATTGCGATTAACGCTTTGGTCTTTGCACACGGATTGCGGCAGGTTCGTGGGGAAGTGGTTTAAAGGTGGCGGAAGGAAAAGGGCTAGGCCATGATATAAGTTAAAGAGTGGGTTTTTGCCACATTTTTAGTGCATTCCAAGGCCAATGAAGGGTAACGATAAGGGAATAAAGAGTAAACCAAACCGGGGTTGTGTGTGGTTTAAAGGGGTTGGGATAGTTTAGGAGGGCTAAGGAGGAATTTTTGGGGTGAAAAGGAAGCTTTGAAAAGGGGAAAAAGGGGTGAAATGGAGAATTATGAGAGGTACAGGGGAAAATCAAGGCCTTTTGGGTACCAATTTTTCATCATCAGTGAGGCTTATTGACTCGAAGCCGGTAGAGGAAAAAAATTAAAGGGTAGGGAACATGAAGAGGCTTCAAGGATGATGTGTTTTCGAAATGCATTCCTTGAAGGCTCATAAAACAAATCGACCCCTTGCTTGCTTGTCGAGGAATTTATAGAGGGCTAACACATAGCAAGCTACAACCATCAAATAATCTATTCATAAATTTCTAGTACATAAAAGCTACATTAATTAAGACATTTACTCTAATAATTTATATGCACCCCCGCCGGCTTCGGAGAGATTTAACCATTGGGGGGGGGGGGGGGTCCCGAAAATGGGTGGTATCACTTACCCCCCTCCCTACTCGTGTCACCCTTGGTTATTTCACGGCCCCCTTCTATATTACGCTTACCACCTAAGACCCCTTCGAAAATTTGTTTTTGCACACACTCAGCCATAGCCATATTTATTCGACCACTACCATTCTTTGCCACCAAATGTGTGCCATCCCTCCACAACGGGCATATAAGTTTTGTGCACCATTTATGAGAAATAGGCTACGCATGGAAGAAATACTTGGGCTAAACCCGAAAATTGGTAAAAGGTAGGCGAAATTTGAACATCACAAAGAAAAAGACGGTAAAAGTGAGTCGGTATTTATGCGGAGATAAACGAAGACTAAGAGGCACCCGGAGGCCTTTTGACAGAGCACCAATCAATGAGGAGTGGCCAACGCTTCCCCACTAGATGTTACTAAATGCCGGTTTTCTACGAACGGAGAGCCATATGTTAGAGCCTCCATTGGTTACCTCTTCAAGCTCCTCACGAAATTTGTCTCCAAGCCACTTTGTTGATTTACAAAGAGCCACAGTTACTGCATCCTTGAAGAGTTACCATAATAAATTCTACGGGCGGTGACCATCGAGAGACCTGCTTTTATTCGAGACACTTGCATGGTCACACTTGTCTAATTTCATTTTTTGTAATAAATAAAGGGTTTCTAGAGTAGATTAGGGCAAACCGACTTAGTTGTTAGATATTTTTGCAAGCATGTTATAGAACTACTATTGGAGCATAATTTTTGAAGTTGGACACCGATAAATCAGACAGTTTAGGGATTCTTAAGCCATGTTTTAAAATGGTGACGTGTTTCTTCTTTGTTTAAATGTTTCCATTGTTTTCTATATTTTGTATCTGCCATCTAATTGTAAATCATAAATTTTAGATTAAGATTCACTCTCGGGGCTTATATAATTTTTAATGGCATTTACAATGCGAATGTTTTCTCTTTGAAGTACGATTAAATAATTCTTAATTTATCTTTAGTCACTCTTTGAACCTTCTTTATTTCTTCACCTCTAATTCATACAACTCTTAGAATCCAATTTACCTTACAGAGTTATCTTGCCCTATGATTTTCTCTTCGATTTTAATGTGCCTTTCTAGCCTTTGACTCCATTACTTGATGGAATGGCAGCACTATGACCCTATTTGTCCAAGCACTAATCAGTAAAACAAAAAACCCCCATCCTTTTGTAACTAGACTTATATCGGCACTTATAACCATCAAGACAAATCGATTTAAATAATAAAAGCAGAGAGAGCCCTTTACGAGTCTTATAGGAAGGCTAGGTCCTAGACTCCAAAGCGATTTCTGTTGTACTTTGTAGTTTAGTTTTTACAATCTTGTAATTATAGAGGTGTTAACACGATAATATCGCCTTCTTTATTAGAACCACTAGACGCAACCTTGAAGTAAAATATCATTGAGAAATAGGCCTTGGCGTTAGTCAAATAATTGAAGGACTTCCAGAGTTTACTCTTTCTCCACTCTGTGTCATTTCATATGATCCAAACGTTGCTTTCAAATATGTGCTCACACGGAGATGATCTTGAAGGGCAACATGGAAAATATGTTAACACCCAATATTGGAGTATGGTGGAAATAAAGTCTACAAATGCGATCAAGAGACAAGGCACATGGCTAAGCTTATTGCGGAGACTCAAATATACGTATGGAAATTAATTTTTATTGTTGCATTATTTTAGGAGCGAGGCTAAAGTATTCACTAAGGTATACGAGATTTTTTCTTCATTGCCATGGTATCTTTGATATTGTTCATATTTTGCAACTTGCCAGATCACTCCTCCCATACTTTAGTAATAAATATAGATCTTTGAAGTTGAAAGCTCTCAAGTATTGCATCCTTAACAATGTATTGTATTAGAAAGATCTGGGCAGTGTTGTTAAATTGTTTGGTTGAAGGAGAAGTTGAAAAAGTGATGAGTGAATTTCATAAAGGTTGCTGTAGCGGTCATATTTCTTTGAAGCCAACAAATAAGATCTTGAGGGCGAGTTTCTATTGGCCAAGTATATTGCATGATGTTTATAAAAAAATCATGAGATGTCATGAGTGTTAAATCTTTCGTGGAAAGAAGAAAGGTTTTGCGTTTTCCCTTGAAATTGATTGAAGTGCACACGCCATTTCAACAATGAAATTGAATTAATTAGCCGAAATATATCCTCCACCATCAGCCCAACATAAGTGGATACTCAATGCCATTGATTACTTCACTAAATGGATTGAAGCCATCCCCACGAGGCAAAGCTACATATCTTTTCATCATTTTAATTTTTAGGGAACAATATTTTGTCTCGTTTTGGTTGTCCCTATAAAATCACTGCGATAATGAAAGCTGCCTTTAAGTCTAAAATATTATTGAATATTGTGATAATATCAATTTAGTCTTGGTCATTCTACATCATACTATCCTCGAAAATGGGAATTTTGGATGAATCGTCAAATAAATATTTAGTGAACATAAGCAGAAGATCTTTTATGGGATAACAAAGGAGAAATGGGCACAAAAATCCCCTGCTAATGCTCTATGGGTGGACATAGTTAGGCAGAAGATATCAATCAACAAGTCACCTTTCCGGCTTGTGTATGGTGTTGACACATTGTTCCTTGCATATGGTCTAGGTCAGAAATGATTCTCTCATTCCATCCATGGCCATCATCATCTCAAAGTTCATGCCACTCATTTCATTTAGAGTCTTACGTCAATCACTCCATGTTGTTTAGGTGTCCTTGTTTTGCCATTGAAAAATCCAAAATGTCACCAAAAAGTGAAACAGAGCTTCATTTTCATCATATTTTAATTATTTTAAATGGAGTTAGCATAGTTAGGGGAATAAAGTAAGAAAAACTTGTCTTATTTCAAAACTTTTTCATTATCAAATTGTTCCAAAAGGAAAAATTGTCATCAAGTATTTTGTTTCACTAAAAGACTAAAAGGTCATTTCAAGATGTTATAAAAAGGAAAAAGAAGGTTTTCAACTCATGTCTTCTCATGATTGCTATAGCTCCTCTATTACCTTCATCATTGATCCACTATTGTCAAGGTTTGAAGAAAATAAAAAAACTACTCGAAAAGGGATTTGTTACGTATACGGAAAGTACGTATGCATACATCCAAAAAGTGTTACGCATACACGCCTTAAGTTCCTCACGACACTTGTCAAGCCTAAGAAAAGTCAGATTTCGAGGTTTTACTATCCTTTGAACTTGAATTGGAGTAATTGGGTTGGTTTTCCTCTTATCACAAAGTAAACATGTAATTTAATGTGGGGAGCACACACTCTAGTCATTAGCTAAATTTGAGGGAATGATTTCTAACCTCCCTAGATTCGAGGGAAATGACTCATCTGGGTTATTTATGATGCATTTTTTTAAGGTTTAGACCCTGGGGTGTCATTATACATATTTTATATAAGTAGACACTCGAGTATTTTCTTGGGTTAGATAGTTTTTTTTGCATTGGAGCCTGTACAATCCTTTTGGAATGAAATCAAAGACAATGTTGCGGGAATTTGTGTTGAGAATCCGGTGGTATGCCTTGGATAATTTGTTATTTCTATGTATGTTTATCTTATCATGTTGAATGATATGTTCTCCTCTTTCCTTGTAAACGCTATGTGTTTATCTTGTTAGTATATAAGAAGAAATCATGCCTTTTCATGCTTTGTCTTAACAAGATTTACATTATCACATATCTATGTTCTTAAATGAATGAATTCACCTAGAGTGCTAATTCATATTTTATATCATTTCATCTATACAAAATGACAAAATAAACACTGCTTTCAAGCTAACTACCTGGCCTCATCCATATTCTCTGCCAAATTGATCTTGAATTCGGACCTTAAAACCCTATACCTAGTCTTCTTATTGTCATTCATATCCAACACACAAACATCAAACAAAAACCCTATTCTTGAGCTTAAATACCTAGCCTAAGATCATTAAATGTCAGGTCATTCAATTTCACGCAAAGTGACATTGAGAAGCACTCTGCGGTCACAGTAGGGATAGCTACTTGACCTAAAGCCTGGTCTATGGTTATCGTCCTTCAATCCCACTCTCGGCCAGGAAGTTGGGGGGAGGGATAAAAATTGCCAAGAAATACGGTAAGATTATTTCCCCAAACTGAGGAATATTTTTCATTAAGATTCACCAACATGGTAAGAAGAATATTGTGGCTACAACCTCCAAATAGGGCGCGCTAATGCGAAATCGACATATGGAAAATTCATGGAGGAATATAAGGATATTTTCTCCTCACCCACGGGGGGTTCCTCTACCTTTATCGGGTAAAACACTCCATTGATTTGACCATGGGTGCACCACTACCTAATGGGTTGATCTATCGACATTGTGTTATGGAGAATGATGAAATCAGAGGAAAATTCAAGATTTTTTTGAAAAGGCACATAAGGAAAAGCTCCTCGCCACTGCGGGGCTTAGATCGTGTGGTACGGAGAATAAGGACATCACGTAGAGTATCTATATTGACTATTAGGCATTGAACAAGATCAAAATACGGAATGGGTATCCAATCCCAAAGATCGATGACCTCTGGACCAACTCGGGGGCCAAATATTTAACAAGATCAACTTGAAGTGGGTATCACGGAGTACCAATCGAGCCCTTTGATGTGTGGAATAATGCCTTCAAATACAAAGGCGAGCCTCTTCGAATAGCTAGTCGGTCCTTTCGGGTTGACGAATGCTCCCACAATCTTCATGCGGTGATGGACGACATATTGCGACCACTCACCAATTCATTTGTGGTGGTGTACTTGGATGAAATATTGATTTTCAACCGGACTTGGGAATAACACCTCCACCACATTTGAAAGGTCTTCCAAATACTGTGACAACACAAGTTGTGCCAATTTGGAGAAGTGCACTTTTGGCATGGCTTCATATTCGATGTCCGAAGGATACATTATTGATGAACGAGGGTGCAAGTTGATTCATCAGATCAAGTCATTCGGTATTGGCTAGCCCTAGCCACTCTAACGAGAGCTACGTAGTATGTGGGTCTTCCAATTTCTACCATAGGTTCGTGTTGATTCTCTCATATCACTTGGCCCTTGAGTCAAGTCACCGAGAGGAGCGAAAAATTATTTGGTGCGAATCTCAACGAGAAGGCGTTGGTAGAGTTGAAACATCTTACACACTCTTGCACCAATGCTCACATTACCGGACTTACAACAACCATTTGATATCGATACATATACTTATGACTATGCTATTGGGCGAGTTCTTACTCAACGGGGGAATCTAGTGGCTTATCACGGTGAGACATTTTCCGACACATTTTGGAGAGTATCCAACTTATGATAAAGGGACGTATTCCATTGTGCATTATTTACGACAATGGAATAATTAAATTTTTGCAGAGGTAGAAGGAAACGATCATCCTGGATACCAACCCTTGTAGTTCATACGGACACGGGGGATTTAACGAAACGATCACCATCGAAGTGAGGTCCACATACCCAAAATAGTTTAATTTTAACATCAAGTACAAGAAGGACAACACCAATAATTTCAGAATGCCTCGGTGAAGTCAGGATGTAGGCGTGAGCCACCATGCTCAAATATTATGGGAACGAGATTTACGATTAATTGCTTCTCTACCTGGCTTGATCCCGGTCGGCCACACATACAAGACACTCTTGGAGGTAAGAAAGTTCCAAATTTTCACCTCAAGATAGGCTGATATGTCACGGGACACCACTGTGTTCCTTAAAGCGAGCGTGCCAAGGTGGTTTGGGAAGCTCACTACGGTGAGTCACTAGGCATTTTTGGGTCGAGAAAATAATGTATCCTACTGCATCAAGTATTTCTATTGGTTGAAACTTTGACAATATGTTGGGAAGTACCTAGGATCTGCCTATTCCATTGCTAAACCGACCATCAAGCAAGGCAACATACTTCTCTTCCTACCCCTAGGCGACCTTGGGAATTCATCTCCATGGATTACATATTGAACCTTCCTTCGTACTTTATGGAAACCATTATGTTTTTATCATCGTCGATAGATTCTAGAAGATTCCATTATGTTGCCTAAAAGAAGAATATCTGTGAAGCCACTACTAGACTCTTCATTGAATGAGTGTGAGTAAACTTTAGGATCCCACATTTTATCATCTCAAATCGGGATAGCAGTTCCTTTGTAAATTTTGGTCCAACCTCTAGTCGATCTTCCAGACCAACTAGCTCACCAAGTTCACGCCCTTTCCATCCCTAAGCGGTGGACGGACAAAGGTCGTCAACGGGATGATCATGCATTCTCTTGCATGTACAACTCAAAGCATCCACGCATGGGATGAGAGCCTCCTATGTACATAATATCTATAAATAGTCTCTCCCATGACTCAAACGTCCACAAACCCTTTTAGGTGGGTTTGGGATTCCAACCACTATGTCCATTGACGTATCTATTCCATTTCGGCTACTCAAGCGGATTCGACTCATGTCCGATCGAAGATGACAAGGAGAAAAAATCCATTGAGTGCATTCAACACATCCACCAATAGGTTCATGACATATTGGACACCAAATGCTAAGTACAAGTAGCGACATGATCAACATCGGGTGTCACACAACACCAGTTGGGCGACGAAGTGTGGCTACATTTGCTGAAAGGAGTGCCTTCTTGAAAGGACACCACGCAAGCTTTGCCAACTTTGATATGGGCCATACACCATCAAAAAATCTAAAAGTCTGATGCCTTCGAGATCATTATTCCACCATTCCTTGGTTTACCCAATGTTCAATGTATTTGCCTTCGGCCAAGTACTTTCCACCTCTCACCGGACACATCCGACATGGAAACACAACTCAAACCAATGAGTTAAACCGGTGCATGGAACAAGCAAGGCGGTACGAATCCTTGGACACACGGATCAAGAACAAGTGCCAGCAAAGGATCAACTATGAAGTTGTCAAAGTAGGCCAACTCTTCACCGGAAATTGGTTCATAAGGGACGGGTTCAACATAAATTTCCCCACCTCATGGAGGCTCTTGCATGTAATAGGGACATTTCTTACTAAGGGGGGAGGAATGAGTACGGTGGATATTAGTGTACACTCTCCTATTCCTCATAGTCAATTTCATCGAGTTTTATTATTTATTATTTTTAGCGGCTTTCGGGTCTTGAACACCGAAGTCATTTTGAGGCCCCAAAAAACATGTTTGGGCATTATTCCTCTAATTATTTCATATAAATCACACAAATAGCTATATTCCTCGGATATATCTTTCCAACGAGGTATCATATGTATCAAGCGAAGATAATATGACCAAGTTATGACCCGAGAAGTTGCCTACCTAACTAACACCAACGGGGCCCATAAACTCTTGGTGTTGTCTCGTCCGGGTTAAGGTTTTGGTTGTTTAGGTTTCTCTTATTGTTCAATAATAAAAATTCCCTTGAGCCTCATTGTAACATAGCTCATAGGCATGTAGTATTACATGCGCTTCTCGAGATAAGCTACCATCGTACGAGCTAGTTTTATTTACATTTTGTACGTAAGCATTTTTTTAGTATTTGATATTAATGAAATGAAGTGTTATTCCTAATACATCTCTAAATTTATGTTTATTTTCTTATTTTATTGTGTTCTTGCATAAGTCGGATCATCTCACTCCTTAATTTTCTACAATACTAAGGTTAGTACAATAAGCTACACCAACAATATTTCCAACTTGACGTATAAAGACGTACATACATACAAATTCTCTTAGTCTTCATTCTCAACCTGAACAGCAAGCTTCTGAATAACATAAAACTAAGCAGGGATACATGCTCAAAAAAATTAAAATTTCTATAATTATTTATGCTAATAATATACTAAAATTTCAAGAAAATCAAATTTATACTTGATTCGATATTAGTTGACTGAAATCCATGCTCCATCACGATTCCTTAACCAACATTTAAGACCATTCGATTTCCTCCCAACCATATCTAAGAAAATTTCTCCCTGGAACCCTCGAGCTACAAAGCTCACAATTAGTACTAAAATATAGTAGTCGAGAGATATAAAAGGTAAGTTGAGGAAGATAAGTTTCATTTATAAATACACTCATGTTTAACTCCATTAGGTATAGCTACTTATTAATTTAGATTAGAATTTGGCTACTCTCTAGGTCTCTCTCTCTCATAATATTCTTCAAATCTCTCCAACTTTTGGTATCACAATGTACCTCTTTCTCCCCAGTGAGAAGACATGAGGCACATATGTTAGACAAAAAAAAATCTTGTCATAAGCGAGTAATATGCATGCCTTGAGAAAAAGTAACATATTCATTTAGAGGAGTGTAACTCATGCCATTAAGAGGAGGTATGCATGGCTTAGTTAAGGAGAGTGTAACATATGCATTAAATAGAGCATAGGAGGATTATTTTATGACACACTTTTAATGAGCATAAGAATAATATGCCATCTAATTGTTAGTGCGTAAAGAGAGTATAATGTTTCATTAAAGAGTTATGTAGAGCCAAGAGTCATCCAAGAAGAGAGATGTGAAGTGATTAAGGTGATTAAAGTGACTTGTAATTCCTTTTATTAATAATATCATAGTCTCACAAAAGATAATAATAATACTAATAATATTTATGGATTGGAAGTCCAATATTGAACTATTATGATTGATTAGTGATTAGTTAAATGGTCTACTTTGATTATACTTGATTACCAATTGATACAAGGTGATTCATTATTTTTTGGAAAGTCGTACTTGAGATGTTGGACATGACTTTATATTTTTAGTAGTAAGTCTCCAAAATTGTTAGAAATGAGATTTTATTAAGGAAATTTATCCTTGGTGACCATGAGTGGTATTTTTCTTCTAGAGAATAGGGTTCCACATCCGTATACTGTATGCATCTCCATGCCTTCTAGATTGAGGACTCGGTATTTTGATCTACTCCGAGGACCCAAGATTCCACATCTTGATCTTCTAAATTTCGAAATTCATGCCATAATCCTTTTATTATAGGTGCAAGACTCCGTCTTTATATTTCATGGAGTTTTAGGACTCCGTGCCCTAATTTCAATAGCTTCTCATATACTCTTCTTTGAAACTTCCACTTCACCTTAAAGGTATTGATTGTGAGCTCATACCTATACGATGGTTCGTTGGTAAGGTGTTTTTCCAAGAGCAAAAATTTTTCATGACTTTCACTTGAGTCATTTTTGGTTTTTGAAGAAAATGACTTCCACAATTATTTAAAATTTGGACATACTTGTTCAAATAACCATGTCCTATACATCCTTCTGTACAAGATTAAGCATACATAATCATACAAATCATGTGTCTTGACTTCCAGTCATTTATAATTTGAGCATCCTTGTTTGCAAACCAACACGTCTCATGCCACATCCTACTTAGTACAAGATTAAGAATATATGTCGTACAAATGATGCTTCATCATCCATAAATATTAATTAACCATGTGTTCCACATAGCCATGATCATCCATGGATCTGTGTGTCTCGATAAATCAGACCTATGTAGAAACTAGGATACCAAAAAGAGAAAAGCATTGATAATATGCACTTAAATAAAGTAAGCCTTTATCATGGCATGTATTAACCGTACAGCCCTAACTAAGTCTATAACATACCAAGCATATACATAAGTCTAACATGCATAATATTTATATTACGCATCGAAATCCTGCCCTCAAGTGTCATCCAAATCTATCTCACCAAGAAAAGACACTACCTTACTCCCCTTCTTGGGCTAAACTTGGCCCAAATTTTTCTTATATATATATATATATATATATATATATATATATATATAGTTGTCCATGAAGACAAAACATACCATTTTTAGTCAATTATCGAGTATAATCATGCCATACTAGATAGGTTTTGACATACACACAATACATACTACATAAAAACAATCCTTAATCAAGAATTTTATATCTAGACACTATTATTTTGCATATGATATGACAATGATCTCACATTACAAATTATTTTCTTTTCCCTATCTATTGAATTGAGAATTCCCAATATTCTTTCCTATTTCATTCTCTTAGGTTTCTATAGAAAAATTGAGCTTTCCAACTCACAAACGACTCCCACATTAGTTGTATAAATGACAATGATGGTCGGTACATCTCATAATCAAATTTTCATACAAGAAACGTCAAATCATACACATACAATTTCACTTGATTTATATTTCTCCGTCCAAGTTTTCCATTTTTCATTCCATAAGACGCCCTTGCAATCAAAGTCTTTAGGATCTACCTACAATTTGTACTAAATTTGTACTTTTAGGATAAATCACAATTTTAGGTTCGAGCACAATTTTATTTATTTATTTTTATTTTTAAAGCTAACAATCTAGGTTCCATACAATCCTCATTCACCCACTTGTGTATTATATACCATTCCTTGAATTCTATGTTGATCTTTATTATTATTCACTCATCATGAGAATAAAAAATGAATGACTCGGTTAGAAAATATTCATTCAAAAAAAATCAAAGATATTTTTTTGCAAGCTTATAATCATGAACTACTCTCATAATTATTCAAATATGATATCTATATTATTGAATCTATCTTGATAATTGCAAAGTCAACCTATTTTCCAACTATAAAATTTCTCATGATTTTAATTCAATAATTAATCAATTCATTTGTTTTAGGGTCTCTATTCCTTACTAATAATACATACACAAAAACAAGCTATGGAAACAATACACTTCTCAAACTATGAAGAATAAGATTTCAACTATCACAAGGGTATTTCTAGCCTACAACTAAGTTTTTTTTAAAGGAGAATTACACCCTCTCAAAAATATTTCAACCTTTTTTAGGAATTCTCATTCAACTATGCATCCGAGGGCACAAAATTCCTAAATCCATCAATCTCTTCCATTCCACATAAAACACAATGATCTTAGGTTTATAGATCATGCAACAATTCAGCCATCAAAATGTGATCTCACTCTCCCTTCAATTTCTCCCCTCAAAGATATCACAAGCACATATTTTTGTAAAACGATAACTCAAATAGACTTTTCATTGATCACATACCTTTTCCTTTAAGTTCGATAAAAAAAAGTTTTCACCATAGAAAATGTTTATCTCTAAACATATTTTCTCTTAACAATATATAACTTGAAAATTTCAAGAGTAGTTCATCAAGTTCATAAACAATATGAATTTTGACACGGTTCCTAACTAAATATAGTTTGAGGAGTTCATGATTCAATCCTCATAATTTTCTCTAATTAATTTTAGTTGAATAAAATTCAACAAATTATGCGATTTATAAAATCATTAAGAAGACTATTATGTCTTTTCCTAGACACTACAATATGAAATCTTCTTTAAATATGGTAGACCTTATTTGTCTTAAGCCAATAGAAAAAAATATTTTATCAACTTACACAATAATATTTTTATACATTTTCAGAATTTGAAAAATCAATTTAATTAATCCTACCTAAATCACATACAAAGAATTTCAATACTAGAGGATATATACCTAGTTCACATGACCTCCTTATATCAAACTTAGTTATTCCAAACATTCTAAACCACCAGAATGTTCACTACTATATCAATCTTATTACATCTTCCATTTTGTAATAAAAAGAAAATACTTCATTTAAATCTCAAGCGAATTCATGTTACGGATCTCTATCCATTTGAATTTAATTACACATCAATCCTCAATCATGTTTATGAGATTCTATAAAAATAATTTGTTCATTCTAATCGGAATAATTACTTAGCTCATACATATATGTTAGTATAGGATTCCACACCCCATACCTTACCTCATTACTTAGCTCATGAATGTATGCTGGTATGGATTCACACCCATACATAACCCAAAAGGTAAACATAACCTTTTTAAGTGTTCCTTAAAATATTCTGCAGCCATTCATCGCAAGTCATTTTAAAAGCCTCTTGTTTATTAAGGAAGGTACGACATAGCCTAGTATTTGAGTATTCAAGTTATTTGGTCACATAATTCAACCCAAACCACAAAATCATGTCAAGAAATAATAGGAATTTCAGCCTTGCTAGATTGAAATGTATTTTCTAAATCATATTTTAACACATTAAATTAATGCATACATCACTCGTCGAATACATTTCATAGTTAAAAGTGGCATCCTTCAAGGTAACTTTTGTTAAGTTTCCAACGGTGTAGATAATAAAAAGTCAAAAATTAAGCGATGAACTCAGCTCATCCGTTAATTGAATCTCAACTTAACTTGTTATACATTCCCCAATACTACCACTGAGGTCATCATATTATAGTCCAGTTAGGAAAGTATTTTTTTCTTCGTATATATAATTTCGACTGATGGCTATGCACTAGGAAAAAGGCGTAAAAGCGGAGGAGGTTATAAAGGAGGTTTTTAGTGTTATAAAATTGTTAATTATGCAAAAAAAAAAATCTGCAACATCACGTTTTGAGTAACGGAGGTTTTGAGAAATTCTAATAAATTTTACTTTATTAAAAAAAATATGTGGCGAAAGTTAATGGATGTTTTTTCAGGTACGCACTCGGTGTCCAACGCAGAGGTGCGTGCCATCTGAACGATTTGGCCGAGTGATTTTTAGGTTCCTTACTGCCCGAACCTTGAAACCTAAACATCGCAGGCGCATTGTTGGTGATACAACGCACTAGGTGCGTTCTAATTTGGTATTCGGGATTTGTGCGGTGCCCATAGGTCCTATCAACGCATAGGTTCGTCGTATTATAGAAACGCATAAGGTGCAAATTATCACACAAATGCAGGTTGTTCTAAAAATTCATATTGGTATTTGTGAATTACTTGTAGGTCTGGCATGATTGATGATCTCACAAATGCTATGGAAGTCGCATGATGTCAACAAACACATCGAGGATTATAATTAGTATTGATATTTTGTTCTTACATAGGTCATAGAAATCTTGTCACGATGCAACATTTCTTATCATGAAAATACGTAAATTGTACAACGCTTGCACGTTTTCATTTTGTATTTTTAGAAACATCGACTGTGTGATTACAATTATTATGATTTTTTAAAATTCATTATTCATCAAAAACAAAACATATCTTATAACAACATTCATATTAATTAATTTTTACAATAAATACATTTGAATGTGATGTTTGGATAAATTTGTTATATCATATCATAATTATTGTGATTTTAAAATTCATTATTCACTAAAGAATCACACATCTTATAACGATTATTCATATCAATTAATTTATTAGTGCATTTGAATGTAGCGTTTGAATTAATTTGTTATATCATATCATCCAGTTCACATGTCTTCATTATAATGTTTAATCATATAGATTTAATCAATGAACTAACATTCTAGCAATAGGTGGATAATGCAATAAGATAATTAAAACATATGTTGCTTTTTGTTTTACGAAGACATTCAATGATTATTGTTGTAGTAACATAAAATATAAATAAAATCTAGTTAAGTTTGTATAAGGAAGTAACAATTATACAAAATTAGATATCAACTTCCTTTTCTTCCTTGTCGTCCCCATTTGTATTGAATGGGTACCATTTTCTTCTTTTTGCAAAAGAAAATACTTAAAGAAAATTAATATTTAATGCTATAGAGTGCACCATTTCTTGTGCCTAATGATTGAAAAGATTCAGCTGAGTTTATATTCTACATTTGAAGCCGTTGTTGTTGAGATGGCTCCTCTGTGATGCAATTTTGTCAATTTCTTTTAAAATCTCCTTATACACCTTTTGGACATTTCACTACCATACATATTTACGTGCTCAATGCGTTCATCTTCACGAGATTTTCATAATCTTCTTTGAAAATGTAACATGACAATAAACTATTTAATTTTTATAGTGATATATGAAAGTAAATATAACAAAAATGATATTTATAAATGATTATAAATAATTATGAAAAACATTTAAAGAATGTACTTTTCATTCTTATTTTTTGTTGTTGTATGTTTTCTATGTAAAAATCATGACATGTCTCATTGACCAATTCTCTTAGGCTTTTCTTGTAGTTTAGATAAAATTTGGTTCTTGATCGATAAATTGATTTTTAATATTGTAAATTAAATAACATCATACATTGATCCCTAGATCCTCAAACTTTTGTAAAATTTTTTCTCCCTTTCGTTTAACCTCCAACACTACACTCTGGAATGAGCTAAGGAGCATTCATTTCATTTGCACTGTTCTATTTTTTTTTCTTTTTTTAGAACAACATTTCTTTTACGATTTGTTGGTCCACTGTAGACTTATTAAACACATGTGAATCAATAGATTGTTTGAAACATGTTATCTAATAATTTTAAGTATATTATTAATGAAAATTAAAAAAAACTCATATTGGATCGATAGTATTTTCATTCACGTTCATCCTCTTGCAAATTTTCCATCAAGATTTTATGCTCTTGAATTTTCTAGATCGAAATAATCTTATGGAAAGCACGATCATTTTGTGGCTTTTCATGATACGAAATAAATATTACATATTGGTTAGCTTTTACATATAGTTCAAAAATAATATTTTTTGTGAATAATTTACAAAGAACTTTCCTTTTTTGCTTTTCTTGATGTGTTATCAGTATTTTTTGTTACTGATCTCTTGTAAGCCATTTCTTTGTCAATATGAAACATACATATCATTCATTAATATATTTTAGAAATAAATCAACAAATTTTCGGGTAAAAAAAAATTCAAGAAACCGGTGTGCTTTTAAATTACGTACGCATTGACGTTGGTGCATGTGTTCTTATAAACATACTTTATGGCATTACTCCAGCTTGACCGTGCTCCTATATGTCAACAAGGAGCATCGGTGTGTTATATGTTAACCACCGCACCGATTAACATAGAAAAAATAGCAAAAAATCGTCTAGTGTTAGTTTTGTAGCATATGGTGTCGTGGAGGGCGATACGGCCTATTCTTATAAACGCCTCGTGACAAGGGACCTGCAGTGCTCTCTTGTCAACAAGGAGACGCGGTGCATTATATGTTACATGGTGCCTTGGAATTAACTTAAAACATATTTTTTATCAAACGATACATGCGCGATGCGCTATAATAAAATAGCGCCTTTGGTGCCCTATTTTACATATGGCGCATGGATTAAATAATTTTTTTTTTTTTTTTTTTTTAAATTTTATCAAACGGTACGTGCGTGGTGCGTTGTGATAAGCCAACGCACCGATGCTTCATTATAAAGACACCATCGATTAAAAAATTCACGCAAAAGGCAGGCATGGATTGAGATCCGGCCCCATGCAAGTTGTCTTGTGGGTTAAGATGTCATAGGCTTGTACCATAGCAATTCAAACCTATAAATCTAAAATGAAAAGTCCTAATTGAAATCAAAGAAACGGGAAGAAGCAAGGGTAGAAACAAAAAAGATTGAAGGGTTTGGGGTAAAATGGATTTTTTTTTGTTGTTTGTTTGTTTTTGTTTTTTGTTTTTAAATGAGCAGGCAAATTTCGTTTTACTTCTTGCGTAAAAAATACGTAAGTAAAAAATTAATAAAATTTAATCACGAGATCATTTGAAATTCTGTATATAGGGTTTGAATCACCAAAAGTTTGGAATTCGATTATCAGAATAGTTATGTTTAAGTATTTCGGCACTCCACGGTGCTCTCGTGCTCTCTTACTCTCTTACTCCAGGTATGTCTTGTGCAAATTTCTGGTTGAATTTTTTTGCAAAAATAGTGAAATAATGAAAAGCGTTTAGTATTTAAAGAATTGTTTTATGAAATTATATTTTCAAAGATATTTTGCCACGCATTTTTCAATTTACCACTTTTTTTCACTTAAAAAAATAAATTTGCACTTTTTTTATTTGCGGCTTTTCGTCACCAGTGCGTTAATTAACACGGCTTAGGTCGTCGATTAATAACACGGCACGGTGCATAGTAGCCTAAGATACTGCTCGGTGCGATTCTCTAACCATAAACACCAATAAGAATAATTCCATTTTTAAGGCACCGAAATCAATTTTAGGTGTGTGCACTAAAATTTATTGTTGATTTTTCTCAAATGCAGGGATAAAATATCATAATTATATCGAATGGAAAATTCTTCAAAATCCAGCTCGTTCCATTATATTTTTCAAAGTCCATCACAGAGTTCTCCCTATCCATATCGAGATGTAATATTTACTTCAGATTTTATTTATATTTTCATTATCTAATTGAATTTATGTTTTTTTATCCATGTCAATCAGCTTAATAAAATTTATAATGTATACAAATTTGCAGGTTCATGCAAATTCAGAATCAAGTTCAGATGCAAAAAATATTCAAACAACTCCAAAACGTCAAAAGCTCTTATCACGAGTAGCATACCGCAAGGCGCATTTGGTAGATGAAAATGGACAGCCACTTCACCCTTCCAATTGTAATAATATTGCATATTCTAGCCACAATCCTAGGGCAATGATGGTAATAATAATTGTTTGGTATATTAATGTAATTATTTCAACGTCAAACAAATTAATCTTGCATTGCCAACGTTCTTACTAATTGATATCAATGATTTTGTACTAATCATGTTCAAATATATTTTTTGAAATTATTAGGATTCTAGTGATGATGAGAGACCTACCTACCATCTTTTTTTGCACCCCACGACAAATGTCAAATCGAGAGAAGGCTGAATTAAGATAAAAAATCGGAGAGGAACGATACCGAAATGGTTGAATCAACCCTTGATTCAAATCTGCCTAAATGTGAGATTCACTAATTAGGAGTGACTACAACAATAGTAGTTCTTCTGAAGTGGAAATGGAGAGCGATCAGAAAATGAGGTTGGTATGTATGATTACTTAGGGATATGGCTGCCCGAGGAGACAATGTTGTTAGATGCATTCAAGAGCGATGATCAACTAGGGGATGATAACCATATCCTTGACACCTTTTTCGAAAGCCTATTAAATTTGTTTCCACCATCCCTCTGTTGGACGTGGCGGTCGATTAAGTCTACCTAGTTGGGGATAAAGATATTCTTGTACAGCTTGAAATCAAGGAGGAAAAGAAATTGTTGAAAATGTTGGGTGTTTATTACATATCATATCATGCATGTCCAAATGATTTTATTCTATATAGAGGAGAATATGCAGGACAAAGAGATATGCTAAAATGTGGACATGACATGTGTGATAAATAAAAAAAGAAGGGTAAATCACGTGGTCCTCCTTTTGGATATTGAGGCACATGCCTATAATCCCAAGGATTCAAGGCTCTTTCATTGCAAAGAATTAGCTATGTTGTAGGGATGACATGCCTCACACGAAGTGAGTTGGAGTTATGCGAATCCCGAGTCGATTCAATAGCCATGAAGCATACGGAAGGATACATGGCCCGAAAAATTCAAGGATGAAGTACGAAGTCTACGACTTAGCATAGCCATGGATGGCATCAACCCATATTCCCTCCAGGCCACCCAGCTAATATGTTTGGCATGTAGTAATGATCAATAACAATATCCCCCCATGGTTTTCCATGAAGAATGGACATCTTGTAATATGGCTCTCATAGTGCTGGTAGAAGAAAAGTGAGGAATATGGATGTCTACTTGCAGCATATGGTAGATGAATTGAAGGAATTATGGGATGGGATAAATGTATACGATGTATCAAGACCCATCGTAGCATAGAGGAGTTTTACATTGTATGGAATATGTGCTTACACGACACATGATTATCCGGAGCTTAGGAGTTTCTCTGGTAAAATTACATTTTTATTGATTTGTTTATATACATAACAATATTATTTCACATATTAGTTATTTAATTCGTTGTACTTTCGATATTCATGATATTATTTAATGTTCCATGCATGTAAATTGTATACAATAATCTCGCGGGTAAAGTAAAAAAAGGAGTATTTTGGATGTAAATGTTGTGGACCTTCTGCGAAAGCAAGATGGTCCAACGACCTACGAAAAGCCGATTAATATGGTACTCCGAGGTATTCCTCAGAGAAAGACACCCTTATAGAAAGAGTAGCATCCACTTTGAATGGTAAACGAGGAAGACCCAAAGGCCTCCAATAATGACACAATTTGAATGGATTAGAGCATATGAGAGATAAGGAGAGGATTTCATAGAAATGTTCGATTCAAATGGGGAGCCTATGTTCGATGATCCAGAATTCTTCGATACCTATGTTGAGAAATTTCCACTAGTACATATGGTCAATTTTTCGACACTTTAGTTCCAACAGTTTTTGACGTATTGTCGGAAATTTCCCAAGTTTTTCTCAATTTTTTCAATCTCGCCCAAAAGCGTCAGAGAAAACGTTGGACTTGCAGCAAACCTCTCTAAATGTTGGAATTGCGACGAAAACTTTGCCAACGTCGGAACAACGACGGAATGTCCAACCGTCGGTATTGCAACGAAATGCTCCAAACCGTCGGTCTTGCGACAACTTGCGAAGAAAACAATGCCAACATTAGTACTGTGACGAAAAGCTCCAATGCATCAGTCTTGTGACGAAACTTTCGCCAACGTTGGTATTGTGACAAAAACACTGCCAACGTCAGTATTACGACAAAAAGATCTAAAGCGTTGGAATTGTGACGAACTCCAAACCGTCAGTCTTGTGATAATGTCCTCCAAACCATCTGACTTCCGAAGTTGAACATTCGTATGCCGTGTGTTCATTTAAACAAGGTTTAGTGGATTTGACGTAACATTAAAACATAAATTTTAACATAAGGGAAGGGTAGGTTAATTATTACACTCCTGTAAATTCATTTTTGAATAGATTTTTTGTTAATTACTTTTTTGGTTATATTGTTTGAAATTTATGAAAGTAATTAAGTTCGAGTGTAATGTCAAGTTATGAGAAAATTCAAGGTTAGATTAAACTTATATAAAAATTTATTGATCTCAATATAATTTTTATTTGTTTTATATTTAGTAATATTGATGTGGATATAAAAGTGTGATATTAAGTAGTTGTTATAAATGTATTGGGTTGATTTATTTATAAAGTTAAATTCATATAATGTATTTTTTAATATTTGAGTTAATTATTTTTTAGTTTCAATGTTTGATATAAAGGAGAAATTAAATTTATGATGTTAATTTATGAAAAAATTAAGAGATATATTAAACATTATTTTTCTCACTACATACATTTTTTTGAGGTTTAGTGGAGTTTATATGAGAGTGTAAAGAAATAGAGATTCATATAAAATAATATTGAATTTTTCATTTAAATTAATTTTATTCATATTTATATCTTTAAAATTTTGTTTGGTTGTTTTTCCAAAAAAAGAAAATTTAATATTAAATATTTAAAATATTGATGCTATTTATTTTTTTAATTAAATACATCATTTATTTTATAGCATAATGAAATCAAATATTCATCATTTGATTAATATATTATAAAATGTTTAAGCATAAGTGCACCGAACTAGTTTTGACTCACAACTTATGTGATTGCAAATTCAAAAAACACCTAATAATAATATTATAAGTATATTTTCATTAAATAATATTTATATTAATTTTATACATTTTCTAATAAAATTTTTATTGTGATTGAATAGTGTAAAGAAAGATAAGTTTATAAGAAATAATAAAAATGATTATAAGACAATCTAAATCAATTTCACTCATGCTTTTCCAATACATTTAAAGGATTTATTTTTTTAACTTTTTGGAAATAAAAGTAAGAAAGGATGATATTAACCATTTAATATTTAAAAAATTATCTCTTTATTTTTTATGAAATATGTCATTTTATATCCTGATAACTATACGATCAAATGATCAATGAATGAAAGAAATTAAGTTCTAGTATGATTTCAAGTTATGAAAAGATATAGGGTTATATTAGAAGTTTTTTTCCTCACCAAAACATGTACATTGTATAAGTTTAGTGGAGATTATATGAGCTTGAGGTTGTGGAATTTCACGCTTATCACAAGGATGCATGGGTTTAATTAAATGGCCATCCATTCACATGTATCTATCATTAGAAATTACACAAGGAGAGATTAGTAGAGGTTTAAAAAACAGTTCTTCGAGGACCCATGGAATAGTATACCAAAGGCAATACACAAGGTAGTAAAATCATCCCTAAAATCATGTTGATATTGAGATATCAAGTTTATATTCATGTTGATAATAGAAAAAACAATGTTAGGGGAATCTTATGGTATTTTGTGGATCATATCACTAAAGTTTATGCATAAAATCCTAGGCCATAGAGACCTTAGGAACCCCATGGATTGAGTTGCATGGCTATTCATTGCCTAACTACATTTTTCATTTCCATTTGGATTGAAAAGCATTTCCATGAGGTATATCGATAGTCTATGGATGTCTCAAAACACTATGGTTGTTTTTTGCGAAGAGCCGAATGAATGGTTTATCTTAAGAAGGTTCTAAAATTTATTTAATGAGCTAGGTGGAATTCCCTTATGCTTTTGATCATTTCTAGAATGATTTGTTCCACAATGAAATAAATATATATAATGGGTCAGTTCATATCTTTAACCCATTCCCTCAAAAATAGAATGCATCAAGGTTGATATTAAATGGATCAAAAATATTTGTTGTACATTTAGGGGCTTAGGCTTAGTTGACATCAAGCTGTGTCTTACATCAATCTATACCCAACACTTATTTGAGTACCAAAGTCTCCCCCATAGGATAAATTATTCTCCCTACTCCTTTGCACTCGTATACCTTGCAACATCAATTTAGGACCCATAGGCCTTGGTTGTTGCATGAAAACAATAATAGGTGGACTAGATTTATTAGAAATGGAAATTTTTTATAGACATGAAAAAATTAATTTACCCACATTAAGAAAATTACATCTCCCTTGTCCTCTCCAAGCCTAACTTAACATAATATTAGCAATTCTATGGCAATGGGAGAGCCACCAAGAATATCCCAATATGTTATTATGTAACAAGTGGGGTCCTATAGAACCACTCTTGACCCTGACAACCAAATGATTATCCATCGATTGGCGGGGATGATACTCACAAAAATATAGCAAACATAAGTTCAAATGGTATTTCTAACTTGTATACAAATTGTTAGCACTCCCAAATAATTTGACACATTTTCAAGGTGTGAAGGGAAGAAGAGAATGGATTTAATTCATAAAAATAAAATGAAGATGGTATCATGCAACATGAAAGAGCTCACAAACCCTTATTACAACCATTATTTTGAAAGTAATAAATTTTGCTCCTGTTATTAAGATATCGTGTTTACAAGAAGTTAAAATTTCTACATTCATTCATGAATCAAACCATGATTAGGGAATGACTAGAGTCATTTGCAAAAATAACCAAGAAGAAGGAAGAAGTGAAGCCACAAACTGTCTCATTGATATGGGTGGAATCCATTATCCAATATAGGTAGGACAAAGAGGTAACACCCAAGTATGCCTCATAGACCATTCTAGGTGGAAAGAAGATGTTAGCCGTAAATCGACACGACCTCCGATGCCTTGTCATGGAAACAAGGTCTTATGTCATTTTTTTCAAAATGCGACCATCCGTATCACGTGGGGGCGGAAAATATTAAGCTTGTCAAGCTCTTCGTCGAGTTTTGAAGCGAAAATAAACATCATCTTTGTACGGCGTCTAAATCGATAGTTTTCGGCGATATATATATATATATATATATATATATATATATATATATATATATATATATATATATATATAGATAGATAGATAGATAGATATATTTAATGCATCCATATCACAAGATATGGTTGTTTGAAATCGAACCATTAACTATTGTGATGTCATCTTTGTGCTAAATGTGCCTAAATCCCCTAACCCCAATCCCTAAAGCCTTAACCACTAACTCATTATTACCCTAACCCATAAATGCGCCCCACAAATCCCCCTAATCCCTAAGCCCCCAATCCCTAACCCATTAACACTAACCCATTATTCTCCTAAGCCCCCAATTCCATATCATAACCAAATCCATAATCCCTTAACCCCTACCTCATAACTCACCAACCCTCAAGCCCTTGACTCATTAAATCTTAAGAAACTAACCCCTAACCTATAATGCATGAACCTTGTAAGCCATAACTCCTTATCCTCTTAACTGTGACCCTTAACCTCTAATCCTTCACCCTTCGACACTTGTAAATTCTAACCCCTTGAACACCCAAATCCCCTAAATCTCCAGTCATAGCTGCTAAATCTCTGATCTTAAAGCCCTTGGAACTTAACCCTTGACCCTTGAAGCCCTTAAACATAAGTATCAGGATAAAACAAACACCCCAAAACAACAAATTGACCTCCTAGGAGAATCCTTCACCTCTAATTGAGCATATTGGAAACATTTGATTTTAGAGAACTAGGTGTTGGTTATGAGGGCATGTGTTTGTGGGTAAATACTCGCGTATTATTATGTATACCAAACATATAAGAATTAGATACTTTAACAAGCCTTGATTTGAATGCGCTCCATAATACCCACACTTCATGTTGAGATGGAGCTTGTAGTGCTCTTGTCACACGAGGAGTTGGAAATGAATAGATCACTCACGAGAACCATGACCTATCTAACCCTAATGCACAAGAGGTGAAATATCAATTAAAATGTTTTGTTTTAAAAAAAAAAAATCAATTGTCTTAAGTATAATACTATACATAAGAGAAAATAAAATGATATTTTCCACCTGAATGCTTGACCTCAAATTAGCCATGAGTAGTGAGCCAAAGGGTGAATGTGTGGAAATAATAAAGTTACATCATGTTTAAATTTATTTTACATTGTGGGGTTGTTCTCCAATAGGGTTGAAGCATCATCACAAGGAAGCATGTCACATTTTTGGCAGAAGTGATTAAAGTTGCTTAACCTGATTCAAGTGATTTGCCACCTCCAATATAAATGACATCATTGTATGTTTGTGTTAGGTTGTTAGAAAGGTTATTTATAGACAATACATTCGATGTACATGGACTTCATATTTTCAGGCCCTCGACTATAATAGTTTGTACTAGGAACACCTCATGCGAATGAAAGGGGGCCTTTTTGTTTATACATACGCCACAGAGAGCATCAAATATTTCCATTGGATTTGTGGTGAATTGAAAGTGAGTTTAAATTAGCATCGAGTTGAAACCTAATAAAAAATGCTAAGTTGTGACCGACCATATTACTTGTGCACATTCGTGTGACCCATTTTCCGTTTGCTCATGTGCCTTCGTTCGAAGCGAGGTTGGGTCGTGTTGTGTGAAGGCACCCGAAACTTGCGTACGAGTAGGGTCGTGTGAGGGAGGACGTATAAAAATGATAAGTTGGCGGCATTGTTGTGTGCCTTGTGGCACATGTTCATGTGATAGTTTTCCTTTTTCTCCCTTGTGCCTTCGTTGAGGTGGGTCGGTGGGGTCGTGCGGGGTTCCCAGAGAAATGTGTTCGAGGTTGGGGTCGGGACATGTGAGGTCGCCCAAGGAAACACGTTCGGGGCGGGTCGGAGTCGGAGTCGGGTCATGTGAGGGCGCCCAAGGAAGGGCGCGCTCCAGGGTCGAGTTGGGTCGGGTCATGTCGTGTGAGCATATGCCCAGACGCATTCGGTTCGAGGTCGTCGGGGAGGCAGCCAAAAATTATAATTTGTGATCACTCGTGTGCCTTGTGCACGTTCATGTGATCCATTTTTTTTTTTCTCCCTGCCTTCGTTCGGCGGGTCGGGTCGGGGGCGAGGTCATGTGAGGGCGCCTAAGGAAACGCGTTCGGGTCGGGTCATGCCGTGTGAGGGCGCCCCGAGAGGCACGTTCGGGTCGGGTTAGGTCGTGTGAGGGAAATTCGTATAAAAAATGCTAGGGTGAGGCCACCCCATGTGCCTTGTGCATGTTCGTGCGACCCGTTTCCCGTTAGCTCCTTGTGCCTAATTCGTTCATGCGGGTTGGGTCGTGTCATGTGAGGGCACCCAATGAAATGCATTCGGGTCGGGTCGGGTCGGGTCGGTGTAGGGTTGTGTGAGGGTGGTTGTATAAAAAATGCTAATTTGTGACGGCCCATGTGCCTTGTAGCGCACATTCGTATGACCCGGTTTCCTTTTTCTCCCTTGCACCTTTTTTTCGTGCGGGTCGAGTAGGGTCGTGCGAGCACCAAAAGAAACACGTTTAGGTCGAGTCAGGTCGTGTGAGGCCACCCAAGGAAATGCGTTTGAGACAGGTCAGACTCGGTCGGGTCGTGTGAGGGCGCCCAAGGAAATGCGTTTGGGTTGGGTCGTGCCGTGTGAGGGCGCCTAGGGAAACACGTTCGGGTCGGGTCGGAGTCGGGTCGTGTGGGGGAAACCGTATCAAAAAAATCTAAGTTGTGGCCAAGCTGCGTGTGCCTTGTGCGGAGTTCGTGCGACCCATTTTTCGTTAGCTACCTTGTGCCTTCGTTCGGTAGTCGGGTCATGCATGCGTGTGAGGGCACCCATGGGCTGCGTTCGGGTTGGGTCGGAGTCGTGTGTGAGGGTGTGCATATAAAAAATGCTAAGTTGTGACTCCGCGTGTGCCTTGTGCATTTTCGGTCGACTCGTTTTCCATTGCCGCTCTATGTGCCTTCGTTCGGGCGGGTTGGGTCGTGTCTGTGAGGGCGCCCAAAGAAACACATTCCAAGTTGGGTCGAGTCGGGTCGTGCGAGGAGGTATAAAAAATGCTAATTTGTATTTGCTCGTGTCCCTTAATGTGAACATTCATGCGACATTTTTCATTTCTCCCTTGTGCCTTAGTTCGGGTGGGTTGGGGCGTGTCGTGTGAAGACGCCCAAGAAACGCAATCGGGACGGTTCGGGTCGGGTCGGGTTGTGTGGAAAGTTATAAAATTTAAATATTAAATAATTTATATACACTTTAATATCTTATTTATTTATATTCAATTTTTAATTTAATACTTTATATAATTTTTAATTTTTTTTTCATATTATTATTTACATTTTAATTTTTAATTTTAATTCCAATTCCCATTCTCACCTCAAAAAAAATTTTTATACCCAACCTCCCTATTCCTCTGCCAAAAAATACACCTTTCGAATCACTATTATAGACACGCCAGTGCATAACGCAAATCGAGTTGAACTCGACTTGAAATACTGTAGGCACTTAGGTGCCCTACTAATATTTGAACGATATTCTAAATATGTTATTGTTATACACGCAAAAGGTGAGTTGAACTTTGACTTGACCCTATTGAGCTGCTCGATTCCACTGCTGAGCCGCCGAACGCTATTCTGCATGTGATATTGTTACTTATGGCCCAGGTTGAACACAAATTGACCTGTTGAAGCCGCCGTGCCTGTGAACGGCCAGGCCTTGCAGACGTTGAACGTTGAGTAGCCATCTTGAACCCGGAGTTTTGATTCCAGATGGAAGAGCGGGGAAATAGATCTTTAATGGTCGATGCTTATGTACATCCTAGACGCTGTTTCTTTATGGGAATAGCCCAAAATTCTTGTCTTTGTAGATAAGATTCTTCTCTTTTATGGAAAAAGACTCGTTCGATCTCTTGTCAACTCATCCTAGGGCATCTCCATTAGCATGGTTCCACTCTTCTTGGAATACGAAACCCTACAATCTCGGAAGGTTCCATCATAATTAGAGGCTTGAGGGAGGTATCATCCCCATCGAGGTTACTTATGTCTCTCTATTCGGTATTTTCTCTTGTTATATTTTTTATGGTAGTATCTAATGTTATTTGGATATATCTATATCAATTTGTATTGGAAATAAGATACAATTCTTCTCTTCTGTTGCGTTGCAATAGGATCATACATGATGTGGATCACTCTTGGAGACCTCTCACAACTCTCGTTTTCATCCCAATTAGCTTAATCTACAACAATGAATTATAGGTAAGTTCCTTGCCTTGGTGGATAAGGTCTCGAACCTTCCATACTTCTCTTCATTTTTTTTCGGCATTAGGGTGCCCCCTAAAGAATTATTGATAAATTAACCCTATATTGTTAATTTAATTTTCCTTTGATAATGTGCTTCTAAAACTAATTTGTGGGTGAAGTATCTTAATAATATATAGCAGTTCAAATAATCAAGATAAACCTCATTAACCTAGTGTCTCTCCCCCTCTTTCCTCACCTTGGGGTTTATCAAATTTTCCCTAAAACCGATTGGTGACTCCATTCTCTTATTTTACCCTCTTTATAAATATTTTTAATTCAACACCCATTCTTAGTGTTGAACATAGGTTTATATCAAGCCACTTAACAATATAGAGCCCTACGAGGTATTCCCTTGAAGGAGACTAAAAATAAAGAGAATTTGGTGACAGAAGAAGCCTTGTAGCTATTGAATCTTGAAAAAGCTCAAAGAGAAAGTCCATGTGAAGACAAGGACCATAAATACCTAAATATCGGAGTTTAGAAAGAACCTAGGTGATGCATCTACCAAGGTGAGCAAGATTGGCTAGGAATAAAGCACACATTGAGAATCGAAGAAAAAAGAAAAGAAAGGTGAGCACATTGACAAACTTTTGTTAATGGCCTTTGTTTTCCTTTAGGTGTTCACCGATCCTCCACTCCTTGTTATTCTCCAATGAACACACCCTCCCTTGAAGCAAACTTGATCCAAGTGTCATTGTAAATAGATGTTCTCAATTTCATTAAGTTAACTCTATAATATCTTCAATTTTTAGTGCATTTCTGATTAGAGAAGCATTTTTGCCACGGCAATTTCTTGGGGCCAAACTGCATGCACTTGTTTGACAATGTTCTATCTTTGCATCAGTTAGAAGGACATATTTAGTCAAACTAAGATATCAAATGAAGTTTATGAGAATTTTGTCTGACTCTGTAACAATTCCTTTGTTTCTTCCATCAACAAATTTGCTAAAATTGTGCCAACATTATCATTTTTTGTAATGTTACACATGCTGTGTTTCACGAAGGTAAATGAAGATTTAATGAGTGTTGAACACAGAAATATTTCCAGAGTTGTTCATATTACCTTTTTAAATGTCTATAATGAATGCGATGTGTTAAAATTTCAATTTGATGAAACACTAGAGGCAAAAACAACAAAGAAGATTGTGTTGAAGGCGCAGTATCGGCCTTGCAGAGCATTATTCTCAACATGCGATCAAGCGAGCTTTTATGATTTCTATATTTTCAAAGTAATATTTTGACCTACTACAGTACACTTACCTACCACATACGAGAGTTCAATATTTTTGTACATTAATCTTTGCACCAAGTACAAGGGAAAAACATAGCACCTTCACGGTATTATATATATTTTTAGCTTTTATCTTTAAGGCATTTATTAATCTAAAAATTAGAGTCATCTCATGCTTTCTACTGTGTCCTTTATAGGCGGCTTATTCTTTTTCATTTTCATTTTATGTGATATTAAGAAACCTACTTGGCTTTAAAAGTTTCTAAGATCAATTTATTTAGAAACTATTGCATTCAAAAACATCAAATGAATGTTAAGTTACTGCATAGAGCCAATGCTACGCAACCGTGGCTAAAATTTCTCATGTTTCTATTGTTTCCCTCTTGGGGTTAAAGTGATTAATCTTTCCCAACAAGACTACATAAAGGCTGACTATGACCCTAGCTTGCATGTTAAATTTTTATAAATATATTGAGTCCTTATCAAGCAAGGCCATGGTGGGTCTTAATTGTCGGTGGACCGGTAGGCGATTATATTGAATAGAAAGGCATAGTGCCCTTAATGCCTATATATAAAGTTCCAACCCTATCATTGGTTAAGAAGGCTTAGTTTAGCTTAATTACTATTTTTTTTTTTTTGTTTTGATATTATTTCAAATAGATATTAGCTTGTTATAGGGACAATCCATGTGGTCCCCTCATTTATATTGATGGAATAAGATTAAAATTTTATTTTCCTACATATTTCATCCTTTTGATTCGGTTGGTGATTAATCTCTTATATGTTTGTATGCATGCATTATTAGTGTTGCCATTCCAAATATTATTGGGTGGCTTGTCATTTTTTTTTAAAGGCAAGTTAAACTACCTTAGATAGGGTCTTGTCTAGAAATTAAATAGTTTCTCGTTCATTTGGATTCTAAATTGGGAAGCCAATTTTTATTTTATCTTGCTATGGTTGCATGATTCTTTATTTTTATACCGGGGAAGATTGTTCACATGGTTTGGAGTTGGGGTCATCTCATTTGTTGTAAGTAAGACCTTTCTCTCAAGGTGGAAAGACTATTATTTATTTTTTTTAAATGTTTTCTATATTTAGGTGTAGAATATTTGAATGAAGGTTATGTATACAAACGAATAAGTATGATTATGACATGCAATATTTGATATAGATATTTTTACATTTTGTAGCATATACGAGATAACTTTCAAAGAAACTTCAGGAGGTCTGTCTTGTGGCATTAAATCGGGTGAGATTTTGTTGTATTAGGAATTTTAGGAACGTTTAGTCTCATTCTTGTCTTAAAGTGCCGGAAGAAAATATGATTGTGCATAAATTTCAATATTTGAGAATCACTTGATAGTGATTTACGCCGAAAATCCATAAGAGTAATATGTTTGATTATAATATCAATATTAACATAGCCCCATTGATTTTTTTAGTAGCTCTTAGTGACGATTGCATTATGTTTGGCACCTTGTTTGATTATTCTCATTTTCCTGGAGGCCTCTTGTAATTATAGGTACCTTGAATTCATTTTTGTTGAGGATAGCTTATGGAGATCCTTTATCATTTTCCAAATAATAGGCATATAATGACATCTTTAGCGGCGAGGCATAATTCCTTTGTGCCCTTTTGGAACTTAGGAGATCTTCTTTATCTAGGAATCACAAAGATAATTTGGTGAGTTAGTAGCACATTCAAGCATGCTTTGAAGTGATATGACATTTTATTTAGGTGTCTGATATTACTTGTTACTATCATCCATTATCGGTAAGGTCTCATTCTTTATGGCCATGTACATGCGAGGCAAAGATTGGTAATAAAATTTTGAAGATTCATTACGAGCTCTCAAGGCTTTAATCCAGGTAGCTTCTCTTAGAGAAGCCGATTGGAAATAAAGGTATTTTTCTACGGCAAATGTGCTCATTTAGTTGTTTACACTTTCATACGTACGTATGGTTTCCCAATATTTAATTCATTTCTCATCCATCATTCATTTTCCTTTCCATTCCATTTTCAAAAGTTTGTGTGTTTTTCTTGTTTCTTTCGAGTTTTTGGGCATTTTCACCAGATGGTATGTGTATTGCACAATACATATCACGAGGTAATCAACACTGCCCCTCTTGGGACAATTATCTTCTAACTAATCAAAATTTTCTTGTGTTTCGGAGTATCATGGAGACGGGCACTCAGAAAGTATCAAGATATTAGAGCTTTTTATTGTAGGTCTGCACTAGCTTTGATCGTAGTCACATTTTGAATGACATTTAATTTAGCGGTCTTTGATAAGTTAGGAGCATATTTTTTATTATGAAATGATAATGAAGCGCAGATTTCTATCTTGACATTAGTGCATCTAAAATGGGATATCCACTGATTGGCATTAGACCTGCTTTTGCAACAATTAAACGTGGAATTAATGATGTCATATTTTACCATGATAACAAGTATAATCTGCAATTGAGTTCTCATCTGACATAGATTTCTCCATATTGTTGTTATTTATCAAGTTGTGGGTTTCTTTTTGTTTTACGAGTATGGAAGTTTGAAAAATGTATGTTGAGATCTGTGGATTTTAGGAACTTCTCATAGCAAGGTTAATGCATGGAAAATAAAAAACCTTTATTTAGGGAAATATATATGAAACTCAAGCTTGATTAATATCCAACATCTTTGGCTTGGCTTAGGTAATGTTGAACTTTGAATTAACTCTTTATCTTGAACATTTACGAAATTTCATCTTCCCAATGTTACATCACTTGAGACTTGGTGCCATCCGATTTTTCTCTTTTGAATTTTAACAGAGAGCTCCACTAATTTTTTAAGGCTATGATGAAAAATCCAAGTTGTTGAACTTTCTATCCCAAGTATTAAAGTCAAATTTTTATTGTTTGAGGGATGTTAAGTAATCTATTGTACAGTCATCATCACTGAGTTGCTATATGGTTGATGGATAAAATTTGACATTGCCTCTCCTCTTATGGTGAGAAAATAGTTTATAGTAGAAATTTGTGGTATGTTCATGAATCTCAATAGCGCATTTACATGAAATTGTGTTGATGTTGAGGGTCTCATCAAGGGCATGGGTACATATGTATTTTCCTCGTTAGTTTCTCATTTTACTTGAAGGAAAGTCGCTCCAATGATTTTGCAACACTCAGCCTCTTTGTTAAATATTCAGGAACCTTTCTATAAAATATTTCATATATTGAGTACTGCGGTCTGCTGTTACATAGAATTATTTGAAACGCGATGTTTCAAAGGTATGGCTTGAATATTATCTGAAATTCCTTGTTTGGTTGTGTGAGGGATAAATTTGTTACTCTTCTTGTTTTGAGCTCATTACGGAATTAGATTCTCGATATGAAACATTCTTCATTGTTTTGGCTTTAGTGAGTTTCTTTGGTACGTTTTAGAGTTCCGATTGTCGGAGTATTAATATAAGCATTAACATGGGCTTGTAGTTGCTGCCATGTCTTGCATGTGATAAATAGTTAATCTTATTGGTTGATGGTTTCATTATAGATTAACTACATGTAGGATCTAGCGACTTCTTGAGTGTAAATTAATATTACCTTTCTTCCTAAATAGTGTAGATTAAATAGTATGCACTTTCTTCCTAAATAGTGAATTCTTCTTTCTTCTTTTTCTTCTTCCTTCTCACTTCTCATTCGGTCATGGAGAATTTTCTGCTGATGCCCGATGGCAGGGGAGGTGATTTTACCATCTTCCTAAATTCTCAAACTCTTGTTATTTTATGTGTTGAACAAGGTTGACTAAAGCATGGTAGATCTTCTCATTCAAAATGCAATTGTGTTTTGTTTTTTTTTCTTATTTTCCCTTTTGTATCGTTTGATTCCTTCTTGGATGAACTACCCTTCTTTTTCTATACCTTATTATTTTTGCATTTGGGGTAGAAATTGATTTGCCGTAAAATTTGCGAATAATCCCTTGTGTCAAAGGATTCAATTTATGTTCTTTCCCCTTTGGCTCAAACAGCACAGTATGCATCTCTTTGCGTAATATCCCTAGGTAATTTTTTGTCCTTGGGTTATCAATAGCATAAGAATGTTGCACCAATAACACAGTATTCTTTACAACTTATCACAAATGGTAATTCTTGTGCACCGATGTATGAATAAATGAATCTTTAGCAACACCAATAGGTACATCGATTTACAATTTCCACTGGGTTACTTCTTTATGTGGTTACAACAACGAATAATTAAGAATAGTATCACTCTAGGGATTACAATACTAACTGAAAACTTTAAACTTAATAGCTTACAAATTACTGTTCTGGATTTCTATTGGCCTAAACATTCTTATCCTTGTTGCTATTACCTAGCGACTACATTATTTATGCATTGCCTCAAGTGTGTCTTTATAATGAGAGCTCATACTTAGCCAAATACCTTAAATGTGGTCTGTGCTTCTGCGATACACTTCACTTCCATATTGTCCTTGATGTGCCCCTCTTTAACACGGGGAGACAACATCGGGGCTTTTGTTTGCCTCAAATAGGAACCCGAGAGGTTTTGTTGCCAAACTCACTCCCTAAATCCCCTTGTTATAGGGAGTCATTTATTAGATGAGCCGCATACCTTGGGATGGATACTCTAGTGGTTGATACACCAGAATGGTAATTTATTACAGTTAAGGAGAAGCTTCTTGCCACCAGGGCCCTTCGGATGGAATTTTATGCCACAAGATGCTCTACTTCTAATCGGATGAATGCTCCACAATCCAACGCAGAATGGCCACGATCGAGGTCCTGAGTGCCACGGAAAAGTTTCGTTGCCTTATAATGTCCTCGACGTCCTTAGTGCCGAGGCTTATAGATCTGTAAACAGATGATAGAAATATTTTTGCTCACAAAATCGGATAAGAGATGTCTCGAGAGCATTATGCTTGATAGAATAAGTAATCTCACTCCCTATAAGCCTAAGGAAACATGTAGTTAATGCGTAATCAACGCTTTCGAGTGTAAATTACATGTTAACCCGTTGCGAATGTTAATAAATTACAAAACATTATTGGCAGTTGATGCCAATGTTTTTTTACCTATATGATTCTTCGTCGGTATTGCGATGTTCCACTGCCATCGGTATTGGGTCGCAAATCCTCCACCGGTATTTTGTGTTTATTTCTTTGTCGATGTTGCGGCGTTTAACCATCGGTCTTGCGGCCAGAGATATGGTGGCGTGGGACGATATTTTATTCATCGGAAAATGACGATAAAAATTTTCGTCGGAATTTACTGTCGACTTTTATTTAAAAAAAAATATTTTTTTGCTCGTCGGAAGAGCGATGATAAAAGCTTCGGTAACAATGACTCCTTGGCATCGAAATAGCGACATTTAGAAATGTTAGAATTGCGAAAAATAATTGAAAGGTTGGAAGAGTGATAGACAATTTTAAATGTCCAAAGTGTGACGACACCATAAAAATGTCGGAAATACATCTTAATGCGACATTTTAAGTAAGAAATATCGAAAGAGTCACGACGTGAGGAGAAACCACGTTTTGGTGCACCGAAAAACATCGCTCTTTCATAGCCTATGTGTCGCAAGAGCAACATTTTGGTCGTCGGAATTTGGGGCAAATGTGCTAGTGTGCCCATTGGGATAGAAAAGGAAATATATCTTTTATAACCTCCTTATTACAGGAGCATATTAGATGCCACTTATTAGATCTCATGCATATATTTAAAAAAATTTCATCTTCTTTATGGAGGCACAAATCATCAAAAACAAAGTGAGACATTGGGTACATTACGAAAGATCTTATTACTTCAAAAACTAAAAGGAAACATTGGCAGAACGATTAATGATCGGTTATGCGAGGAGACAAAATAAAGCTCTGAGAAATAGACATAAACACGAATGCGGCGAGAAATAATTTTTCACATTTATTAATATCAAATAACATAAATATGCTTACGGACATAATGGAAATCAAATAGCTAAGGTGCGGCGCTTATCTCTAAGAAGAGATGTGGCATCTACATGCCTATGTTGTGTTACAATGAGGAACAAGGGCCTATTTATTATTGAGAAACAATGGAAAACTCTAAACTTCCAAAAAAATAACCTAGGAGATGAAGCGCCAAAACTATGGGCCCCGTTTGAGTAAATTGGTATTTCAACTTCCGGGAATTAGTAACTTTGGCATACTATCTCCGTTTGATGCACATGATACATCGTTAGAAAGATCTATCCCGAGGACTACAACCGGCAGTTATTGCATATCAATTTTGTTTGGAATCTTATTAGGCGGAGGCATGATGCCCAAAAAACATCGTTTGAGACCACTCAAAAATGGATCTAGAAGTTCGGGACCCGAAAAATTGCTAAAATAGTAAGTTGTGATGAAACTAAAAAACTAAAAGAACTAATGGTGGCATTTCAAATGGAATAGGTGGGTGACCACCAATATCCACCTGGATCATTGCGGTCCCAAAATGGCTCCGAGGGTGCGGGACACTGAAAAACTGTTAAAAATAAATAAGATTGTATTGAAAATTGAAAAATTTTGCAAGAATTGATGGTGGGTCCAAATGGAATAGGTGGGTGATCCTTTGATATCCACCTAGATCATTCTACCTCCTTCGGAAGCAATGGTCCTCATTGCATTGAGATCATCCATGAGATGAGGCAAATTTTGTTGAAGTGAGTATAGATTTGTCGAATATGTCATGGACTTGCGGCTATACATCTTTGGATGTGTTTAATCGGGTGGTTTCTTTATTAACCTCATAAAGTACATGTTTAAGTTCTAATTTTTGTAGTTGTATGAGGTATGGCAACATTAGCGGTGCGTTGGGGGTCGAGTCGATGGGTGCTTGTGCGACCTTTGTAGAGGAACCTTTGTGAGTGAGGGAGAAAATGTCCTCATGTTCTCCGTGAATTTTTCCATACGTATTTAACTTTAGTAGTCCTGGGAGCCTTGTTTCGAGCTTGTGGCCACAATAGTATTCTTTCCCTACGAGTGAGTTGTAAGGAAAATAAATTTCTTGGATTAGAAACAATCTTCTTGCATTTTTTTTTCGAGTAGTCAAAGAGATCGTAGGAGGCGGTACTACCTCCGATTATCACATACAAGTTATTTCAAAAGTAATAATAAAACCTGAGGCCTAGAATAATACATAACATGTGCCTCATAAGTATGGTTGGCCCAATAATACATCATCTACATCCAAGAGGAGCAAAATCACACACCCTCATCCGTGAATGACTTGATGCGCATGCGGAAGGCGGAATTGTTGGAGAACGCGTAGATCTCACCCTGGGTGAAGCCACCCAATGGTATGCGGTTATTGAATGCTTTATAATTGATAGGTGAGCTTCCTTCACGACCTTTCTTGAAATGAGGTTCTTTTTGGCTTGTACTATTGAAAAGGAATTGCAATGGAGAACCCTTGACCCACATGCAGCCAGATAGAAGAGGTGCTCCCCCTCTCTAGATCACTCCCTCTAGATCTTGATGGTGGCAACAATGGCCTTTGGGTCCCCATCAATGATATGCTTCCCTTTGTAATTGCCTTTGTCTGGTTAAAATGAGTTAGACATCCATTTGATTTGGCCACAGTTCGTCCTGCTTGTTTGGCTTGACACTTGTTTTGTCTTTTGTGAGCGGGGCTATTATGAAATTCCCCACTCTCGTGTCCTTCTTTAGATTTGTGGTGTTTTAAAAGGTCACCGATTTGGCCTTGCCCCTTGTTGGGTTCGGGGGGGCGCCTTTCTGACTTTAAATTCACGAATCCAAAGTCTCGCTTCATACTGCTTAAATTTCTGCTCGATCTTGGTGGCATAATGATATGCCATGCCAAGTGATGTAATGTAAGAGAACTCCATTTCCTCCTAAATGTGTTTATTTGAAACATATGCGGTACTTGAGCATCAAATGTCTCTACGAATATTTAATACCCAACTTTGTGTGCGGGGTATGGAAGAAATTTATCGATTCGTGCACATCTTGATCCCTTTGTTGCCGCGGCGTGGTCCATTGGATGTACTTGTCCTCATAGCTCCCCACGAGGTAATATTGTTCCTTGATGCCATCTCGGAATGTAATTGGGTATGGCCAGGAAGCAGAGAGGGTTATATCACTCTCTTTGTCACGATAAGTTTCCCACCAATCTTTGACATGGGGGGCGACTTTGAGGGAAGTGCTAATAATCTTTTCTCAACCGGAAGGAAATGTGGACCGAAAATACCCTTCCAAAAATTCAACCATCTATCTCGAGCATCTAAATCTATCTCACCTTCAAATATAGGAATTTCAAAAGTTTGTTGTAGCTTCAGAAGGAATGGCTCCTCTAGAAGTGGCTATTAGATGCGAGATGCGCCATAGGTGGAAATGAACGTTCAAAGATGCGAGAAAAGTTATCCATCATTGCGTTCCTTTGTTTCTCGAGGGCCTCCTCGGTAATATTTTGATAAGATCTCCTGCTCCTCATCTTTATTTTCTTCTACCATGTGAGGCTATTAGGGTTTGCGAGGCTAATCTTGCGAGGTTCAACGATTGAGCCTAATATATACACATTTCTTGTGGGGACATGCAAAGAAAAGCAGAGAAAGAACGGGACGCGCCGATACTGCCCAGTCAGTTATGAAGGAATGGAATAAAATACGAGAAATAGACATAAACATAGAGTTGCGATTGAAATAATTCTTCATTTAATTAATATCAAATAACGAAATATGCTCACGGAAATAATGGAAATCAAATAGATAGAGCGGCAGTAACTTATCTATGAGAAGACGTGTAGCTACATGCCTGCGAACTGGCAATGTTACAATGAGGCTCGGGCCTATTTATTATTGAAGCAATGGAAAACTCTAAACGTCGAAAAACTAACCTAGGAGGTGAGCCTTAAACTATGGGTCGTTTGAGTAAATTGGTATTTCAATTTCCCGGAGTCGTAACTGGCATACTATCTCCGTTTGATGCATATGATACATCGTTAGAAATATCTATCGGAATACAATACATGACCATGAATACTAATCCCCGAGATCAAAATCATATTCGTCGGAAGTGAAATGCCCAAGACGTATTTTAGGACATAGCTTGACTCCCGGAAGTTCGAGGACTCGAAAAGCGCTAAATATAGTAAGTTGTGTTGAAGCTTGAAAAAGGCGAAAGAAATGATGGTGGAATTTCAAAAGTGGAATAGGTGGGTGGCTGCAATATCCACTTGGATCATTAAGTCCCAAAACAACTCTAGGAGTGTAGGACCCAAAAGCATACTAAAAATAGTAAGTTGTGTTGAAAGCGAAAAGGCTGCAAGAATTGATGGTGCGGGTCCAAGTGGAATAGGTGGGTGGCCACCGCTATCACTTGGATCAATTAAGAAATACGGGATCATAGGCAAGAGAGTACATTCCTCTAATTCATGATATTTCAAAGAAGGTGATGTCCCATGGATTTTTAAAAAAAAAAGATGATCTTTCTTTGGCAAAAGTTATAATAGGTGAAAGTACCATCTTCATACGTGTCTTCACTACGGTGCTACTTCAACGTGGATGACCATTGTCGGGGTTGAAGTGCATGACCATTTGAATATTCTAGGTACGTATAATTTCAAATCATGATTTTATTATTTTTTATATTAATAAATTTTATCCCATGCGAGGATCACAAAACATAACTAATTTTGTATATTATTGCACGTGTTTATAACTTTGCGGTGTCATTATCCTTTTTTCATGCGTGGGTGTGTGAAACACGAATTCCCTTAAGACCTAGGCGTGCCATATCTAAATTATTTTGCATTTTAATAAATTTGGATCATGTCAAAGGAGATTCATATCGATAACATTCCACGGTGGCGTCGAAGATAGTAAAGATTGTTTGTATGTTTGAGAAGGTACTGGCGAGTTTCATGCTAGTAGGTTCATCTTCTAATCCACCTAGTAGATAAGGTTGAATTAGTTTAGACAGTTTCTTGTCATTGGATGTTCTTCTTGAGAGGTACATGAAGAAATTGAAAGGTTTTGTTTGACAAAGGAAAAACCCAAGGGGTCTATGGCATAGGGGTACATATCGTATGAGTCTTTCTATTACTGAAGTGAGTACACATCAAAGGATCGAAAACGGACCAGTGCGGTGATTTGGGACGATGAAAGGGATGAAGACAAAGAGAAGGCGGTTGCTCCAAAGAATGGAAAAAAGCGCTTTGATAAAGAGTAAGCGACTTATAATTTTTCAAATTTACGCAAAGTAAACATTCATGTTGAAATTCGATATAATGTATATTTTGATCTCTGTACTATATAATGTCGGTTTGATTTCATGTTGAATACCGAAATTGAAGCAATCAACAAATTCGTTCTTTACAATTCCGAAAGCGACACAATTGTGGAGTGTGATATGCGAACAAAAGAAGATGAAATGGGATAGTGAGGGGAAATAATTCGGACGGTTGAATGGTAGAAGTGTGCCTTATCGATTATTTAGAGAAAAATATGCCAAAAAATAACTTTTCAATAGTTGGGTTGTTGACCAAGTTAGAGAAATATGGTGCAACCGGTCATTACCCACGACGTCTTGAAGAGGATGCGCTAAACGTAGGGATTGGGTGCACCAACTCGGTAAGAATCTATTTAATTTATATGTACATTTGAAACTAAATAATGCACCTTTCAAATGTATTACATCTATATTTCATATTTAACTATTTGGTTATTATAAGACACATGACACTATGATTTTTTAACTTTTTTATAGATGCATTTGTTCCCATCTATGTGGGCATATGGACACCATTTTCGCACGGAAAATGTAGATGATAGACACATGGCACGAGACTATGGAGTGGAAGTCGAGTTCGATTAATCCTAGTCGATGCAGCCACCGTGATAAAAACCCTGAGTACGAGGACGTTAGGTTACGCCAAAAAGATACAAGAGATCATTGAAATGGATTTTCTTCTTTCCATGTGTTATTTTTAGGTGCAAGTGGTGGGACACCTTTGATCATAATAATGTAAAGGAAGATCGCGATGTGTGCGGTTGATATGTAGTAACTCTAGAAATATGTGGGATGAAGCTAGAGCCCTATGTTTTCCCCAAACACGCAGCAAGTGTTTTGAGATGTGTTAGATAGGGATTGGTGGTTCATATTGAGACATTCCCTAGATAAAACCATATTTTGAGAGCAATAGTGTTATCATACCAAGCGAGCTAGAAGATAACGAGAGTGATCATGAGAACCAAAGTGATATGGGTACATATGTTATTTCATCAATATTTATACTTTTTAAGATGGGTTTTTATAAAGAAGAGGACTTAATTACCTTATAACTTATAAGGCTCTTTTCGAAACATTATAATATGCATTTTGAATTAATTGGTGATTTGCATTGTGTTAATGTTAAAATCAATATTTCATGATAATTTGCAATTATGTTGATTTCAAAAAACAATGGCGTCTTTGTATAAAATTCTTTTTTTTTTTTTTTTTTTTGGTATGTAAGATTATAATAAAATAATGATAATTCTAAAGCACATGAAATTATTTGCATTATTTTGTAGCTTTATTATGTTACAAATTTCATTTTATTCTAGATTTATTATTTTACAATTATTTACAATTTTACAAATTTACAAATTTAAAAATTTTAATAAAATCATTTCACATTAATACAATTAAAATTTTCACATTAATACGAAATTAAAATTTTACAAAATATTTTACATACAATTACAATTAAAATTACAATTACAAATACAATTACAATTTTAGAATTTTACATACAATTAGAATTAGAATTAAATTTTAATTTTATATATATACAATTACAATTAAAATTATAATTACAATCATTTCACAATAAATTAAATATTACAATTACAATAAAATTTTACAAATATTTTACATACAATTACAATTACAATTACAATTACAATTTTACAATTTTACATACAATTAAAATTAAAATTTCAATCACAATCACGACATAATATTTAATAAATATCATGATTCAATATTAAAAAAATTAAATAAACATCACGATCATGATAACCATTGTACAAACATCATATTCGACTAAAAAACACATTCAATTTCGCTAACATCATCTAATCATCATGATCATGATCATGCAACAAAACAAAATTAGCATTGTACTTTTAACTCATCACAACACAAACATCAAATATACATCTCATGTCAAATAACTTCTATCACATACAAATCTATACGCAAGCTACACATTAAATGAACATATCTAACATGACCTAACAATATACACATCATGATACAACATGTAAATTAAGTACAACACTATATATATATATATATATATATATAGCCGTATAATGTCAAAAATATACAAGCGTAATATAAATATCAAATATCGGTCGAGGTGGTACATCATCAATAGTAGTACTAGTTGAGGCTTTGCTCAATTAATGGTGCATCCTCGAGAAGCTCGAGATAGATATCGATCATCACGTGCACTGGCGATGCAGTGATTGCCTCTGTTGATCGGGGATCCGAAGCTGTCCATTGCTCATGATGACTCGACATGGATGGTCTAGCACACTCATGATCATGGTATTCTTTGAATCTTGTGAGGCTGTTGATCATGATGACTCAATGTGGATGGTCCAGCACATCATGATCATGAATGCTAGATGCCGCGAGTTGAGAAGAGGTGACTCGACGTGGATGTTCCAAAATGCTCATGATCATGGCTGTTGGTCGATGCGCGAGCCTGCTCATACGGCGCGAGGTGAGTGATCACTCCACGATTGTGATCATCGGATGATGCATCAGCGGTTGGTGTCGACGTGCTATGTATAGGCCACGCCTATGTAGAAGGGCCCTCCTCAGCCTAGCATGCTCTCTTGGTAGCTCATACGACATACGCATTAGGGTGAACATTTCATGCATCATGCCTCTCTCCATGCTCTTGCTTTTGACCTAGCATCCTGTGTCTCTCTCTCGTAGTGGCGAACTTTCAGATCCCACCTTCATAGGTGCTGCAAAGGAGTTGATCATCCAACTCATCCTTGACGTCTCTTGTCAGGGCCTATGCCTCACAAAGGCGATACCAACACACCATGAGGACCGAGTCTTGTCTAAACCATCACGATCCTCGGCCACGCCATCTCTAATCGTCATCGGGGATCTACACTTGGATCATTTGGTGATGGTGGTATCTCATTGCCATCAAATGACCCAATTTACGCAAAACTATATATAAGTAAAAAATAATAATTAGATAATCTCATTAAACGATTTAATAAAAACAAGTTAAAGAACATGTTAGAATAAATTTAAATAAAACGATATTATTACCTCTATCATCTGATGACTCATCATCATGAAGAGGATGTTGGCACACCCTGCGTAATCCAAACGAAGCATACGGACGGGGGACCGAGCAAAGGGATAATCATCAACAGCGACGAAACCCAACTCCGGTGCATCGTGCGATATCCTCGCGGAAAAATCGACTCGCCCCTCTTGGGCATCATCTGTCCCCACATACGCATCCATACATGTAGCAGAGCCTACGAAGGTTTGCCCCGAGCAAAAGTAGGCCTCGTCTGCGGGCTGTTTCAAAAAATAAACAAAAATAGCTGCGAAGCAGAAGTTCACCCTCCTTGTGCACAGGTGACATCTATCTAAAGTTGTATGAAGCTGGCACGGAAAAAAATGGCGGACCACACCTCACAAGTGGAGCGCACGTAATAAATAATAAACATAAAATAGAGTGGAAACTAATGCATTTCCTATCAACGGTATGGTGTGCAATGGTCGAAATCGGTAGTGAAGCACCTCACCTCCTCACCAAATGAAGCAATATGTAGCCGACCTCCAAAGACACCGAAAATATACGGGAGATAGTATATCGGTACTAATGTATCTCTGGAGTACAAACTGACTCCTGTTGTTGCATAGCCAACGGGGACCTGCGGAACGAGAAAAATCCATCCCTCTCATCGATAGGCCGATGACGAAATAGATGTCATCCTCGGTGGGCGCGTGCCACTAGTTGGGACCAGCTTTCGAGCTTGTAGGTGGGCATTCCACACATGGATAAGTTGTCGCAAAAACCCACCATGGCCCTTTGGGGATGTAGCCTCCTCATAGAACTTGAGGAGGCCTATGTATAATTTTGGGTAACCGCGATAATAGGGAAAGGGTACGTATCTCTCTCCCTCTCTTGTGCCTCCATAGGTGAACCATGTTATATTGAGTAAAGCTTGTTGTTCTTTGTTGTTCCCTCTCTTCTCCTTTGATGTATTTGAATAGTTGGCATATTAAAGCTGAATTTTTATTAAATGAGACATGTATTTAGGAATATACCTATATAAATTTTTTTGAAAAACAAAAAAAAAAAGCCGGTCGATTGCACCACAAAAAATAGTCATGCATCGGTAATGATGCGTCTTTTTTAACATCGCGCCAACACAGAGCGTGCAGCAGGGGCATTTCCTTCGCCTTGCGCCCTCTGTCATTTTTACAAGGTCAACAATGCGGTGGTATAACAAACCACACCATTGACTATGTACCGGTGTCGGAGGGCGGTGCGTTTGAAAATAACACTATACGCCTCGGGGGCGTATATTTTTAGGAGAGTATGTTTCCCGCTCTCTTAACATGCATAGTCAGCAGTGCGGTCGTTTACATGAATGCATCGTTGAATATGTCAATTTCGGGGGAATGCGGTGACAATTACTTACCTCGGTGGATATTTTGGTCGGCCTTTCACATTCCATGGGTGACATGGTCGATAGTGCGGCGGGTAGCAGGCCCCACCACAATTTTAATTTTAAAAATCACGGTGCATTTTGTGCGCTCCGGAATCGGTGTGGATACCATTAGCACCGGTGCGGTGCGGCACATAGAAGACACATATTTGCTGCTATGACCGAGTCTGTGTGTGCGTGTGTTCAGCCGCACAACACGAAATTTTTTTTATTTTTTTATAAATAAGGTGAATTTTAAACTATTTAGAAAACTAATCGCTAAAAAGGTTTAATTATGGAAAAAAATTAAACATGTACATTTGGCCGTAGAGGAGGCATATTAGCCTGGGTACAAACTCCCCCTTTATTTTGAAAAATTCGAAATGGAGATAGTGGGCAATGGACAACAACGATGCGTGCAATGGGTGGTTACTTAGATGGCGAGGTGCCTCACACAAAGTAAATTTGCAGGTTCTTGGGGAATCTTGAAACCTTTGAAAAGTGAAAAATCGTTTTTGGCCATAATTTTTTTTTATTTAACCATGTTCCGGTGCGTTGGTTTTATGACACACGGGGTGCATTTTCTTAAAAGCAAGATGTAAAGGTCATTTCAATTTTGCGGGGGTTTAGGGCCTTATTTGGTGTGAAATCTTTGTAGAGAAGCCAGTGCACTTCTGATGTGGAATATCACAAGGCTGAGTTTGTATCAAGTGCATGGTGTCCGGTGTGCCAATTTTTATGTATCGGTGCTTTCTCTAGTTGAATGAACCGGTCTGGGTTTAGGATGATAAAAGCAACGAAGAAAAACATCAGCAAAACCTCCACACTTGACCTCCTATGTGCTCTCACTTCTATAAATGGATGTCTACCGAAATTTTATTTTATAAGGGGTTCCTAAAAAACGTTCACTAGAGGGTCTTTTCCTTGTAGTGATGGCTAGTATTATATCACAATGATAATGATTCATTAAACATATACAAAACCATACTTCCTCCCATATATACTCACTCATTGGAAATCAATGATTCCATGTATTTAGGTTTATCACCAACTTCTCAAACACATCCTTTCTCAACATGTCTTTAAGTCTTTATCATATTTCAATAATCCATCTTAACAAAAATAAGCAGGAATATAAAAAAACATTCTTTTTGTTTAACGGAACATAAATGACATAATAATAATATCCCTTATACCCAATAATATGCTTCCAAGTCATACTAAAAAAATTCAACACACATGCAAAATAAACATTAAGCAGTAAACTTACAAACAAGCATGTTGGCCCATAAGTCCCAGTCAGTGGCAACACAAGCACAAATTTGAGATTACCTTATAACATCAATAATATAGAGAAGTGAAGATTCACAATGAACACATCTATTTCAAAATCAAGAGTCGAGGATAACTTTCCCTTAAAATGATTAAAACCGCTGCTCCTCGAAGTTTAAAGAAGCATGTGCTCTTTTCATACTTATATATGAAGAAGCTCTAACTAAGACTAAAAAAAAATTCCTACAGAATTCCATGTGTGAATAATAGCGAGATCAGCCTATTTGATTTCCTAGATTATGCTAAATAAGCTCCACTTATTGACTCTTGATATCATAACCACCAGTATGTCACGGGGAACCTAAAATATCATGCTTCTATTACAAAAATCACATATAAGGGTATGAGTATTAACATACTTGTAACAATCTCTTGAAGAACATATCTCTCTTTATTCGAAAAATATAATAAATATGATATGTTTATGAAATGGAAAAATGGAATCACAAAATATATTAACCCAACCATATTTCCAAATTCATCAACTAAATATTCCCAATCCCAATTACTAAGGCAAGAAATTATTCAAAATGGCATTGCTTCAATAATGAGATTTGTATAATAGATGTTTCAACAAGAAGAAAATATTGTTACAAATTCGAAGCATTTTATTTTTCAGCTTAGGATTCCAAGTAAAGCTTGATGGACCTACCAAAATTGGGCACAAATAGTTTTCTTGCTACGATCATTGAAGCATAAGAATGTACCCATGAATACCTGTGCAACTCGGAAAGGAAACTTATTATGCTCACTTGCACAGTAATTAATTCCTACGAAATTGGTCATTTTAATTTGTTTCTAATAACAACACTCTTTTTTTTTTTCATTTTAACTTTAGATAATAAAAGTAACTATCTTATTCTCTATTCACACTTCGAGAAAATTATTAAAATTAATTTTCACATTAACATAGACATTGGGCTTCACATCCATTTAAATAATCTATTCATAAATTTCTAGTACATAAAAGCTATAGTAAGTAAGACATTTACTCTAACAATTTATATGCACAAAATCTACAACTACATTGATGCCCTTTGAAAAGAAATTTGCAAGCGTGCAATGTACAAGCTACAACCATTGAGGCCTTTTGAAAACACTTTGCGAGCATGCAATCTACAACAATTGATGCGTTTTGAAAACACTTTACAGACATGCAATCTAAGATTCTTACTCAACCTATTTAACTCATAGAATTTTTAAATTAAGACTTCAAATGTTCGCATAATAAGGACTAATTCATCTTAATCATACCCAAAAACTTGGCTTCTTTACATTTGGTAGCAACAATTTGTAAAAGCATCCCGGATTGCATGACACAGGTTCGAAAAGTGTTTTTATAATAAAATAGGGGTGTTACATGCCATTATGGCACAAATACCCCACGATAAATGAGATGAATCACCATCCAATATTCCCGGGGAAGCAATTATTTAAAACAACAAAAATTTGGATCCATAATGTCCTGGGTTGGAGAGTTTTTCAAACACATGGAATGCAAACTTTCATCTATAACTCTACATGAGGAAAGACAACCCGAAATTATGCTACTAAGATTTTTTAATTTAATTTACACATTTCTAAATCCACCACATATGATTTCTTGAAACGTTTTACAATTCGCAAGCTACTTCCTTTGACATAATTTGACAAACTTATTGCAAAAACTACTACATTTTGACAAACACATGGAAATACTGAATGCTACAACCATTAAGGCTTTCTGTCAAGAGTATAACAATGCTATACGAAAACTTGAATAAAAAAGCATTGAATTATTAATAAGAATGAGACATAAGTCATAGCTGAAAATTACCTTAAACACACCTCAAGCCTTTGATCTTCTAAACCATATTTTTAGTTGCCATTATTTTTATTTAAATTAGGGCTTATTATGTAATTCTTCGGTATATTTTGGATTCATGTCCATTTTCTTACTTCTCTTGTAAGCTTGAAGTTAGCACTTATTCATGCATAAATACATAATTATTAACATTACTCATTCATGGATTTTCAAACATTGTGCAAACATAACCTGAAACCCTTTCTAAAATGCATCTAATTACCCATTTAGATTAAACAACACGAGAAACCACAAGTCATAAAACTCTTACCCAACCTCATCCACAATTATTCATTATAATTATTGTTACTTAATCTTTCTTTTCTTCCTCGATTTTCTAATAATACCAAGGTTAGTACAATAAACTACAACAATAATATTTCCAACTTGAAGTATAAGCATCCATACATATATACTGCTCTTAGTCTTCCCATTCTCAACCTAGCCAACAAGATTCCCGGGTCAGCATAAGCTTAAACCGAGTTACATGCTCACCAAAATTAAAATTTCTACAATTATTTATGCTAATATTATACTAAGATTTCAAAGAAAATTAAATATATACTTAATGTGATATTCAATTCCACTTCTTTGAAATCATGCTTCATCCTTGATTCCTTAACCAATTTAATGTTGAACTATTCGATTTTCCTCCCAACCATATCTAGGAAGAACACCCCACAGAACCCACAGTTGTATAAGCTCATAAGTGCAAAATATAGTAGTGGAGATATAACACAAGGCAAGCCAAGGAAGATAAATTTCACGTCCTCTCAATACCACTCATGTTCAATTCCATTAGGTATAGCTACTTATTAGTTTATATTATCATTTGGCTACTCTCCGAGTCTCTCCTCTCACAATATTCTTCAAATCTTTCCAATTATTGGTATCACAATGCACCCATTTCTCCCTGAAAGTGAGAAGACACAAGAGACGGATATATAGGAGGAGCAAAAAAATCTTGTCATAAAGGAGGAGTAATATATGCATGCAGAAAATTAACATATTCCATTTGAAAGTGTAACTCATGCCATTAAGGAGAGGTATGCATGCCTTAGTTAACAAGAGTGTAACATATAGTGATAAAGGTGACTTTTAATTTCTTTTAATAATGATATCATAGTCTCATAAAATATGATAATAATATTAATATCATTATGATTAAGTCAAGATTTAACTATTAGGATTGATTAGTGATAAGTTAAGTGATTTTCCTTCGACTATACTTGATTAATTGATCTGAGTGTTGTGTTACAGAAAGTCGTAGTGAGATGCTATACATGACTTTATATTTTAGAATTCACTCTAGAATTATTCCAAAATGAGATTTGTTAGAGAGAATTTAGCTCACTGAGTTGTCCATGTGTGGTATTTTATTAGAATGTGGTTCCACATTCCTATCACATGCATGTCCGTGCCTTAGTTGATTGAGGACTCCCACGGCCAGTCTACTCAAGGATCCAGATTCCACATCTTGATCTTTTAAATATTCGAGGACTTTGTGCCTTAATAATTTTATGATAGATACCAGGCTCCACGCCTTTATCTTTCATGTATTTAGGACTCAACACCCTCATTTCCATGGCTTCTCATGCTACCCTTTTTTGAAATTATGTGATTCACCTTAAGGTATCGATTTTGAGCTCATACCCATCTGATGGTTCGTATTTGGTAAGGTATTGTTCCAAGACCAATAATTGTGCCACGACCTATGAGTCATTTTTGGTTTTTTGAAGAGTATTTCAAAATCATTTATAAGTTGAACATCCTTGTTTACAAATAACCATGTCTGACCACATCTTTCTTAGTACAATATTAAGCATATATAATAATACAAATCATGTATCATGACTTCCACAATAATTTATAATTTAGGCATCCTGTTTGAAAATAACCGAGGTCCCATGCCACATCTTGCTTAGTACAAGATTAAGCATATAAAAATCATGTATCATGACTTCCAAAATCATTTATAATTTGATAATCCTTGTTTGCAAATAACGGGTCCCTGCCACATCCTTCTTAGTACAATATTAAAATATATAATCGTACAAATCATGTATCATCCATAAATCACAATTAACCATATGTTCCACATAACCATGATCATCCATGGATCTATGTTTCTCAATCCTGGATCTCCATCCATATCATACACCTATGTCCCGAACCGGGATACTAAAAGAGAAAACATCGACAATGCACTTAAAAAAACCATTATTTAACAAAAATGTTATTTATTATAAGCATGTAGCAACCATGTGACCCTAACCATGTATATAACATACAAGCATATGCATAAGTCTAACATGCATAATCTTTATATCATGACATCAAAATCACCTTCTCCAGAAGTGTCATCAAAGCTATCTCACCAGAAGGACACTACATAGAACGGAAATTATTTCCAAGGTAGAGGGCAATAGGACGACTTGTCTTGAGGGGTTTGCGGGGGCGAGAACAAAATTCTCGAGAGGATGTGGTGCACATTTATGGCTAGTGGTATGAGTGCAAGGGAGGGGAGTGAAAGTCGCAGAAGGAAGGTCGGATCGATTTGCGTGGGAAAAATAATATTCCCAACATTTTTTCCGGTTGGAATAAGTAAGACGTGTATTTCAATTGAGCATCTAGTTGTAATTCTCTATTTTGTTGCATAATAATAAAACCATCATCTGTTGCATTGGTTTCCCTTGATATTTTCTAGGTAATTTTGTCTAAAAATAATGGTGTCATTTTTATTATGTGTGCATCTGTTACTTAGTTTGAGTTTTTATATTTCCCATAATGTAATTTTATTGTGAGGAATTCTGATGTGATTATTTTCTAATTCTTAGTAATAGTAATTGCGGGAGATGGAAATAAATTGTTAAGTTAGAAGAATAATATCTAGCTGCTGCCGATTCAATTTTGATAGTTATCTCCATTATGATGTTCCCTATCATAGAGAAAAACAACTTTATTCCCAAGGTAAACATTGGGGAGAATTGAGATGAGACTAAAACGGTCACCTTGCATTCTTTAGTTCTTTAAAAATATACCCTTATCATCGTGACTAGTCATCGAAACTATTTGGACTTCAAGTTGACTATATCATTTTAAATTTGTTTGAAGATTGGGTTAAGACACTAACTTGATTATGGATTTGTGTAGGAGCTTGCCATTAAAGGTATCAAGACATAGAGCATTGCTTTGAAAATGGATTTTTTTTGTTAACCAACAAAGCATAGTGTCGATCTTAACTACTGTGTAATTTAAAGATGAACTCAAACCATTTGAAAATGCCAACCAAACCTATGTAAATAACATATTTAATAGTAATGACAACAAATAAAATTCTATCATAAGAAAAAAACAATGATTCTTTATATACCATTTTATTCCAACTCCCTCTCCTCTCACCCTTGCATCTCAATCTTAGATAGTAACTCTCAAATGTCCTTATGATGTCATTTAACATAATACTTGTCCAATTCGCTAATATGGTCCGCACATTTTATTTTAATATAAAAGCATGATTGAGAACATCAAATTCAACAAAAATCCGTGTTTTTAGGTTAAAGCATGGAGAAAATTAGGAAAATTTGAAAACATTTCATAGTAATGACCTTCTTTCTTTTCGTTAATGCAAACCCTTGTTTTTATGTCGTGATTTTAAATATCATAGGTCATATGTATTATTTCTTCACAAGTTTCACAATTATTATTAAGGTATATTATTAATATTTAATTATTATATAATATTTTATTTTTATTTGAATTTCAATTATTATTATTTATTATTAATTTAAATTAATATTTAATATTTAATATTTATTTTTAAATTTTATATTTACTTTAAATATTGATTTATTAATAATATTGAGAAAATATTTCTCACAAATCATTTAATAAAATTAATAAACTTAAAAGAATTATTACTTTGACTTTCTCTAAATAAATAAATTATTACTTTGATTTTTATTCTAAATAAATATTTATTTTTATATATTTTATTATAATAATTTAATTAATATTATTGACCCACATTATTACCTACAAATTAATAATGAACTTAAAAAACTTTATTACTTTACTTTACCCTAAATAAATAAATTATTACTTTGATTTTATTCTAAATAAATATATTATTTTTTTTATATATTTTATTATAATAATTTAATTAATAATATTTATATATATATATTTTATTATAATAATTTAATTAATATTATTATTATACATTATTACTCTATATTATTGATACTTCCCAATATTTATTTCTTCATATTAATAACCTAAATTTATATTCATACGTCATTACAATTCTTATGTATTTATTGGATATTATATATCTATATCTATATATATATATATATATTGTAAATTTTGTGGGATCTTACTATTTTCTATTTATCATTAAAGCGGGTTGCATCATATAAAAAGTTAGTAGTCTTAACATACTTGAAACCGAATACATTGGCCACCTTAGTGCATTGAAAGCCATCCCAAAATTGATATTATTTCCTTCTTCCTGCTAGCCACAATGGCCGTTTCTTGTTTAAAACATTAACTAAGTAACAAGCGAAAACATAAACAATATCAGCAAAATTCATAAAACTTAATGCGGGGCTACTACCCATCGAAGAGGTACGCATCGGTCTTTGGATCCTTTGCGGTCGGGTGAGGCATGTCCACTTCTTTGCATACGGTAGATCTACCTTTCAAATTGACCAATTCGAGTTGTTGCTTCATATTGTGACACCTTGATGTGCGGAAATTTGAATGTTGATATCTTGAAAGAAGTTCAATCTTGATGGTGTTAACATTCACTTGACACGGATGAATACTTTGCATTACTTTAGCCATGACACATTTCATTATCCGGTATGTATGAACGACTTGGTTAAACAACGAGAGGCGACCTCTAGTATTTCCTGGATCAATAACCAAAATCATCATTTCCTCCTCTGCTTCAATATCTTCCTCATTAATGTGACTTTCTTTTTTCCCATGCCTGGATTACATTTTGATTTGTGGAGGTTTACAGGCATAATAAGCTTGCGAGATATTCTTTAACATCTCTTGCTTTGTCTTCTGCCTAGCTTGCTAGTCGTAAGTGCAGCAAAGATTTTAAAATCTTCTGCTTTCCTTTATCTTGATTATTAGCCCCATACACTTCTTCGTTTCCTCTTAACCATGGATTACATTTATGAATATTCTCTTGAGTTAAACTTTTGTATACTATTTGAGAGCACATTGTGATGGGAGGAGAGAGGTATAACGATTAAAATTTGTATTTTGGAATAAATGCACCTCTAACACATGATTTAACGAGAGTGATAGATATAATTCCGTTGATTGAGATAATTCACAAAGTGATTTAGGTAAAGAGTTATTTGACGAATATAGAGGTGAACATAGAACAAACTCTCTATCTTATCAAGTAAAAGCCACACTAAAAGGCGAACTCCAAGTATGACAAAGATAATTTATAAAACTTTGAGATAAGTACATAGAATTACCCTCACTATGACTGCCATGAGTTTTAGGAACATATGTATTTGAGACCAAACAAATGGAACATATTAACTACAGGCTTATTACTTTTAATATCCCCTACTTATAGAATACCAAACGAGAGAATTTTAAAAGATTTTCCCCTGTAAAACTAGATGAGGCATACGGACAAGCGACATAGGCTACCCCAATTGTCTAAATCATTAGAATATAAGTCAAATAAATTATAAGTTTAATAATTTAACCCTTAATATTATTAAACTTATAATTTATGTGACTAAGATATTTAGAAATAATCACATATCAATTATTTTATTTGATGTCAACATTTGAATCCCAATATTAAAATTCATCATTATAATAATTGATTATAATAAAATTTTATTTTATTTTATTTATATATTGAGATTCATCATTATAATAATTTATTTTTATTATTTTATTTATTTGTAATGGTTATTGTTTGACTTTTAACATAATTAAATTTTTTTATTTTATTTATTTCATAATGATTATTTTCTCTTGATTTTTAAGTTGGTGAATTCTCTTCTTTTTTTATTCCCTTATTAGATGGAATTTGCTTTATCTAAATGTCTTGAAGATGAACCTTATTAACTAATTTAGAACACATCAACAATTTATAAAATTTATGAAATAAATCAAAAAATTCTAAATAACTTTACTCACAAAAACCTCCATTTAAATAAAATAAAAACACCAATCAACAAATAAACAAACTCAATAATATTATTGCTCTTCTTTATTTCTTTACCATAAGAATGATCAAATGATGAACCATAAGGGATTGAAAATACCATTGAGAGGATCTCGAAGAATTGAATAATTGCTTGTACTACAAGTAAGAATAAAATGGATTCTCTTTTCGATGTAAACCTTGCTTCTTTCCATCATGATTTTGGATACACCTCAAGATGCATTGGTTATATTCAAAAGTTTGACACGATGACCATAATCATACACTTAAACAATATTCTTACTCTTCTTTACCATGGGAATGATGAACATAAGGGATTAGAAAATACCATTGAGAGGATATGAAATAGTCGAAAAATTGTTACATGTGCAAATAAAGAAGACGGTTAAGGCCATTGAGGCAACACATTGAAGCAATGATATAGGCATTGCGAAGGAAAGTTGACTAAGAATAGGAAGCATAAAGAATGATGTGTGTGATACCCTCATCTTGATTCTTTGTTTAAAACTTGTACTTATTAGGTATGTTGTAAACTTTTGTTGAAATTTTAGGGGTTAAATTTTGCAAATGAGCTAAGTTTTTCATATTTTTTCAAAAAAAATTCACTAATTTCTATTTTTTTTTAAAAAGATCTTTCTAAACTCTTTAGGATAAAATTATTTTAACTTAAAAATGGCCAAAAATTTATAGATACTATATAAAAGCATTACAAAATTTTGCATATTCTGACTTGTAAAATTCTTAATTTGTACACTTTAGATAAATTTCCATCCCTTAAAATTTTTATTTTGGACTTGCAATATTTTGGAATGATAATTATTTTTGAGGCCCAAAATCAATATGGAAAGACTTATAAGTTTGAAGAATGTAAGATCTTCAATTAGTGCAATAGTTGGGCAAGTAGGATAGGAAAAAAGGAAAGGGAGTAACCAAAAGTTTGTGTTTTAGAAAGTGTTCTCTTCGATCATTAAATAAGCCAACATAGGAAGAACTTGGAATTGTGGAAATCCTAAAGTTGGTAAGAGGAAATCCCTCTTGGAACTTATACTAAGCGAGACAATGATTATTTCTAGTTTCTAGAAATTGAGTGTTAGTTTCACCTTGGTGGTATCATGTCTTGGCTCAGGGTGGCTATTAGTATGAAACTTGGTACAATTGTACCTATGGTTGGGTGGAAAAGAGTTCAACTTTAGTTAGTTTACTACGAAATTCTTGCAATCTCAAATAAATATTATTTTTGTGCTTAATTATTTATTTACAAACTTGCTTTCAATGCTTATAAACTGGATATCAATTATGTTCTATGTGAAACAAGGGAGGGAGTAACCAAGGAATTTTGTGTTTTAGAGAATGTGCTCTTCGATTGTTAAATAAGCCAACATAGGAAGAACTTGAGATTGTGGAAATCCTAAAGTTGGTAGGAAATCCTCTTGGAACTTATACTAGTGAGACAATGATTATTCTAGTTTCGGAGAAAATTGAGTGTTAGTTTTTCACCTTGGTGGTATCATGTCTTGGCTCAAGGGTGGCTAGTAGTATGAAACTTGGTACAATTGTACCAATGGTTGGGTGGAAAAGAGTTCAACTTTAGTTAGTTTACTAGAGAATTCTTGCAATCTCAAATAAATATTATTTTTGTGCTTAATGATTTATTTACAAACTTGCTTTCAATGATTATAATGGATATCAATTATGGCTATATATTGAAGCAAGGGAGGGGAGTAACCAAGAATTGTGTTTTAGAAGGTGATCTCTTCGGTGTTAAATAAGCCAACATAGAGAACTTGAGATTGTAAATCTAATATTATTGGTAGAGGAAATCCCTCTTGGAACTTATGCACCCCCAGCAAGACAATGATTATTCTGGTTTCCATAAAATTGAGTGTTAGTTTTCACCTTGGTGGTATCATGTCTTAGCTCAAGGGTGGCTAGTAGTATGAAACTTGGTACAATTGTACCTATGGTTGGGTGGAAAAGGTTCAACTTTGGTTAGTTTTACTGAGAATTCTTGCAATCTCAAATAAATATTATTTTGTACTTAATAGTTGTTACAAAATTGCTTTCAATGATTATAATGGATATCAATTATGGCTATATGTAAATGGAATGTAATGGATCAAAGGAAAGAAAAATAGCAAGCATGATAACTTTGGTATTTTGAATATTATCTGGGAATTTTCATGAATATTAACTATGAATCTTGTACAATAATTACTAAAGGTTTGTGTTTTTTGCATCTTCCAAGGTATAAATTTGATAAAGAATCATATTGACATCATTAACTTCTTATGAGTTAAGGGTTATGCATTGTCAAAGAATCACATTTTAAATATCTTCTCTACTTTTGGGTATATTGAAAGATACCTTTTGTTGTTTACTATTCATGTAGGTAGAAAACAACTATTAGCAGTGTTGAAGAATGAAAGGATGTCAATGATTGAAATAAAAAGAATATATATATAATTTTTTTATAGAAAGATATCCAATGGTTAGTAAAAATAGAATGCTTGTAAAAAGTGTTTGTAGAAGACACCAATGACTAAAGCAAAAGGAACACCTAAAAAGTGGTTAAGAAAAGATTTCAACGAAGTAGAAATAAATTGAATGCTTGCAAAGTGTTTGTAAAAGATTTTAATGGTTAAAATAAAAATAATGTCTGTTATATTTTGTCTAAATGTATCAATGGCTAAAATAGCATGTATGCTTACAAAGTGTTTATAAAAATGTGTCACTTGGTTGTAATAAGAGAAATATGTGCATGCAAAGTGTTTGTAAATATGTATCGATAGTTTGACATGAAATGAATACTTTCATATAATTCTTAACTTGAAACATTATGTGGATAAAACAAAAGGGATTAAGCATATTTTTGACCTTTTCTAGTTACGAAAATGGATTGTTAAAAATAAGCCAAGTTTGATTTTATGTATTTAAAATTTTATTTTTAACTTATAAGTGTTTAAGGGTATGAGTTTTTGGATCTTGAATATAAAAGTTACAATTTATATTTTAAAATTCAAATTTCATAGATAATATTTAAAAATTCAATTTTAAATTTGTAATTAATATGGACACAATTCCATGTTTACAATGATGAGATTTAAACTCACAATAGATTAGCATTGCTCCCATGCATTTAAATTCAAATTTTATTCTAGTTTAGATCTTATTAGTAGGGGTATGTGTTTGTATGAGTTTTTTAGTATTGAGGTTTGTTTTATGATTGAATTTAATATTGTTAAGTTGATTAATTGTTATGGAGCTTAAAATGAGTATAAATTTTCTTATTAAACAATTTTAAATCAACTAATTATATTTGATCTTTTATTATAGCGTGATTTAACTGCTTTGCTTCCGGAGTGTGTAATTTTCTGGTAGTAGCTTAGTTATGACAAATAAATAGAAAAGTAATGAGTTTTGATTGAAAATTCCATTGTAAGTAACTAAATAAATAAAACATTTTTTGATTGTATCCTTATTCTTATTCTAAATTGGAATCACAACAAAGTGGTAGTAGAATTAATTATTGGATTAGTGAAGGAAAAAAATTAGTATCATGTATCCTCCAAATGGGCATTAGAGGGGGATTGGGGCACACCATCACAATACTACGAGATTATGACTAAAATTTCATTGCTCAAAAGGGTGGCTCAGTAAAACATGGATGAAATGGACTTATAAAAACCAAAAAATGTTTTTAATCTTTAATAAAATATATTTTGAAAATTTATATAAAACTAATTTACTTGCATCAAATGAAGGATATAGTAAGAGAGAAACAAACAAATTCTAAGCCATAATGCAAGGTTGAATAGAAGAGAAAGAATAATTTAAGGTGATTACTTCTCCAGTGGGAAAATAATGCAATGGTCCCATCCCTCGAAAGAAGATGACCATACAAAGTTTCCACACCGACTATATGCTTCAACCATAATCCCTATTAGTGAATCCACAATTGTAAGTACATCAAATTATATATAAGAAATGTGTTCCCTCATTTGTTGCTAATGTTGTTGAGCATATTTGAATCCACCTAAGTTATTTAAAAATAAAGACAATGGGGAGAGAATAATCATAGCAACAATAACACATCAAAATATTGATTTTAACTTGGACAATCCAAGTAAGGAAAAACAAGTAATTGATCTATTATTATCATATGTGATGCGGGAACGTGAGCTAAAAGAAAAATCCTTGTATTTTGTTAGACTTAGGGGTTTTAGAGTCTTGAGGAGTTAGATTTTATGTAATGAATTGAGTGGGTTTTAATTAACTTTAATTAAATATTGGAGAAAATTGTAACCATTCTAGAATGATTAGAGAACAAAGAAATTTGATTAAGTAGGAATGTGAAGAGATAGTTGAGATTTGGAATGAATTTAGAATCGGTTTCAACAAATTTAAGGTTAAATTATAGATTTTATGAATTTTGTTGAGTTATTCGAGAGGCTGAATTAGATTCATTATCATCTTGTATAAATATGAGCACAAAGGCATTAAGGAGCGGATATGAGGAGAGGCAGAGTTAAAGTAGGTTTGAAACAAAGTTTACGTAAGCCTATACTTGGAACAAGAGCCATTTTATTTTGAAGATGCGGCTGAAGACTACAGGAGTTTTGTAAGTGATTTCCCATTGTATATTTGAAAAAAATTTGTTTTTAAGTACATGAGTATTATTTGATTTAAATTCTGTGTGAATGGGCTTCGAATTTCAATAAGTATATATAAAATTTAGTGTGATGAGACTACTGTGGTGGGGTTTTAAATGGGTTCGTAATGCATTGAAGAAATCGACATTCATGTTGATGTTGTGATGTGATTCGAATGTGCATAAATTTATGAATTGGAGTCTTGTTTGTTTAAATCGGTGATAGACATATGAGATCTATCGTGGAAAGAAAGAACTGCGCTATTGAGGTTTTTTATATGATGGTTCCACATATCATTGAAGAGAGTCGACATTGAATTGGGTTGAGGATTCACCAAATTCTATTATGAAAACCGTGAAAAATATGTTCTATAACCATCTCGGTAGTTTAACTATACGAAATTGAGATTGAAAGTTTTTGAAATAGGCCTCATCAAAATCGAAGAGTTCGATTCGCAGAGTGGGATGTATGATGCGTTGATCGAATGATTGGGGGTTTGTTCTAAAAACACATTTGTATATTTAATTTGATGGTAGCGAGGGCTCGTTTTAAGTGCGTAGGCATACATTGAAGGAAACGTTAAAGGCAATGTGCTATGGAAATACCAAGGCGGGTTTCGAAGGCGTAGAGTTGTGGGTATGAAACGAAGAAGAAAGGTAGAGTAGATGCGGGAAGGGCCGCGGCATTTCGAATATTGAATTGAAGATATCATGGAGGTAGAGTGATGGATTAAGGTGGGCCAGTTAATAAAAGTTAGATCGGAAACCGAGATGGGTGAATTCGTCACGGAAACATGGTGAAGTAGATGGAATTTCTTTGGGCCGAGACGAACGAATTGAACCCGACGAGAACCGTGAGCGGTTTCAGAAGAAACAACCGAGCGGTGTCGCATGACTCTTGATAGGTAGCGGTAATACCTTTTGGAGCACGATATCCGTCTTTGGTTGACATGTGGCACGAAAGTGGTATTTAAATACCATTAATATCGCGTGAATGTTGGTGATAACTGGGGTACATTGGAATGCGATGGTCGTTCGACAAAGTAATGCGGAAATCCCAACAAAGAATGTACATTAAGTTGCTCGGGGGGATTAATAAATGGGTAAGTCAAAGTGATGTGGCCAAATCTTATTATATATTGAAATAAAGTTTTTAACAAGGAGTCGGCTTTGATTTATGCTAATATTTGTGAGACCGAGCAAACCCTAGTGTTTATTTGGTTTTTTTTAAATCGAGTCAATATTTTATGCATGTGATGCCCGTCGTTATGACCAAAGTAAGAACCTTGGATAAGGCGGAGATTATATTTTAGTTCTTTGGAGATATATAAGATGAAGGGGCCTTAGAAACTTCGATAAGTGGGGGCGAGTGCATCGGAATCGGTTTGGTATATATGGGTCTAACCATAGGTCCGATAAAGGAAAAGGCAAATGCTTTTAGGTAATAAGGAGTTTAATATAAGATCTCGAACAAAATTTGAGATATAAAAAGAAGGATTTTTCGAATGAGTTTAAATTGATACGATTTATAAATAAAGGTTGGATGGTTTTACATAACCATAAGATACTTCCACATAACTTTAAATTTGCCTAGATTGAAAACATAATTGGTTATGCATTTTTATGTGCATTGAGAATAGAGTATGTGGGTTTGGCGGGGTAACACTGCCATCAAGTGGTATGAAGGCTGGATAATCTCTTTTGAGAATTAATTTACGAAATGCATGTCTTTGAAGCGATTGAGAAAGTTTGGTTTTTAAATTTGTTTAACGAAATTCTGATTTGAACAAATATCCGGTGAAAGTATTCAAGTTTGCGAGAATGTCTGAATTTGAAGGTAATGTGTCTTAAAATTTACCTGACTATGTTGAAATATGTGAACACGGTATGATGGTGATGGAAAAGGGTCAAGTTTAAATCTCGCCAGGACGACATGCGGTGTAGCGAGGTATTGGAAGGATTTGCGGGGAAACATTCTGATGAGTGATGAACAAACCTTGAAGGTGAGGTGTTTTATTTTGTTTGTGGGAATGCGCAGTTACGGAAATTATGAGGAGCATCTCAACAAGAAGGTCACAACTTTGAAAGAAAGTGATGAAGGAAACCAGGTGAGGGGATTTCCTAGAGAAAGGAATGTGGTGAAACTGGAGAAATTCCAATAGAGGTTGGTTTAATAGAGCAGTTGTGTTCTTGAGAGGTGAAAGGAGTGGCTTGAAGGAGCGAGGGGAATGCTCGGAAGGTTCACGAAGATAGAGGACAGTGCTTGCCAAAATACCAAGTCCGGAGGAGAGGATTGGTGGCTCATTGTAGCAAAAGGAGGACTTGTTATTGCAGAAGTTTTAGTGCAGCCTGTGAAGAATGAGTGAGAACTCATGAGAGAAAAGATGACTACTGATATTCATAGAAGAGGTGGCAGAGGTTCTGAGAGAGGCCACAACAGAATGAAGATGAAGAAAGAGGATGCTAAGACAGATGGCATACAGAGACAGTTAAAGAAGGAAGAGTATGAGAGAGAGGTAGCTGAGATTAGAGAGCAGTTTAACAAATTGAAGATGATGATAGAGGAAGACCAGAGATGGGGTTTTCATGTAAGAAGAAAGGTAAAGTGGCATCAGCTATAGATGAAGAAAGAGAAGATGATAAATTCTCAATTGAGAGAGGAATTAATCAGAATGAAAGAGTATTTGGAGAAGGACTTGAAGACTGAAACTTCAAGTGAGACCAAGAGGTCGAATGAATTTACATCTGACGAATTTTGTATGTTTTCAGGAAGAACATGTGGAGAAGGACAAACTGTTGATAATGTCACAAAGGAAGAAAATGGGACAGCTAGATATTTTGAAAATGTCCATACACAGTTGGAGAAAAGTTTTACTTTTCAATATATTGGAAGCAGAGGAAATTTAACTTATCGTGATGGAAAAAAGCTGGAAATTGAGAAATCAATTGGACAGCTTGAAGAAATTGAAGAGAGGACCATTGAAGAATTTTTGAATTGTATAGAAGGCTTGGAACAATAGGAGGATTTGGTGATTAAGTCATCAAATGAGACCATGAGGTCTCATGGTATTAAAACTGACAAGTTGTGTGTGAATGCAGGTATTGAAGAAGACAGTTCATATGATGAAACTGTATTGGGTGAAGCTGAAAATTGCCAAGCAAAGTATGATGATTATTATCTTGCAGAGGAAGATCAAACTGAATTACTGCAATAAAAGGAATTCATAAATTCCTTGTTTTTTGAAAGAAATTGTTTCAATGAAGATATGAAAATTATGTCTGATGATGATAAATTTGTTATTAATGATGATAATGACAAATTGATTTTAGTAAATGGCCAAGTGAAGGGTGATGGGCAGATAACTAAACCTATTGCAGAGATGGAGGATCAGAATTTTGTTCTGATGACAGATGAGGAGATAGTGACAGTAGGAAACTTGACTTGTGATAAAGAGGAAGATAGTGAAGACTGTATAAATGTTTTCTCAGAAGAGATGACAGATTTGTGGCATGAGATAAGTGTTCTAGAGCAGAGACTAGAAACACAGAGAATAAGTGTTCAGATTGTAAAGGCAGAATTGAATGAGAATGAAAAGGTTCATTTTTATGAACCAGAGCAAAGAAATGTCCTTGATAGGGATGATGTAGAAGAGAGACTAGCTGACAATATCGAAAATTATTTGAAGGATTGGAATAAGCATACTGATGTGCTGATGATAGAGCAACAGAATGAAGTGTTGCTGGAAGAAATGACAGAGCAGCAGATTGAAGTGTTGCCAAAAGAAATGTCAGAGCAACAAATTGAAGTGTTGCCAGAGGAGGAAGAGATACAAAGATTTTATAATTTTGATGTTAGTTTTATGATTGTAGGTACTGATGGAAGGACTAAAGAATGTTTAGTCTAGGAGAAGAAAATGGATGATGAGAGTGACTGGCAATTTAAATGCCAGTCCAAAGAATTTCTAAAGGCAGAGAACGAAGAAATTGTCACAAGTGACAATCAGGAAGAAGTTTTCAGTAGCAAAAAACAAGAGGGTATGGATGATAGGGTGGAAGAAAGGGCTCAACAATTAAGAGCAAGAGCCGGAGTAAAGGCAACAGCAAGAGTTCAGTAAGTAATGACTTAGCAAGCCGAAGCAAGAACATAAGTAGGAGCAGGAGTAAGAATTCAACAATCAGGAGGAAGCAGTATCCGACAGTCAGAAGATATACTAGACAAAGAAATTGAATTGATAAGAAGGCTGATGGTGAAAGTGTCTCAGAAGAAGACAATAACAAGAAAGAAAATAAGCAACAGCAACAAGAGGAAGACAGTCATAGACTGTGAAATCTTAGCAAGCGGGAGGATGCAGCATAAAATATGGAAGCCTGGAGAAGTGCAGTTGAAGAATAATGCAGTTTATGGACAACAGAAAAATAGAGTGTGGGATCCAGGAAGGTAAGGACTAAAAGCACATGATCAGGAGATCATGATTATTTTTAATCTTGGGAGTCTGATGCAGGGGCATTAGGCTAAAAGAAAAATCCTTGTATTTTGTTAGACTTAGGGGTTTTTGAGTCTTCAAGGGAGTTAGAATTTATGTAATGAATTGAGTGGGTTTTGATTAAATTTAATTAAATATTGAGAGAAAATTGTAACCATTCTCGAATGATTA